>REGO01000461.1:1179827-1194470 GCA_010120015.1 Rhombomys opimus | reverse complement strand
CTGTTGGGCAGAGTAAATGAAATTTTATGTAAGAACTGGGAAATAGTAAGAGCTGGAGAGGACAGGGCCTCCACAAAGAGAGCAACAGAACAAGAAAATCTGAACACAGGGAACTTCCCAGAGACTCATACTCCAACCAAGGACTATTCATGGAGATAACATAGAACCCCTGCACAGATGTAGCCCATGAATCAAATGCTTTTAAAAATTATGTCAGTAAAAAAGCAATTGTGTGGGTATTCATTGCATAAGCGTATTATTGAAAAGTATAATAGAATGCCTGGTTCCTATTAACAATTTAATTTCATTACTTATTTTGGAGGATTTGCTGAAACCTAATTTTGTTTCCAACCAAACCTCAATTGTTCAGCTTTTGCCAATGAAGTTTCGGAATCCAGATGCTGATGTGAAAGCCTGCTATCTTAGAGAGGCAGAGAAGTCAACCAGCTGACCTTTCTCTTCAGCCAATGTAGAAAAGGAAGCTTCCTTCCCTGTGCTATCTCAAGATACCCTCAACTTCAGACAAGGATCTTAGCTACAGTCATACCATAGACTTTCTGGGGAACTCCCCTTATGAGGAGATGCTCCCCCATTTATTCTCTCTCTGGGCCTTCCCCCTTCCACCGTCCACCTTCCTCTCTCTGATGCTGCTCTTCTTATTACACTCCCCACCCTCCCTTCCACATAGCTTGCCTTCCTCCATCTACTTCAGATTTCTATTTTCTCTATTGTATGTGATACAAGCATTCTCCCTTGGGGTCTCTTTGGCTTCTTTGGGTTTGTGCGTTGTTGCATGGTTATCTTGTACATTATGACTAACTGTCCACTTATAAGTGAGTATATACCATGTATGTCTCTCTAGGTCTAGGTTACTTCACTCAGGATAATCTTTTCAATTTCTATTCATTTGCCTGCAATTGCATGATGTTGCCAATTCTAGTAGGCAAGTGGGAACTACAACGGAGGGAGGGTAACACCAACCAACCCATAAAACCTTCTACCCAAAATTTCCTCACCTTAGGGTCAGATGGATGGGGAGGAGGACCTCCACTATTAGTGGACTTGGAGCTGGGCATGGAAGGAGATGAAGAAGGGAGAGTGGGATTGGGAGGAAATGAGAGAGGGAGCTACAGCTCCAGCCACTATTAATGATACTCTACTACACTTGCAGACAGGAGCCCTGCATAACTGCCTTCTAAGAGGCTTCATCCTTTTGATGTGAACATATCCAGGGATGCACAGCCAAACAATAGACCTATTTTGTGGAAGAGCAGAAGGAAGGGTAGAGGGAGATAGAGGGGTCAAGGACACCACAAGAAGACCTACAGAGTAAACTTACCTGGACCCATGGGCGCTCACAGAGAGAGAACCATCAACCAGAGCTTGCAAAGGCTAGACCTAGACCCCTACACATATGTAGCAGATGCACAGCATGGTCATCATGTGGGTCCCCTAACAATGGGAGCAGGGGCTGTCTCTGTCTCTGTTGCCTGCCTTTGGATCCCTTAATCCTAGGTAGAGTGCCTTGTCTGGTATCAGTGGGAGAATACTTGCTTAGTCCTGCTATGGTGTGAGATGCCAGGGTGGGTTGGTACCCCTCAGTGACCTCCCCTTCTCTGAGAAAGAGAGGGGGGTTGGAAAGTGATCACCTATAGAGCACAAATCTCTTATTCCTACTAACACAGCATGAGGGTGGAGCTAGAAGGAGAGGAGAAAGGGACCTGGAATCAGGCTGTAAAGTGATAAAATAAAATTTAAAAAACAAACAAATAAATAAAATGAGACTTACGAATTAAAAAAGAGACAACTTTGAGAAGATAATGAATTGTATAATCCTGATGAATTTATCACATATAATGACTGTCTCATCCTGTCTAAAGAGAAAATAGATTGTATTTGTACATACTAAAGTATAAACAATTGACAAATCATTCTGAGTATGTTTATAACATCATTTAATTGAATCTTCAATTTATGAGACTAAGCTAATGTTGAACTCTATAAATTCTTATGGAAGTTCATGATCATTTAAATGCTACTCTACATATATTGATGATCTCTTAATTCTGCATCTAAAAGACTTCTCAGAAGAGAAAGCATATTGCTCTCTAAGTCGATGTTTGCTTTACATTTCTAGATACAGGAAGTGAATACTTAAATAGTGAAATTGTACTTTTCTTAAGAGGTTTTCAATAAACTAGATCTACCACATTTCCAAGAATATGCTGCTAATTTTGGATGCTTTGTAAAACTCATCAATAAGATCAACTTCCATAAGTTCTAAGCTCTATTGGATATAAAATAAATTATTCTTTATTAAGGGGTAATTGTTTTCATTCAGAAAATTGTTTTACATGTTGCCGTTAGTCAAATTAAATTTAAGGGAATAGAGCTATCTGTCACCTCACATTTTGAAAGCCTTGAGTGAATATTTTCTCATGTAGCCACACACTTGAATCTATTTTAATCTCATGTTTCAAAGTTGTTACAACATCAAAAATGTTACATTTGGGCACACTATTTTTTTAATTCTTTATTAATTACACTTTATTCACTTTTTATCCCCCCTGTGGTTCCTTCCTTCCTCGAATCCTAATTCCTCCCTTCTTTCACCCTCTGCATGCATGCCCCTCCCCAAGTCCACTGATAGGGGAGGTCTTCTTTTCCTTCCTTCTGACCCTAATCAATTAGGTCTCATCAGGAGTGGCTGCATTGTCTTCTTCTGTGGCCTGGTAATGCTGCTTCCCCTTCAGGGGGAGGTAATTAAAGAGCAGGCCAATCAGTTCATGTCAGAGACGGTCCCTGTTCCTATTATAATGGAACCCACTTGGATACTGAACTGTCATGGGCTAATTCTAGTTAAGACTTTTCCCATGCTTAAACTTTTTTAAGCACCAATACATTTTTTTTTAATTTTAAAAATAAACAAAGGAAAAAAACCCAGTTATTTACAATAATTTTTGCTCAAATATTGTTCAACAGGACAACCATGCTTCCCCAGATTTATCTATCAAGCAACCTGAGTAGAGACTCTTCCATCCCTCAATGCCCCGTTTTATTCCAGGATTGGGGAGTGTCAGAATATGTCAGCAGCATTGCTCCCTGTTCAGTGCATTGTGGGGAGAAAAATCCACATCCCAGGATCACCCCCTACTGTAGGCATCCTGCAGCAATCATGGAATCTCATAGACAGTTGAGGTAGAAGCAGGCAAACAGCCAATTCAGTAGGTTACCATGTTTACCAACTCCCTGCAGTGCCTCAAGTTGATGAAGACACTGGATTCCATGAAGTATAGGAAGATGCAAGAAGGAGGCAGGAGACAGAGCCAAGGAAAGTGATCTCCCATGAAGAACAAATCTCTCATTCCAACCAAGGAACATGCATGGAGATAACCTAGAACCCCTGCACAGATGTAGTCCATGACAGCGTAGTATCCAAGTAGGTTCCATAGTAATGGGAAGAGAAACTGCCTCTGACATAATCTAATAGGCCTGTTCTTTGATCACCTCCCCCTGATGGGGAGAGCAAAAGATATTTTACTGTAATATTCCCTGTTTTCATGGGACAATGGAATAGACATTGAATTACTTTACTGAGGTAACTCTATAGAAAAAATTAACTATGTATGTTTTTAATTAAATTTTTATTTTTTTATTAATTATAGTTTATTCCCTTTGTATCCCAGCTGCAGGCCCCTCCCTCAACTCCTCCTTGCCCCTCTCCAAGTCCACTAATAAGGAGGTCCTCTTCACCTTCCACCTGACCCTAGCTTATCAGGTCTCATCAGGACTGGTTTCATTGTCCTCCCTCTGTGGGAGGTGGTGGTCAAAGAGCTCACCACTGAGTTCATGTCAGATACAGTCTTCCCCTCACTAGGGAAACCACCTGGACACTGAGCTGCCATGGACTACATCTGAGCATGGGTTCCAGGCTATATCCATGAATAGTCTTTGTTTGGAGTACCAGTCTCAGAAAAGACCCCTGTGCCCAGATTTTTTGGGTTCTGTTGCTCTCCTTGTGGAGCTCCTGTCCCCTCCAGGTCTTTCTATCTCCCCCTTCTTTCATAAGATTCCCTGAATTCTGCCCAAAGTTTGGTTATGAATCTCAGCAGCTGCTTTGATACAGTGCTGGGTAGAGTCTTTCAGATGCCCTCTGTGGTAGGCTCCTGTCCTGTTTTCTGTTTTTTCCTTCTCCCAATATCCATTCCGTTTGTCTTTCTGAGTGAGGACTGATCATCCTACCCAGGGTCCTTTAGGTGTACAGATTTTAGTATGTTTATCATATATTATAGGTCTAGTATCCACTTATAAGTGAGTATATACCTTGTGAGTCTTTCTGCTTCTGGGATACCTCACGAAGGATGGACTTTTTTAGATCCCACCATTTACCTGAAAATTTCATGTTTATATATTTTTAAGCTAGAAGCATAATGACATCAGGCTACTTCTAATCATCATGAATGATTTCTAGAAAATATAACTAAGTGAGAAAGAGGCTTATGCTCTGCCAAGAGACACTTCTATGATATAAATGTCTAATACTTGCACTTAACATATTTCTGTTAAACAACATAGACACAAAGACAAACACAGAGAGTGCATACAATGACTGGCAAACACATACAGACTGGGGCTGAAGATCGAGCCCAACTCTTCACCGATATAAGACATGTTATATTACTGAGTTACATCTTTAAGCAAGTAATTGTTACTATTTAGCTTTGTAGTAATAATAATAAAAAAAAACTAAGTAATTAACTTCAGCAGCTCTAAATAACAAAAAAGCTCCATAAATATTGTTGGTTTTCTTGGAAAATATGGTATGTGTCTAACTCATTTCAAAGACTAGCCATGTTTTTGAGTGAAAATCAGATTACAAAGCACACTAGATATTAAGCATCTGTTTACTATGACATTTATTATAGTCAATTTATTATATGAGTGCTTGATAAACATTTATAATTATATTTTTTTATGTTCTAAGACTGAGGGCATTATTCTAGAAATTAGTTAATTTATTAACTAGCAATCTCTGGAGACTTGTTCTTGAAGCAGGCATATGGGAAAGTTCCATATTTCTGTCAGGGCAGACATCACCCATTGGGCAGAGACTCAGACTAAAGACAAGAGCATAATTCCACTGCAGACACCACAAAGCCCCCTGTGCTGCCTGAGTTGCTTGACTTATCCTCTTATGAGCAATGATATCTGCCAGGTCCCCAAGGCTCTATTGTTTTCTTTTAATTTTAAAGCTCTGTTTATCCTGTTTGTGCCAAATTTTGCATAAAGTCCTATGTTTTATCAGGAAACAGCATGAAATATTCAAAAGGATGTTATCAAGGTGCCTAATATAAAAGATTAAATAGACCAGCCAGCCAGTCTCTTTCCTCAAGAAGAAAACAAGATATTCAGACAGAATAAAAAGAATAGCATCATATGTCCAGGTACATATTCTGATCAAAATGTCATATTCTTTGTATTCTTCAGAGGTTCTTTATCCTTGCAGAGTGAAAATATAAGGAATCCAATGAATTTTTATGGCAAATATATTTTTTTTCTTTTAAAATTAGAAACATACACCAGAAAATATATAAAGTGTAAGCTTTACTCAAAATGAGAAATGTGCAATTAGGACTTATTGGAAAATAGCATATTTTAAAAATAAATCTTGCAATCTTAAATTTAAATTTTCATTTTAAATTTTAAAAAAAAGCTATGAAATACAATACAATGAAAAGTTAGATAAGTAAAACTGATGAGTCCCTGGGTCTGTGAAAAATCACGTTGATGGATGTTAAACATTTTATTAGAGGCTTCAGTTTAGATATTTTAGTCTCATATTTCTCTTTTCTGCTTCTTGGCATGCCATGTCTATATGGGGCTCAGGTATACCATATCAGAATGCATTTGACCATTCAGGCAATGATTTGTCATGGTCGCAGGAGGCTGTTTCTTTTTACTGCAAGCTATAAAGCGAGAGTGTCCTACTCAGCCATGTTATGAGTTTGAAGTGTTTTCCAAAGGGGCATGTTTTGAATGTTAGATGTACAGATTATGGTGCAATTTTGAAGCTTGAGGAACCTGTAAGAGGTAAGGTCTTGCTGGCAGAAATAAGCTTCTAGGAATAGGAATACACGTTGTTGTCAAGTCCTCCCAAAGAATTACTTTCTCCAATGTATGGCATTTAGACAAAAGCCTACATTCCCTCAACTAGAAAGTTTCTAGTTGCTAAAAAAGTCATTCTTTTTATCGCTGGCAAAAAGGAACACGTAGCTGTTCTGTTAATGCATGACTGTGGGGCCCATTAACACCTCATGGTCTTTGTTAGCCTCTGTGTTCTCTCATTCCGTACTCACAAGTCTCTATCTAGCTCATGGCTTCCTTCCTCCCAAGTACCCACTCCCCCATAAACCAGAAGTATCTATTCCTGAGAGACAGCCTTTGCAGTCTAGAAAAAAAAATATTTCCCTTTTCACCCATGGAACATTTATTTTGGTTTCATTACTGCACCCATTTTTCATTCAGTTATACCTACCCAGGTCTCGATGAATGCTCCACCCTAAATCTCTCCCTCACAAGGACTGGGCTCTGCTTCCCTTATCCCATCCTGATCCCAATATAACTCAGACATTTTGACTGTTCTGGTCTCTTGATCTTTTGCCCGAGGCTCTTGCCTTGCTCTTCCTCTGCCCCTCTCCTCTTGTGATCTGGCTTAGCCAGCAGGACATGTTCACCCTGGACTCTTTCCTCTGCCTGATTTCTCCTTTAATTCCACAATAAAATCTTCTCCATACTTTACCAGTAGTCATGTCCTCCTTTTATTTTATTTGTTTCACTCGTTTCTCACCCTCTATGCTTCCTGGACTGTAACCATAGGAAGAATCTCTGACATATTTTCCCACCTCAATAAACTACGCCAAGTCTCTGTCAGGACCGATATCTTTTTTAAAACAAGATCAGATATTCCAGTTGGTTTTTCTGAGGAATTTTGAGAATAGCTATGAGAATAATAACTAATATATATCTTATCTAAACAAACTACCCAACACTTAGAGACTTTGTTAATCTATACTGTGAACATGATTTATCTTTCTTTCATTTTAGTTTAAATATAATCCTAGGTATAGTAAATATTCTAAATTACATAAACTGTATTATTTTATGTAACTTCACCATGCCTTCCCCAAACATACTCTGGCATTTTGCCATTTCTTTAAGTAATGTCTCAAGCCACAACCACCACTATTTTGGCAGACATTGGTCATCAAGTCCCCTTAGTTCACATGCTTTTTAGTCAGATTCCTCAAATATTTTAATATATATATAGTTATGAGGTTTAAACTGTATTATTGATTCCTGTGGGTCTCATTTCCTTCTAGGAAACATATATGAAACTCAGTTTATTCCCAAAGCTATCTTGAATAAATAATATCCTCCCAGCATGTATATCATAGAAAAATAAGTCAATGACAATCTTTACAAACAATTGAATAGTGCACTTTGATTAAGAATTCAGAAAGTCAGACAGCCATAAAGAAAACGATTTGACAATATACATGATTTACATTGTATGAGTTCTAAACTGCTAAAAAAAATATCTGAACATCGACAAGCATGGTTTCAACTATTTGGACTTGAATCCCCTTTGTGTACAAGTCACTTCTGGGCAGGGCAGATTGTTTCTTCCTTCTACTTCATATGCCCTAAAATCCACCATCTGCAAACTCACCTAGTTCCAGACACTCTAGTCATGATCCATCTTCCTTTGATGAACCTTTTTTTTCCTGGCATAGCTCTGACACATGATTTGGAAGCTATTTTCCCATGGTCTAATTAAACAGCTCAACCACCATATTTATCTGTCTTAACTTGCCAAATCTAAGGATGGCCAGATTATCACTACAGTACACAGTGAAAGAAATAAGTCCGTATTCCCAGATCAAACCACAAAATAAGGATCTGTATGAGTGGCCCAAGCAGCATGCCTCCCATCAAGCCCACTCTTCCTATAGAAGTGTTTTCTAATGGCAACTGCCTAGAGGACCCTCAGCACACACAACTTAAAAGAATGATAATAACCTTTGTCAAAAATTTAAAGACTGTAAGAGAACATCAAGAAGAATTCATTAAACTCCATGATTATAACAATAAACACTTGAGTGATATCCAAAATAATACAGATACAAACCTGAAGTAATAATGGATGTATTTCAGCGTTTGAAATTCAATAAAACTAAAGGAACATTAAAGAGAACACAAATTGAGATGAACATGGAATTGACAAACAATATTTGCCCGCCCATTCAACTTTTATACAAAAATTACCCTGCCTACAAGAAGTGCAGGGATAAAGAGAGAACAGAGAGTGAGAGAATGTCCAACCAATGATTGTCCCAACCAATGCAGCCCATTCCATGGTAGAGAGCCAGCCTCTAAGACTATTAATGACGCCTGCAAACAGGAGCCTAACATGAATGTCTTTTCGGGAAGTTCCACCCAATAGTGGATAGAAACGGACTCTGGGACTTGCATCCAAACATGGGGCAGAGCTCTGGGGGTCTTGTGGAAATTTGGGGGGAAATACAAGAAGTTCTAAAGAACTTAGGAATTTCACAAGAAGACCAACAGAGACAATTAAGCCAGTCCCATGAGGGCTTAAAGAGACCGAGTCATCAACCAAATAGTATGCATGGTCTGGCACAACCAAATAGTATGCATGGTCTGGCTGAGCTGATGGGCAGCTTGTTCTTCAGGTGGGTTGCCTGGTGAGTGGGGTTGGGGTTTGGGGATTTCATAACATGGACTCCATTGCCTGCTTTTGGATCAGTTCCCCTGGCAGGGCTGTCTTGCCTGGCCTCAGTGGAGGAGGATATGCTCAGTCCTGATATGACTTGATGTGCTATGGAGGGTTAATGGGATATGGCTCCCCTTTCCTAGGGGGAAAGGGAGAGGGAAATGTGGAAGAAGAGGTAGGAGGATTGGGAGAAAAGGAGGGAGGGACCACCCTTGAATGTAAAGTAAATAAACTTAAATAAAATTAAAAAAAACTATAAGAAAAAAATCAAATATTGTTTGGGTTCCCAAAGGTAACTATGTCAGAGATAGCTAGACCTTTCCCTCCTAATTAGGTAGATGTGTATATATTTGTAGAGCTAAGAGGATAACATATGCAGAAGAAAACATTGCATTGGGTAGGTGTGAGATCAGAAACATGGAATGCATTGAGTCTTTGATTCAGAATCACCAGTCCTTAGGAACAACGTCATGATCAGTCATGTTCCAAACTGCTTCTAGCTTTAGATTTTAAATAGCTTTACAGAGAGCTTAGGGAGATTGCCAATGATCACAGTCACACTCCTGTAGTGACTACTGCAGTGCTCTGACCATAATAAGAATTCATAAATAATTTAATGGACTAATTGGCACATGAAAATTTGAAATGAAAATTATAAACTTACAGCCAATAGGATGTCCCAGCACCCTTGATGTTCTCTCAGCAGATGTTTGCTTTTGAAGGGATGCGATCGATGTACCCTGGCATGTTGGCACAAAAAGGAGTTTTCTCCTCCAGGTGGTATTGCCTTGAAATAATTAGAAATGACTATTTCCCAGCAACAGCAGGTAGTGCCTCTTGCTGCACAGTTCTCAGAATTTCCAAAAAAAAAAAGAAAGCAAAACAACAACAAACAAAAGTACTAACTGTTGGAAATCAACCTGATTGCTGTGCTTAATATATATTTTTTTAATTTTTATTTTTTTAATATTAGTTACAGTTGGTTAACTTTGTATCCCTGCTGTATCCCACTCCCTCTTTCCCTCCCAACCCCACCCTCCCACCCTCATCTCCTCCCTGCCTCTTTCCAAGTCCACTGATTGGGGAGAACCTCCCCCCCTTACATCTGATACTGGTTTACCAGGTGTCTTCAGGACTGGCTGCAAAGTCCTCCTCTGTGGCCTAGCAAATCTGCTTCTCCCTGGGGGATGGGGGTGGGGGTCAAAGAGCCCGCCATCGAGTTCATGTCAGAAACAGTCCCTGTTCTCTTTATTAAGGTACCCACTTGGATACTGAGCTACCAAGGGCTATATCTGAGCAGGGGCTCTAGGTTGCATCCATACATGGTCCTTGTTTAGAGAAACAGTCTCATAAAAGACCCCTGTCCCCAGATATATTTGGTCTTGTGGAACTCCTGTCTTCCCCAGGTTGTATTAACTCCCCCCCTTTTTTTTTGGTTCCCTGCATTCTGCCGGAAGTTTGATTATTAGTCTCAGTATCTGCTTTGATACACTGCTAGGTAGAGTCTTTCAGAGGCCTGCTGTGGTAGGCTCCTATTCTGTTACTTGTTTGCTCCTACATGCAATGTCCATCCCACTGGTCTTTCTAAGTGAGGATTGATCATCGTACCCTGGGTCCTCTTTCTTGTTTATCTTGTTTAGGTGGATAGATTTCAGTATATTTATCCTGTCTTATAGGTCTATGTAACTGAGTATATACCATTTGAGTCTTTCTGCTTTTGGGATACCTCACTCAGGAAGATCATGTCTAGGTCCCACCATTTGCCTGAAAAATTCATGATTTCCTTGTTTTTAATTGCTGAGTAGTATTCCATTGTGTAAAAGTACCACAATTTCTGTATCCATTCCTCAGCTGAGGGACCATCTGTGTTGTTTCCAGGCTCTGGCTATTACAAATAAAGCTGCTACAAACATGGTTGAGCAAATGTCTTTGTTGTGTACTTGAGCCTCTTTTGGATATATGCCCAGGAGTGGTATGGCTGGATCTTGAGGAAGCACTATTCCTAATTGTCTGAGAAAGTGCCAGATTGATTTCCAGAGTGGTTGTACAAGTTTGCATTCAGACCAACAATGGAGGGGGGGGGTTCCACTTTCTCCACAACCTCTCCAGCATGTGTTGTCACTTGAGTTTTTGATCTTAGCCATTCTGGTGGGTGTCAGGTGAAAACACCAACAGCACAGGCTTTAAGAGCAACAATCGATAAATGGGACCTTATGAAGCTGAAAAGCTTCTGTAAAGCAAAGGACACCTTCATCAAAACAAAACGACTGCCTACAGACTGGGAGATTAACCCTACATCTGACAGAGGGCTGATATATTCAGAATATATATACAGAATATATACATAAGTAAAGAAGTTAAAAAGCAGCAAATCAAGCAATCCGATTAAAAAATGGGGTACAGAGCTAAACAGAGAATTCGCAGTAGAGGAATACAGAATGACAGAGAAACACTTAAAGAAATGTTCAACATCCTTAGCCATAACAGAGAGGTGCTTAATATTATTATACATTGGCCTTCCTAACAGGGTATCATTACTTCATAGTCATGGAAGGAAATATATTTCAATAAGAAGCTTTCAAAGGAATACATGTCATGAACTATAGCAACAAGTGCCTTAGAGAGACTGTGAATTGAATCAAAATTGTAGTTGAGAGTAGAAAAATTAAGCAGTTATCCAGTATCCTATTCAATGAATCTAACAGATAATTATTATAAAATTTCTACTGAATAATTTTTAAAATTCTGTTATTTATAAATGAAAAAATTGCTTTTCAAAAGTTGCCATGCAAAAATGTAGTTTCTAAATTCAATCTCTGTATAACTATACAAAATTTGAAATAGATCAGAATTTTGTGATATGTGCTAAAATTAACAAGGTATTAGTGAAACTGACCAATTTATGGCTATTTAATATAGAGAAATACCTACTCAATGTAGAAAAGTATTCAGTTAACCAGCACCTAAATAGGACCATCAGGATGAGTGCAATGGATAAAATCAGTCTCTAAAGTCACATTAACAGATTTTTCAACTAAGATGTTACAATTTGTGATATGTCATCTAAATGTTCTACATGTTAATTTCCTATTTTCAAATGGCCACATTGACATTGATGATTTTATTTTTATTCTTTGGTTTTAAATTATTAGTATAAATAAGTTGAATAAAATACCATCTCCATAGAAATACACTTAGAATATCCCTTTATTCCAACTTATATACATAGTTATAGTTACTTAATGATTAGTTTTGATTCAATAAATGTGACCTCATTAAAATTAAAAGGTTTTCTAAGGCAGAGGACACCATCAGTTGGACAATGAGGAGGTCTACAGAATAGGAAATTATTTTTAACAACTCCGTATGATAGAGGACTAATATACAAACTATACAAATAACTCATATAAAAATAATCTATTTAATAAGAGGGGCACATCTCTATACAAAGAATTCTCTATAGAGTAATTTCAAATGGCTGAAAAATACTTAAAAAGCTGCTTAACATTCTCAGCCATCAAGGACATGCAAGTCAAAAGTACTTTAAGAGTCCACCTTACACATGTCAGAATGGCTAAGCTCAATAACATATGTGACAGCTCATGCTGGCTATGATCCTGGGTCAAGGAAATTGCCCCTCAGTTTTAAGGAGAATTGTACAGTTTTACAGCCACTATGGAAATCAATCTGGCTGTTCCTCAGAAAATTGGGAATCAATCTACCTGAAGACCCAGTTATATCACTCTTGGGAAGCTACTAAAAGGACATTTCACCCCACCAATTGGGTATTTACTTAACTATGTTCAATGCAGTTTTATTTATCACAGCCAGAAACTGGAAACAATTTAGATATCACTTAACAGAAGAACAGATAAACAAAATGTACATTTACACAAAGGAGTATTACTCAGATGTTAAAAAAAATGATATCATGAAATTTGTAGGCAAATGGATGAACTAGAAAAAGCCATCCTGAGTAAGTTAGCCCAGACCTTGGATTATGCTATATATTCACTTAAAAGGGAATATTATCCATCAAGTAAATGATATCCAAGCTATAATCTGTAGATATATAAAGGTTAGGTAAAGAATACGGTCTGGGGGGCAGGGAGGATGCATAGATCTCCCTGGGAAGGGGAAACAAAATAGGTTTTAACAGTGGACTAGATGTAGGTGGGGTGGGAAAATGAGGGATCAGGTATGTATTGAGGAGATAGATGATTTGGAGGGAGAGAGTACAAGGAGAGATGGCTGCAACTGGGGGACATTTTGAGAGTGTTGTGGAAACCAAGTGCAGTGGAAACTTCGTGGAGAATATGAAGGTGATCACATCTGCACAACTCTTTGAACTTGGATAAGTCAAGCTAGTGTCTATATGGAGCCTTCACCCCTATGTTCTGATCTCTTTGGTACGGGAAGATACTCTGTGGGTTACTAAAAGAGAGACATGGACACAAACAGCCACAAAAACTTTGACTACCTTTGTCCTGTGTGCAAGACACGTTAGAGCACAGAATTTGTGGGAGTAGCCAACCAATGTTTGTTTTGACTAAGGCCTTCTCCATTAGAGGGAACCCATAAGTGCCTTATCCACTTGTCATCAGAGAGGTTTCTTATGGCAGCAAACGGAAACAAATGTAGAGACCCACTACTAGATCTTATGCAGGGAGAGTCCAAATGGGATGTCTCTATTGTTTTCTAATGAAATGAAGAGGGAGTAGATCCAGAAAGAAGAAATATGGATAGGACCTGAGTGGAGTAGAGGAGGGAAACTATAATCAGAATATAGTGTGTAAGAAAATAATCTATTTTCAATTTCAAGAAATTCTGAATTTTTTCTGTCATTGGAATTATAGGCTTCTTTTCAATATAGGTCCTAGTTATGAGATGATGTGTAAAGGTTAATGAAAAATGCAGATGAAATATTTATGTAGCATTTTACACTGTGATTGATAATAAAGCAGAATATGTCATATTCAGCAAGGGAAACAATTCATTACATTAAGCTTTTATCATATCAGGATTTTTGTACTTGATCAAATACAAATTGTGTTGCAGAAAATAACTTTTTAAATGAACATAATGGAAATACAGAAATCATAGCTTCAAGAACATAGAAGCCGGCAGTCTGTTTGTGAATTGAACAACTAAAGAAGAATCAATGGTGTTGAAAATAAGGACGGAGTTTCTAACCTAAGGGGATAATTGCCCTCTGTGTTCTCCTGTGAGAAGATACCCTATTCACCCCACAGTGCTGTGGGATTAGGTCATGCTTACTGAGATAGAAAGGGCTTCTCTCTCATGTTATTGTGGTAAATCGACTGAAAATTTCTGAAATCAACACTAACTACCAGACAATGCAGTTTTCCACCTGGAGAGAAAGCACACACATTGAAAATGGGCGGCACTGACTGGCTGTGTAGTGCTAAATGAAGCTTCATTCCTAGAGAAAATTACAATATCAGAGGATATTTTACTAGTGAAGTTGCTGAAGTTTTGCAGGTTTTAAAAAAAATGTCATTTATTTTTTGTGATTTCATAAGTCATGAAAGGAAGCAGCATAGCATTAAAGAGTTTCAGATAGTTGCTTGTGTTCGGAAATTGAGAAGCAAATAAAAAAGCAATGTAGCCCATGGCAGCTCAGTCTCCAAGTGGGTTACATAGTAATGTGAAGAGGGACTGCCTCTGACATAATCTGACTGGCCTGCTCTTTGATCACCTCCCCCTGGGGGGGAGCAGCCCTACCAGGCCGTAGTAGAGGACAATACAGCTACTTTTTATGTGAACTGATGTACTAAGATCAGAAAGAAGAGGAGAACCTCCCCTATCAGTGGACTTGGTGAGTGGCA
>REGO01000461.1:1156746-1177627 GCA_010120015.1 Rhombomys opimus | reverse complement strand
GTGGGGGACTAGTAAGTTTTGAAGGCATTTATTAATTCTGAACAATTTGACCACACATTTATATAAATCAGTAATCAAATTAAATATACTCAATTTCAAACATGACTCTTTTCCTTTTATGGTTTTTATCTGAATTTTGTGATTGAACAAAACATAAAGAGTAGGTCTACTACCAACCAGGAGGACCCTTGGGAAGATGCTTAATAAGACAGAAACAAGAAGCAGTAGAAGAGAGAGAATGGGACTAGAGCCTACCACAGATGTCTTCTAAGAAGACACTAACCAGAAGGGGATTGAAGTGGACACAGAGACCCACAGCCAAACTTTGAAAAAAAAAAAGCAGAGCACAGAGGGGAATGCAGAGACTGATGCATCAACCAAAGACCATGCATAGAGACAAGCTAGAGAGACTCTCTGCTCAGATGAAGTCCATAGAGGACTCTATCTCCATATGGGTTTCCTAGTAAAGGGAGAAGAGACAGTCCCTGACAAGAACTCCTTTGCCTGCAACTTGATCACTTCTTTCTAATGGGGCAAAATGGACAGCCAGCAGAGAAAGAGGATCCAGGCAGTCTTGATGGGACCTGATAGGATAGGGTCAGACAGTAGGGGAAGAGGACTTCCCCTTTCAGTGGACTAGGGAAGAAGGTTATGGGAGGAAAGGGAAGGGAGGGTGGAAAATGGAGATGAGGGAGGAGGATACCACTAGGATACAAAACAAAAACATTATAACAACAGCATAAGGAGTAATTTTCTGTTTCTCAAACCACTCCTAGGCATATAGCCAAAATTTGCTCAAGTACACAACAAGGACATTTGCTCAACCATGTTTGTAGCAGCTTTATTTGTAATAGCTAAAATCTAGAAACAATCAAGATGTCCCTAAACGGAGGAATGGATACAGAAATTGGGGTACATTTATACAATGGAATACCACTCAGCAATTAAAAACACAGAAATCATGAAATTTGCAGGTAAATGATGGTATCTAGAAAAGATCATCCCAAGTGGGGTTAGCCAGAAGCAGAAAGATGCACATGGTATATACTCACTTGTAAGTGGATATTAGACATATAATATAGGAAAACATACTAAAACCTGTATGCCTAAAGAAGCTAAGCAAGAAGGAAAACCCTGGGTAAGTTTGCCAATCCTCACTCAGAAAGGCCAATGGGATGGACATTGGAAGAGGCAGAAAAGAGGGAAGAGGACAGGAGCCTACCACAGAGGGTCTCTTAAAGACTCTACCCAATAGGGTATCAAAGCATATGCTGAGACCCATAGCCAAACTTTGGGCAGAGTGCAGGGAATCTTATGAAAGAAAGGGG
Organism: Rhombomys opimus; assembly: GCA_010120015.1. Taxonomy (NCBI): domain Eukaryota; kingdom Metazoa; phylum Chordata; class Mammalia; order Rodentia; family Muridae; genus Rhombomys; species Rhombomys opimus. Next base: position 1,176,299 of record REGO01000461.1, on the reverse strand, counting down.
AGATACAAAGACTTGGAGGGGACATGAACTCCACAAGGAGAGCAACAGAACCAAGAAATCTAGGGCCATGGATCTTTTCTGAGACTGATACTCCAACCAAGAACCATACATGGATATAACTTAGAACCCCTGCTTATATGTAGCCCACTGCAGCTCAGTCTCCAAGTGGCTTCCCTAGTAAGGGGAACAGGGTTGTTCCTGACATGAACTCATTGGCTAGCTCTTTGATCACCTCCCCTTGAGGGGGTGCAGCCTTACCAGGCCACAGAGGAAGACAATGCACCCAGTCCTGATGAGACCTGAGAGGCTAAGGTCAGATGGAAGGGGAGGAAGACCTCCCCTATCAGTGGACTTGGAGAGGGGCATGGGAGAAGATGAAGGAGAAAGGATGAGATTGGGAGGGGATGAGGGAATTTGCCCAGTGGGCAGGCAGTCTAATTTGAATAGTTTTGGTCTTTTCTATTATAATCTCAAAGAAAAATGAGAAAGCAAGTAAAAGAACAGAAGCCTACCACAAAGGGCCTCTGAAAGACTCTACCTAGCAGTGTATCACCAAACCTTGGGCAGAGTTTAGAGAATCATATGAAAAAAGAGGGAGTTAGCATGACCTAGAGAGGACAAGAGCTCCACAAGGACAAAATATATCAGAGCATGGAGACATCTTTGAGACTGTTTCTCCAACCAAGGACCATGTATGGATATAACCTAGAACCCCTGCTCAGATGGAGCCCATGGCAGCTCAGTGTCCAAGTGGTTTGTGTAGTAAGGGGAACAGGAACTATTTCTCAATAGAACAGGAACTCAAAGACTGGCTCCTTTACCTCCCTCCCACCCCAGGGAGGAACAATATTGCTATGCCACAGAGGAGGACATGGCAGCCAGTCCTGGAGATCCCTGATAAGCTAGGGTCAGATGGAAGAGAAGGAGGACCTTGCCTAGCAATGGACTTGGAAAGGGGCAGGGAGGAGATAAGTGAGGGAGGGTGGGATTGGGAGGGAATGAAGGAGGGAGCTACAGCTGGGATACAAAGTAAACAACCTGTGATTAATATAAAAATAAAATATTTTTAAAAGGACATTCTCTTGATGTACTGTACAGCACAGCAAATATGGGAATACAAAGAATTAGAAACTTGTTTTAATCAACCAATTATGAAGGAGGAAACTGTTTATCTATCCTCCTAATTAAGAACAGCATAAAAGCCATAATCAAATATATTTTATGTATCCATATGTTATGAATTCCTATTAAATTACAATAGGAATGAATATCTTCTACATTCCTCAAAGTATGTTCTATAAAATTAGTTACTTTTCAATTGATGTGTCAAAATACATGGGAAAAGTAATTTAAGGAATGAAGTGTTTATTCTGATACATATATCTAGGTGGTTGATTAGGGTTGAAAAATCATGCCTTCAGAAACTTCAGCAAGGTGATATATTTGTACAAGCAGCCAGGAAGCAAAGAGAGATGAGAATTGTATTTTAAGAACCTGATTCCTCTAAACCAAAAACCAAAAAAACAGACTATCAGTTTAGTACTCACTGTGACTAAAAACAAAGCAAGGATATCTCAACCAGAGTTCAGTTTCCATGAACTGGAACTCTCAGGTGTTATATGTAGAAGATGGACCAATGTGAATAATCCTAATGACAGTCTCATTGTTAAAATAACATTAACTGACATTTATTTCTTGCTAACAAACTTTCAGGTATAATTTATTTTATTTTTCTTGTGATCGAATCTGTGAGGTGTCTATTATTCTTGTCATCATCAATTCCTAAATGCAAATGAGATTAGTAAAATTATTACTTGAAATTCACTTAACTACTATATAATAAAGACATGCCTCTGGCTTCAAGCTGGCACTTAAGTTATACACACATGCAACATTAAATCATTGGCACTGGTATGTGGGCTGAACACCATTTCTTGAATTTGACAATTGTGAGTGATTTCTGGATGCAAAGCATATTCTAATTATCTCTTATCTGAGACAGTACCTGAAGGCTGGCCATAATCATGTGAATAGCCATTGATACCATTTGAATAAATATTTTACATCAAAAGACATGTCATTTTACAGACAAATTTTGTTCAGTATGCATATCTCCAGTTTTATCTGTTTCTTCAAATGATAGAATTTCATGTTTAATGTCTGAATAATGTGCTAGTTTGTGTGTGTGTGTGAGAGAGAGAGAGAGAGAGAGAGAGAGAGAGAGAGAGGAAGAGAGAGATTTTGTTTTATTGTGCACGTATGTTAGGGTGGACTATGTGAAGGTGTGTCTCTGTACAGAATTAACAATTAAATTTATTTATTCTTTTTGTTTTCTGAATTTACAAAATTGTATCTGGGTTTAAAGTCTGAGTTTGTCAATAACTGGAAAAGACTTTTTCTTTTGATGTATGCTGTTTCATAACATTTAATTGTTAATTCTGTACTGGCAGGGAGCTATGGTCCACCACTAGTGTCATATTTTGTAAATATTCTTTCCTTCCTTACCTTTATAAGGCAATCTAGGATTGTAGGTAATTGGCCTTACTAAAGAGCTGATAGCCAATAGCTGGGCAGGAAGTGGCAGTTGGTCTTTCTAGGCAGAGAGAGGGACTCTGTGAGAAGAAATCAGGAGACTGACTGATGACATGGGAGTGAACAGATGTACGAGGCTGAGCTGAGAGGTAAAGGAGTAGCCACATCGCCGGGTAATGGCTAGAATTACCGACAAAGTCAATTGGCTAGGTGAAGTTAGATGACCTAGCTGAGAGTCTGCCCACCTAAAACGCCTAAGCTTAAAAATAGTAACAGTCCTCAGTGTCATTATTTATACTGCTTGTGGGTCTGAGAAGTCCTATTATAAACTTAATCTTTTGGGGGGCCAGCATGCTGTTGCGATAGTAGCACAATAATCACGGTAATATAATTATTTTGTGCTATTCTTGATTTCTTTGGATATGTTTATGGAGTGCTGCAGCTGGATCAGATATTTGTGCATATTTCTATAGTTCTGAAGAACCTCCATGCTGATTTTTGCAGTCTCTACACAAAATTACATTCCACTTCTGAGTGTATAAAGGTTCATTTTTACTTCCATCCTCACCAAGACTTGTTGAGTCTGATAACAGCAGTTCTGATCAAGGTAAGAGGGAATCAAAATGAAGTCTAAAGTTAACTTTTGTGATTTCAAAGATGTTTTAATTTGTTTTGTGTGTACTCTGCCCATTTGTATTTCTCCTTTTGGAACATACTCATTCATTTCATCACTCTTGGTTGGCTTATTTATTCTTTTTGTTTTCTGAATTTACAAAATTGTATCTGGGTTTAAAGTCTGAGTTTGTCAATAACTGGAAAAGACTTTTTCTTTTGATGTATGCTGTTTCATAACATTGTAAATTGCATTTTGCTGTGAAAAAAATCTCTTTCCATGCTGTCTGTCCATTATTTTTCTGAGTAACTGGAATCCTATTCAGAAAGTCCCTGCCTATGCCCAGAAATGTCCTTCCAATATTTTCCTGTAGTAAAATAAAATTAAATGAAAGCCTTAAATTAATGTTTTTAATTATGTATTTCTACAGCCTAATGGACAGAGATCAAGACCGAGTCTTTTGTTTTAGAATAGCCAGTGTCTCTAGCACTCCCAGCCAAACTGGCTGTCTTTGTACAGTATGTGGTTTTGGTAGCTTTGTCAGAAATCAAGTGGCTCTGAACCTCTTGGTTTATTTTGGGTCCTTTCTGCTATTCCACTATTTCATTTACAGTTTTGGTGTCCATATTGTACAATTTTGTTTACAATGGATTTATAGTAAAAGTTAGGTCATGTGTTGTGATACTGTTTTGGATAAAGATTGTTTTTATTCTTTGGGTTTTTTTTGTGCTTCCACATGAAGCTTAGGATTTACTTCTTAGTTTTTGAAGAATGTTACTTGATAGTAATTGCATTATATTTAAAAAGCATCAATTTTAATAATGAGTATGTTCACTAATGATAAGTTAACATGATTGAAAGACTTTATATTATAAAGAGGAAATCTATCAAAATTGCCCCACAGATTAAAATGGACCATTAATAAAAAATAGGTGGTAATATAAAAACAGACAGAAATATATATTCAATAAGAAGAACCCAACAATGATAATGGCTAGAACAACATTGAAAAAGAAAACTAAACTGGAGGTATCATATTCAACGGTTTCAAAATATGTTCCATAATTACAGCAATCAAAAGAGTAGACTACTTGCATAAGGACATAAACATGTGAATGTGTATGCGCACGCACACACACACACACATTCAATCACACACACACACACAGAGGGAGAAATAGAAACAGAGACACAGAGAGAGAGAGAGAAAGAAAGAGACAGGAACAGTTAATTTAAAAATTTATTGCTCACATAGTTAAACTGAGAGCCTTCTAAAAATTGACATTTGTGCAGGGGTCTTAGGTTATCTCCATGCATAATCCTTGGTTGGATTATCAGTCTCAGGAAAGACACCTGTGCTTAGATTTTTTCGTTCTGTTGCTCTCCTTGTGGAGTTCATGTCCTCTCCAGATCTTACTGTTTCCCACTTCTTTCCTAAGATTCCCTGCACTCTGCCCAAAGGTTGACCATAAGTCTCAGCATCTGCATTCATAGTCTGCAGGGCAGAACCTTTCAGAGGTCCTCTGTGTCAGGCTCCTGCACAGATGTAGCCCATGGCAGTTCAGTATCCAAGTGGGTTCCATTGTAATAGGAACAGGGACTGTCTCTGACATTAACTGATTGGCCTGCTCTTTAATTACCTCCCCCTGAGGGGGAAGCAGCATTACCAGGCCACAGAAGAAGACAATGCAGCCACTCCTGATGAGACCTTAATTGACTAGGATCAGAAGGAAGGAAAAGAAGTCCTCCCCTATCAGTGGACTTGGGGAGGGACATGCATGCAGAGGGTGGAGGAAGGGAGGGATTGGGACAGGAGGAGAGAGGGAACCATGGGGGGGGATACAAAGTGAATAAAGTGTAAGTAATAAAGAATTAATATATATTAATTAAATATATAATTGACATTTGTTAACTCTATATCCACATGTAAAAGAATGAAACTGGATAGTGATTGTACTAAAAAACTATTTAAAATACATTAAATACTAAAGTTTTCTTTTACAGTCCTAAATTTAATTTGCTCAATTACACAATTTTTTACACAAAAATGTTTTTTGTTTTTAATTAATTATTATTATTATTAACAATTTATTCACTTTTTATCTCAGTTATAGACCCCTCCCTCATCTCCTCTCACTTCCTACCCTAGTCCACTGATAAGGGAAGTCCTCCTATCTTACTGTCTGACCCTAGTCTATCAGGTCTCATCAGGACTGCCTGGATCTTCTTCCTCCATGGGCTGGCTGTAACGCCCCACCAGGAAGAGGCTATGAAGGAGTATGCATCTGAGTTCATGTCAAAGACTGCCTCTTTTCCCCTAATTGTGGAACCTACAGGGAGACTGACCTGCCTAGAGGCTACATCTGAGCAGAGGGTCTAGGTCCTCTCTATGTGTAGCCTTTGGTCCACGCATTCCCTGGGACCAGATTTTTTTGGCTTTGTTGGTCTCCATCCCCTCCAGTTCCTTCTATAACCCCCCTATTCCATATGACTCCCTGCACTCTGTCCAAAGTTTGGCTGTGAGTCGTTCCATCTGCTTCAATCCTCTGCCAGTTGGAGTCTTTTAGAGGACATTTGTGGTAGGTTCCAGTCCTGTTCCCTCTCTTCTACAACTTCCTGTGTCTATCTTGTTTTCCCTTTTGAATGAGAAGTAAGCATCTCCCCTAGGATCCTCTGAAGATTTTAGTATGTTTATCATATAATATATGGTTAATACACACTTATAAGTGAGTATATATCATGCTTGTCTTTCAGCTTCTGGGTTACCTCACTCAAGATGATCTTTTTAGTTCCATCCATTTGCCTGTAAATCTCATGATTTGTTTGTTTTTAATTGCTGAGTAGTATTCCACTGTGTAAATGTACCACAATTTCTCTATCCATTTTTTGGTTGAGTGACATCTAGGCTGTTACCATATTCTGGTTATGCTATGAACATAGTGGAGCAAATGTCCTTGTTGGATGGTGGAGCATCTTTCAGATTTTTACCTTGGAGTTGTATACCTGGGTCTTGAAGTAGCACTATTCCTAGTTTTCTGAGAATGTGACAGATTGATTTCTGAAATGATTGCATAAGCATTCATTCCCACCAGCAATGGAAGAGGGTGCCCCTTTCTCCACATCCTCTCCAGCATGTTTTGTCCCTTGTGTTTTTTAATCTTAGCCATTCTCATGAGTGTATGGTGGAATCTCAGGGTGATTTTGGTTTATATTTCCCTGATGACTAAGGACATTATACATTTCTTTAAGTGTTTCTCTGCCATTTGATATTCCTCTGTTGAAAATCCTCTGTTTAGCTCATTACCTCACTTTTTTAAGTGGATTATTTGGTTTGTTGTTATCTAACTTCTTGAGTTCTTTATATATTCTGGATATTAGCCTTCTTTCAGATGTTGGGTTGGTAAAGATCTTTTCCTAGTCTGTAAGCTGTCCTTTTGTTCTTTTGATTGTGTCCTTTGCTTTACAGAATCTTTTCAGTTTCACGAGATCCAATTTATTGTTTGTTGACCCTAAAGTCTGAGCTCTTGGTTAAGAATTTTGTCTCCTGTGCCAATGAGTTCAAAACTCTTCTCCAATTTTTCTTCTAACAGAGTTAGTGTGTCTGGTTTTATGATAAGGTCTTTGATCCACTTGGACTTTACTTTTGTCCAGGGTGATAAGTTTGGATCTGTTTGCATTTTTCTACATGTAGACATCCAATTAGCCTTGCACCATTTGTTGAAGACACTATTTTTTTCAGTTTTATGTTTTTGGCTTCTTTGTCAAAATTCAGGTATCCTTTGATGTGCGGGTTTATTTCTGGGTCTTTTATTCCATTGTGGTATTAAAGGAAATACTAGTGATTTTTGTTTTGAGGAGGATTTTACAACTATGAAAATAAAAATCACTAAATAATAAGCAAATCTTCATTAGATTAAAAAAGAAAACTTTACATCCAACATTACAGTGTGTTATGCAAAAAGACATCTTAGCAAAGCACATATGGAAAAGTGTTCTTCTCTAAAATATATATGTAATTACAGGAGCTTGATACAAAAACTAGTAAACAAAGTAAAACTGAGGTAAAGACTGTGTTGTCATTTCTCTGAAGGTGTGCAAAATGGATGAGAGGTTTATGTAATATTGATTAATATAGCAATCATGGTTATCATTAAGGAAACTCAAATAAAAGCTTTCAGTAATGCAGATTTAATAAACAAACAAACAAAAAAAAAAACAAAAGTGAAATGACCTGGAAGACTGTATATTTAATGTTGAATATATAAAACTATAAAGATAACTTGGACAATGCAGCCACTCCTGATGTGATCTGATAGACTAAGATCAGAAGGAAGGAGAGGAGGACCTCCTCTATCAGTGGACTTGCGGAGGGGCATGCATGAGGAAGGGGAAGGAAGGGTGGGATCGGGAGGGGAGGAGGGAGGGGCTTATGGGGGATACAAAGTGAATAAAGTGTAATTAATAAAAATAAAAAATTGTTTGAGGAATCTTGGATAAGAGCATGTTTAATGTTCATTCGAAATCTGAAATCAATGGCTTGACAGTTGCATACTAACCACTTCTAATAACAGAACTAACTTTTGAAAAACATTAGATATCTTATTTGTGTTAAAAATCTTTGATGGATTTGAGGCATTAAAATAAATAAATAAAACAAAAAAATAAAACTTTTTCTCATTTTTAAAATTTTATTTATTATGTTTATATGTTTATAAACCATGTGTTTGGACCATGCATGTGCAGGACAGTGTCTGTTTGAATGTCAGAGGACAACTTTGAAAATATAGTTATTTCCTTCCATCTTTGCATGGGTTGTTGGGCTTATTTAGTAAGCACTTAATCTTCTTCCTAGACCATCTGGCCCTTCTTTCAAATCACTGGACATATTGTTGTTTTTGAACCTGCCAGTATCACAATGAATTTACATTAAACAATATCACTTTTTAAGCTCTCTATTATTGAATGCTTTGATGCTTCTTTTCTATGTAAGCGTGAGGAGACTTCAATTAACAGATCTCTTAGAATAACAAAAATAAGGACTTTATTTTAGATTAAATTCTATTCATGGGGTAAATTAATCATACTTCTGTTGTGATTATCACATAATTTTCCATTACAAACCTAGACAAGCATTTGAACAGAAAGGGAAATTTTGATTATACTTTGAAAACTCATGCCTCAGGTCCTGTCTAATCCCAGTTTACTTCACTTTTGTATTTTTGTTTGAAAGGTTATAATTGCAAACTTGTACAGAAAATGAAAAGTCAGCTTTGTGGTGTTGGAACTATCACTGCGATGAGAGCATGTCTAACAGCTGGGCTGCATCAGAAGGCAGCCAAACTAACATGTTACATTCCATTTCTGTCCTAAAATTTCCTGATACCTACTTCTCTTAGAACAGTGATTATCACACAACACCAAGAAGACATATACCAAGCAATGCAGTTGTTCTTTATAGATAGTCCTAAAATGATAGTACTAATATAACTTACGAACTTAGAAATTAGTTTAAATTAGAAAGCTAATTAGTCTGAATCTTGAAGTTAAATGAAATTTTTAATGTTCAAATTTATGTTAAATTAATGTTAAATTTATGTTAGCTTTTGCTTTCATGATATTTTTATACTAATGTAACAGAGGTTTTGTCAAGTTTAAGCCTGAGTTGTTAAACTAAACAAAACCAGCCTTATCTATTAGCTTCATATTCCTAGAAGATAGTAGGTAGAATTATAATGAAAAAGTAACTTTGTAAAGGAAATAATTGAAGACTATAATGATAAATTTGAAGACTGGGACATAAGCATAAAGGTAAAACTATAAAATCTGAGGGACATATGAAGACATTCATTCCTAAGAACCCAGTGGTTTTGGTAAACCAAAGGGTCAGAAAAGCATTTATTCCATTATGTAAAGAGATGTTTACAAGCATGCTGATGTGGAGTTCAGTAGTGTCACATCAAAAGTAAACAACAGGTTCAACATAAAGGACATATTAATGTTAAATGCTAGGGATCAAGAGTTAATATTAGTTATAATAATGTGTTTATTAACATCAAAGCCTCTATTTTCTGTTCGTTTGTTTTGGGATCTTCAAGACAGGATTTCTTTGTGTAGCCTTGGCAGTCCTTGACTCACTATGTTGACCAGGTTACCATGAAACTCACAGATGTCCTTCTTCACTGCCTCCCCAAACTCTCGGATCATAGGCATGATAGCTTCACTTTACACTGTGTACTTGTAACATCTTCAGAAAAAGACTATGTTATTGTTCTAAATGCATATTCAGGTGAAAATTAATATAACAATGAATGTATTGAAGACTATCAAATAAGACCTCCAAGATAAAATTATGTGTAGATAATCCACTGACTAAAACACTTTTAAAGCTGTTACACTAAATTCAAGTAAAAAACAAATGGAAATTTTATTACTAAAAACATTTGCGTTTTTACAAAAACCTGTTTATTATACAAAGATAACAGGGGGAGAGTCATATCTACTGTTATCAATTACCTTAGAAGTTGAATTTAAAATACAGAAATTTTGTTCTTGTAGTGATTTAATCAATGAATATATCAATTAGTAGAATTTTAAAATGTAGAAAAATATTATGGTTCCTGGTAATACATTTTAAAATCAATATAATGATGACCTTTAAATTATACAACTTTTGTAACCTTTTTACTCACATTAAATCAATTTCCTTTACTATGTCTAATTCCTCAAATGAATAAAATACTTTTTTGTATAAAGCAGTCCTTTTGATAAGGGACTGGAATTATATAAAATATCCTTGTTATGTCTACAATGAAAGTGTAAGGAGTCTTTTAGTATTGGTAATTTTCCATGAGAAAACATTAGTTATTTTTCTTTGATAAATCTAGTTAGAAGCAATGAGACACTTTAAATCTCAATTATTTCTTAAAGAGTTAGAGTTGTGCTCATTACCCACTATCAGCTAAGAGACATATTAACATCTATCATTCTCCAGAGCTCATCTGTCAATTTGGATCCAGTCTAGGGCAAGCCCTTTACACATAAAATGGAGTAAAACAGAACCATTATAGTTCTTTCTGGCTTATCCCAATGAGAGGGAAACATAATTTACAAACTGTATTCCAAGATTTATGACCAACACCTCTTGTCATTTTAGTCTAGACCTGAATCCCCACATTTTGACAAGCCAGTCTGTTTAGGTATTTTCATTGGTATATCTTCCCTTAGATAACACATACATCTCTGTCCCCAGTGTCAATCATAACTAAAGCTATTCTTGTTCTTAACACATTTTAATGCAAGTATTTGTTAATGATATTATACTATTACTAAAATCACCTTCTTCTATGATAAATGTTACTTTTACTTCCTTTATTGGGCAGTTGAGCATCACTGTTACAAAACAACAGTAATTTTGTTTTGGTTTTTTTTTGGCACTTTAAAAAAATTGTATTAGTAGTAGTCTAGTTCGTAAACAATGCAGTATGAAGTTAGATATTATCATTCATTGAGGACATTCCATAAAGTAAAACCTTGGATAAGGTCAACACAGTACTAGTAATGAGGACACTTGCAGAGAACATTTTGCAAAACGAACTTTGGTAATCAACATGTGTGGAATTCACAAAGGATATTACTCAATTTGAGTAGATGGGTTTCTGAGCTCATCTATATAGTTATTATTTTTTGTCTATTTTGCAAGTTATCTGGTTTTTTAGATAATTCATGACATGAGTGTGTTGTCAGAAGCATAAATGGGTATATTTGTGTATTTACATAGTGTCATGGTTTGAATAAGAATGAGGTCGATGGGCTCCTATATTTGAATGCTTAATCATTTAGGAGGTATGGCTTTTTTGTAGCTGGCATGGCCTTGTTGGAAGAAGTATGTCAAATGAGGTGGGTTTTGAGGTGTGAGAACTTCAAGCCATGCCCAGTTGCCTCTTTCTGTTGTCTCTGGATTAAGATGTCCTACACCAGTACCATGTCTTCCTGCAAGCCACTATGCTTACTGCCATGCTAATGATGGACTAACTCTAAAAAGTGTAAGCAAGCCCCAATTAATTACTTTCTTATATAAGAATTGCTGTGATCATGGTGTCTCTTCACAGCAAAAGGAACATTAACTAAAACACATCTTTTCAGTTAACTAAAAGAGAATAATCACGAGATGTCAGTTTAAGTGAAATTTAACAACAAGCTCTAACTTCCCTTTATAGCTGGTCATAACAAACAGCTATATTCCAATCACCATTACTTATGCTAACTCTCCGATCTACATTATATATCATATATGAAATATGTAAATATGATTTCACACATATATATGAATATATATATATATATGCAATACAATGATTATTAAAGAGGCTATAGCAGAGTTTAAGGGGTTCCAAAGTGGCCTTACATAAAGGTAGAAGCAGGGAATTGGCACGTAAATACAAATGAAATCGTTGTGAGATAAAATATTAACCATTTGAGGTGGAGTTATGGTACCTAAGAGTAGATTATCACTGCACTGAAAAATGAGGTGACTCATACTGTCTAGATAAGGAAGAGCCATGTAAGGAAGGAATGAGACTATGGAGGCTGTGGTTATGATAGTTAGGATGGGTCTAGAAAAATTAGTAAGGGGAAAACCAGACAGACAGATAATGCTTTGAATAGTTTGTACAAGCAGTGAAATCTGAGAACAGGGAAAGCCTCTTTTTACACACATGTGATCTGATGACAGGGTGGGGGAGTTTTTACCTTCTCACTGTTAGCAATTCTTCTCTTTACAGGAGCCATTTTGCACCTTCTCCCTACATGTTGTTTTTGGTAAGTTCTCAGGCCTCATTTTTTTCTGGTTTGATATTAATACATCCATGTATTCATGTGGTGATAATTTACTTAAGGTGAAAGCTTCTTCACATAAATAAATTATTTATAACTCTGAGCCTTGTGTGTGTTGCTAGACAGGGCGTTAGTTACACTTCACAAATGATACAGAGCAGTTCTTCCTCAGCATAGGCATTCAAAACAGACCGGAATGGTCAAATATTGCTTGTAAGATGCCATTTCTCGGGGAAATTTGGGAGTAAACCTGTGTGCCGAGACAAGGAATGAACTGCATTTCATATAAATGTTTTGAAAACTCCCAAGACTAGATGAAGCACCAAGAGAATGAGCATACAACACACACACACACACACACACACACACACACACACACACACACACACAAAGCCTTTGAAAAGACAAAATTATTCCACTGTGAGTCAGCAAAACTGGAGAAGAGAGGGGATGAGGCAAATTAAGAGCCATCAGTGATTTAATATTGAGAAAGAAAACAGAAAAGTTTAAGTATGGCTGACACTGGTAGCAGACATGCCTGGTAGAGAGAAAGGGCCACAGTGTACCGTGTTGCTGAAACATCACTTAGGACAATTTTACGACAAATTGAATAGATGATTGAAAGTTCATAGGGCTGTTAAAGATGTATATAATACACACGTTGTTTTCATTAAGATTTTATACATAGTTTTAAAAACACATTTTGGTTAATCTTACATTATTTAAAAGTGTTTTTACAGGCTTAAATGACCCTTATCAGTCTGATAATTAAAACTAAATTATAAATTAACTCTAACCTCTAAGCAGTCTATTTCCATGATAATTTATTGTAAGGACTTTTTGGTATGGGCTCTTTAGATAGGCCTCTGTTCTTCAGTTTTACTTATACCTGTGCATCTTATAGATGTAAAACACAAAGCCTCGGTGTTGTATGTATGACCATCCTTGGTTTTCTACCCTTTCTACTTCAGATGATTGCATTAGCATTGTATTTCTTTGGCTGATTCTCTCACTTTCTAGTGAAGGACAGTACTTGTTTTAATAATGAAGAGTGAGAAATAAATATGTATAATTCTATAAAATTCACATATTAATGCAAATTTATGAAGTTTATATAAATACAAAAATATACTAAAAAATTGATTCTGGAGATCAATAAATGTGTTTGTGTCCTTCCAGGGCAATATATTTTTAAACTGAATTTGAATAATTACAATTTAATATTGTGGTATCCAGGGCAAAAACTTCAAGTGTTTAATTACAAATTATTCTTGTTTAATATGAAACTTGGAACTTTCTATGAATATGTACTGAAACAGAACCCTTAAGAAGATGCTCTTTTGGATTCTGATTTTTATGTGGGATTTAAAAGAAACATTAATCAGATATTTTGCTATACAATATAGCATGATTTTATAATATATTATGCTTTAGAAACTAAAAATAAAAGTATCATTGATTAGTGAAATTCCACAGGTAAAAAATTACCGGTGGAATTACCTGTGTTTTCTTTTTCTTGGCTGTAAACCATACACAGTTCATATCTTTATGTTGAAATTTGCTTTTATGTCTGCTATCTATTAAATATATATGTGTGTGTGTGTGTGCTATCATTTTGCTTTTTCACTTAATATTTAATTTAAATAAATATTGCTCATTTAAATCCTGATATAAAATCTCTTTACATGCATTACACAAAATTACATTGCAAATAACGTCACAGATTCTTTCTTCAATTTAGCACCTGCAGATACTTGTTTTATCATGTTCTGTCACTCAATTTCTTGATATTCTTTCATCTGTCCTGATGGAGAAGGATGTAAGACAGTAAATAATGACTATGAGAAAATCCATTTGTAAGTCATGATGCAAGTACAAGTATTGAGTGCCTCAGATCTATCTAGCAATCAGAGTATTGATGAATTCTTCTGCCCACATTGTGAATAACACTAAGAGCTTTTTGGCATATCAGACTTAACTGCTTAGAGCAAAACACTTCTCGCTCATATTTATCTCTGTGTTAGAGTCCCCATAATAATGAAAATCCTAAGCACTAGCAAGTCAAGTCAAAGTGAATATTTCACCTTGTAGCAGTGATGTTTGCTGTTAATGTAATATTTTCTTTGATAATTGACTACATGTTGCATTTCACATTCAGTTGTGTGCCTTGGAGATGATACAGTTTCTTTCATTCTACCAAGGTATCCATAGAATTAGCTACATACAGATCTTTACCTCATTCAATACAGTATTTGTGTTACCAATCACCTTTTCAATTAGTTATCTAGGCCATAATTTATGAAATATTCAATTAAGTCCATTAAATTGCACAAAGCACCTATATGTCAAGCAAGCTCTCATGTGTTCCCAAATGTCATTTAAAAAAAAATACTTTTTTTTCTGCTTCTGGGATAGTTCTCTCAGGATGATCCTTTCCAGGTCCCACCTTTACCTGAAAATTGCATGATTTCCTTGTTTTTCATTGCTGAGTAATATTCGATTGTGTAGATGTACCACAATTTTTGCATCCATTCTTCAGTTGAGGGGCATCTGGGTTGTTTCCAGCTTCTGGGTATTACAACTAAAGCTGCTACAAACATGGTTGAGCAAATGTCCTTATTGTGTACTGGAACCTCTTTTGAATATATGCCTAGGAGTGGTATGGCTGGATCTTGAGGAAGCACTATTCCTAGTTGTCTGAGAAAGCACCAGATGGACTTCCAGAGTGGATGTAGAAGTTAACATTCCCACCAGCAGTGGAGGAGGGTACCCCTTCCTCAACAACCTCTCCATTATGTGTTGTCACTTGAGTTTTTGATCTTGGCCATTCTGATGGGTGTAAGGTGAACTCTCAGGGTCGTTTTGATTTGCATCTCCCTGATGACTAATGATGTTGAGCATTTCTTTAAGTGTTTCTCTGCCATTCAATCTTCCTCTATCGAGAATTCTCTGTTTAGCTCTGTACCTCATTTTTTAATTGGATTACTTGATTTGCTGCTTTTCAACTTCTTTAGTTCTTTATATACTAACTCATATAGACACATAATATAGGATAAACTTACTACAATATGTACACCTAAAAAAGTAATCTAGAGGGAGGTCTCTGGCTAAAATGCTCAGTCCCCATTTAGAAAGGCAAAGAGGATGGACATCAAAAGAAGAAGAAAACAGGAAACAAGTTAGGAGCCTCACACAGAGGACCTCTGAAAGGCTCTGCCCTGCAGACTATCAAAGCAGATGTTGATACTTACGTCCAAACTTTAGGCAGAATGAAGGTAATCCTGTGAAAGAAGTGTGAAATAGTAAGATCTAGAGAGGACAGGAGCTCCACAAGGAGAGCAACAGAACCAAAAATCTGAACACAGGGCTCTTTCCTGACATTCATGCTCCAACCAAGTACCATGCATGGAGATAACCTAGAACCCCTGTACAGATGTAGCCCATGGCAGTTCAGTGTCCAAGTGGGTTCCATATTAATGGAACAGGGACTGCTTCTGACATAAACTGATTGGTCTTCTCTTTGATCACCTCCCACGAGGGGGGAGCAGCCTTACCAGGCCACAGAAGAAGACAATGCAGCCACTCCTGATGAGACCTAATAGACTAGGATCAGAAAGAAGAAAAAGAAACCCTCCCCTGCCAGTGGATTTGGGGAAGGGCATCTATGGTGAAGGGGGAGGAAGGGAAGGATTGGGAGGGGAGGAGGGAGGGAAAACTATAGGGGAGATACAAAGTAAATAAAGTATAATTAAAAATAAAATGAAAAAGCAATACTAAATTAAAAAAATACAATACTTTTTTGGTCATAAAGAAATTTTCTTTTTCTTTTTAATTAATTTATTTTTAGTAATTACAATTTATTCATTTTGTATCTCAGCTGTAGACCCTCCCTTGTCCTCTCCCAATTCCACCCTTCCTTCCTCTTCTCCTCCCATGCCCCTCTCCCAGCCCACTGATAGGGGTGGTCCTCCTCCCTTTCCATCTGATCCTAGCCTATTAGGTCTCATCAGGACTGGCTTCATTGCCTTCCTCTGTGGCCTGGTAAGGTTGCCCAGTTCAGGGGGAGGTGATCAAAGAGCCAGCCACTGAGTTCATGTTAGAGCCAGCCCCTGTTCCTCTTACTAGGAGACCCACTTGGACACTGAGCTGCCATGAGAGTAGACTATTGGAAATAACCAATTACAGAGCTGAAATCAATGGATTAGAAACAAAGAAAACAATTCAAACAATAACAGCAAGACTTGGTCCTTTGAGAAAATCAACAAGATAGACAAACCCTTAGCTATATAACTAAAAGGCAGAGAGAAACTACCAAAACAGCAAAATCAGAAATGAAAAGGGGAACATAGCTGACTTTGAGGAAATCCAAACAATCATTGTGTCTTAGTACAAAAGCCTATATGAAACAAAATTTGAAAATCTAAATGAAATGGACAATTTTCTTGATAGATTCCATTTACCAAAATTAAATCAAGATCAGACAAATTAAATAGTTCTCCATCCCTGAATGAAATAAAAGAAGTCATCAAAATCTTCCCACCAAAAAAAGCCTAAGGCCAAATGGTTTCAGCGCAGAATACTACCATACCATTAAAGAAGAGCTAATTCCAGTTCTTCTCAAATTATTCAACAATTAGAAACAGAAAGAACATTACCAACTTCATTCTATGAATCCACAGTCTCCTTGATACCTAAACCACACAAAGACCCAACAAAAAGAAAACTTCAGACCCATCTCTCTTATGAACATTGATGCAAAAATACTCACTAAAATAATTGCAAATAGAATCCAAGAAGACATAAAAGATATCATCCACCAAGTAGGATTCATTCCAAGCATGCAAGGGTGGTTCAATACATGGAAATCCAGCAATGTAATCTACCATATAAACAATTTTTCTTAAGCAGTAAATTTTTCCCAGATGCTACCATTTTACTCTGCAAATGCCAGAAAACTTATTTATACA
Organism: Rhombomys opimus; assembly: GCA_010120015.1. Lineage (NCBI taxonomy): Eukaryota > Metazoa > Chordata > Mammalia > Rodentia > Muridae > Rhombomys > Rhombomys opimus. Next base: position 1,159,355 of record REGO01000461.1, on the reverse strand, counting down.
GGAATTATAACGCCCCTTTAAAAAATGAACAACACTGAAATTTCACCTTATACTCATCAGAATGGCTAAGATCAAAAACTCACGTGGAAATGGCTTTCTAAGAACAGATATTCTCAGAAGAAGGCAAGTGCTTTGTTCAAGGAAACATTGAAAGAATGTGATCAAAATCTACTTAGAACATTATTTCACCTCCCCACAAAGTAAACATGATCACTGAAGAGGCAAGGAAAATTTTAATGTACCAAAGGAATTTTTTTTCTTTATTTAAAACTCACAGAGCTACTATAAAAAATCTCTATGTTAGTAACTTGCAGGATGTAAACCAAACTTTCTCTTGCTCCAACAATATTATTCTAGGTCGTATATCAAATGACCATCCTGAGTGAGATAACCTAGAAGCACACAGACACACATGATATATACTCACTTACAAGTGAATATCAGCCATATAATATAGGATAAACATTCTAAAATCTACAGACCTAAAGAAGCTAAACAACAAAGAGGACACCAGGGGAGATGCTTAATTCTCATCCAGAAGGGAAAACTCCAGAAGCATAGACTCCAGAAGTGGTAGAAGAAAGGGAACATGATGGGAGCCTACCACTAAAGTCCTCTGAAAGACTTCACTGAGCAGGATATCGAAGCAGATGCAGAGACTCACAGACAAACTTTGGACACAGTGCAGGCAGTGTTAGGGAGGAAGGGGGATATAGAAGGACCTGAAAGGGACAGGTGCCCCACAAGAAGACCAATAGAGCCCTCCAAAAAAGCTGAGCCCAGCGAAAAGTGTAGAGACTAATGCATTAACCATAGAGAGGACCTAGACCCCCTGCAGTCAGTCTCCATGTGGCTTTTCTAATAAGCAGAGAAGAGCCTTTATGTATGTACTACAACCTCAACAAACACAAAAGTGAAGTGTCTAGTAAGGAACTAGTGTGGAGGAGAGGATATCCCAAAAGAGGGGAAATGGAATATGTTTGTATGAGAGGACTTGGATGGGATAATTATTTGGGAGGGCCTAGAAGAGAGAGGAAAGGGAATATGGGTAGGGACAATACTAAGAACCATTTGAGGAGCCATGTGGAAACCTGCTATTCCAGAAGCTTCTTAATTTACATACATCTATGAAGGACACTAAAATAGAATCAACAAATAATGAGGGAGACAAAGCCCCATTATAGACATGCAAACAAGTGAAACAAACTTGCAGTGATGGGAATAGTTACATGTAGCAGAGTCACTGGGTAATGGGGTTCCAGAAAACTCCAGGTACCACAGGCTAATTGTCATAATGTTTACTGTTTGAGCTTTAAGATAGGGAAAAAGTTAATACAGAATTTTATTTCTTACTTTCAAGTAATTTTTCTGATAGATTATTTCATTTATTCATTTATAAGTTTATTTTGCACGCAAATTCATGTCGTTAAAACTATTTGTGAGTTTTCGCAAGATGGCGGCGCCGGGAGAACAGTGTGTCTGAGCTGGAAATAAGAAAGTAGCTGTTTCAGCCACAAGCTCTCTGTGCCCTCATTACCAGTTCTTAACCATTTGTGAACAATCTCCTAGTTTCACAAGATAAGGTATCTAAGGGATTGGAGTTAAAAACTTGTCTAAATCCATAAATATTCCCAAATATTTCAGAAAAAAAATCTATATATTATTAATTATATTTTAGACTGAATTTTTGTAATTCAATTCCTCTTAAACGTCTTCTGAGGATATTATACTGTTCTACTCACATTGTCTATTTATTCAGCTGTATGAACTGAAACTGTGTATAGTTAAAGTATAAAACTTGAGATTGACACTTTAATGAAAGATCACCACAATCAAGCTATTTAACACATAGCACTGTCTATATAGCTGCTATCTTCATCTTTGTGTACCTTTGTATGAAAACACAGTACTATCTGCTTAAAAAAAAGTATAAGGCGCAAATAATCAATTTTAGTAGTCAAACAATATATAAATATCCAAAATTTATTCATCCTGTAAATAAAATTTTAGGCTGTTTTCTAACAATTTTCCATTTTTCATTATCAGGACCAGTAAACAATATTTTGTTCCAAAAAAAAAACCCTGTTTGTATATGAATTTCTGTGTATAAGGGTTAAGACATAGTGCTGGGTCTCACATAGAGAAAAGCCACCAGTTACCCATTGTTCTGGAATTATAAAAACTTATGAGCCACTCAATGTGGGCGATTGGACCTGAACTGTTGCCATTTGTCAGAATAGCTTAGCTTCTTTAGCACTGGCTGTGTCTCAGGCCACAACCATCTTCTCCAACTATGCAGAATAATTATTATGAGATATGCTAAAGGTATTTTATTTTGGTAATTTCTTTCCTAGATTTAAAAAGAGAAATTGTAGATCTATTTGCTTAAATATCACTTAATACCACAATTTCTGTACCCATTCCTCCGTTGATGGACATCTGGGTTGTTTCCAGGTTCTGGCTATTACAAATAAAGCTGCTATAAACATGATTGAGCAAGTATCCCTTTTGTGTACTTGAGCAAGCTTTGGGTATATACCTAGCAGTGGTATAGCTGGGTCTTGAGGAAGCACTATTCCTAATTGTCTTAGAAAGCACCAGATAGCTTT
>REGO01000461.1:1077131-1121532 GCA_010120015.1 Rhombomys opimus | reverse complement strand
CTTGTTTGATCAGGTATCTTCAGGGCTGGCTGCAAAATCCTCCTCTGTGGCCTAGCAGGACTGCTCCTCCCTTGAGGAGTGGGGAGGTCAAAGAGCCTGCCATTGAGTTCCTGTCAGAAATAGTCCCTGTTCCCCTTACTATGGGAAACCAAGTGGTTATTGAGCTACCAAGAGCTTCGTCCGAGTAAAGGTTCTAGGTTATATCTATACATGGTCCTTGGTTGGAGAAAGAGTTACAGAAAAAAACCCTGTGCTCAGATATATTTGGTCCTTGTGTGTGCAGGACTTCTAAGGGTTCTAGGTTATCTTCATGCATGGTCCTTAGTTGGAGTATCAGTCTCAGGAAAAACTTCTGTTCCCAGGTATTTTGGATCTATTGCTCTCCTTGTGTATCTTCTGTCACCTTCAGGTCTTCCTATCTTCCCCTTCTTTTATAAGATTCCCTGTACTCTACCCAAAGTTTGGCTATGAGTCTCAGCATCTGCTTTGATACTTTGTTCAACAGAGTCTTTCAGAGGCCTTCTGTGATAGGTTCCTGTCCTGTTGTCTGTTTTCTTCCTTTTCTGATGTTCATCCTGTTTGCCCTTCTGAGTGAGGATTGAGCATCTAACCAAGGTCCTCCTTCTTTCTTACTTTCTTCAATTGTACTGATTTTAGTATGTTTATCCTACATTATATGTCTAATCTTCACTCGTAAGTGAGTATATACCATGTGTGTCTTTCTGCTTCTGGAATAATTCATTCATCAACATAATCCATGATATAAAAAAACTGAAGGAAAAAAATACATGATAATGTCCTTAGATGCTGAAAAATCATTTGACAAAATCCAACACCCTTTCATTTTTAAAGTCTTGCAGAAATCAGGGATTCAAGGTACATACCTAAACATAGTAAAGACAATATAAAGCAAGCCTATACCCAACAGCAAACTAAATGGAGAGAAATTTAAATTAATCCCACTGAACTCAGGGACAAGGCAAGGCTGCCCACTTTCTGTATCTCTTCAACACAGCACTTGAAGTCCTAGCTAGAGCAATAAGACAACTAAAGGAGACAAGGGGATACAAATCAGAAAGTAAGAAATCAAAGCATCACTATTTGCAGATGATATGATACTATACATAACTGACCCCAAAAATTTAGCCAGAGAACTCCTGCAGCTGAAAAACACTTTCAGCAAACTGGCTGGATAAAAAATTAACTAAAAAAAAATCAGTAGCTCTCCTGTATATGAAAGACAAAAGGAATGAGAAATAAATTAAGGAAACAACACCCTTTACAATAGCCCCTAATAAGATAAAGTACCTTGGTATGATTCTAATCAAACAAGGGAAAGACCTGTTTGAAAAAACAAACAAACAAACAAAGAACTTCAAGTCTCTGAAGAAAGAAATTGAAGAAGATATCAGAAGATGTAAAGATCTCCCATGCTCATGGATCGGTAGAATTGGCCATCCTGCCAAAAGCAATCTACAGATTCAATCCAATCCCTTTAGTTTTTGTCCTTAGCCATTCTGATGGGTGTGAGGTTAAATCTCAGGGGCATTTTGATTAGCACTGCCCAAATGACTAATGATGTTGAGCATTTCTTTAAGTGTTCCTCTGCCATATGATATTCTTCTGTTGAGAATTCTCTGTTTAGCTCTGTACCCCACTTTTTAAATTGGATTAATTGGTTTGTTGGTGTTTAACTTCTTCAGTTCTTTATATATTCTGAATATTAGCTCTCTGTCAGATATAGGGTTAGTGAAGATTCTTTCCCAGTATGTAAGCTTTTCACTTTCATGAGGTTCCATTTATTAATAATTGATCTTAAAGGCTGTGATGTTGGTGTTCTTTTCAGGAAGTTGTCTTCTGTGCCAAGGAGGTCACAGCTTTTCTCCAATTTTTGTTCTAACACATTTAGCATATCTGATTTTATGTGGAGGTCTTTGATTCACTTGGACTTTAACTTTTTACAGGGTGATAAATATGGGTCTATTTTCAATTTTCCACACGTGGACATCCAGTGAGACCAGCAATAGGAATAGTGCTACCTCAGGATCCTGTTTTACCACTCGTAGGCTTATAACCAAAAGATGTCCACTATTCAATAAGGACATTTGCTCAACCATGTTTATAGCAGCTTTATTTGTACTAGCCAGAATCTGGAAACAACCTAGATGTCTCTCAAGAGAGGAATGGCATAAAACCTGTGGTACATTTATCCAATGGAATACTACTCAACAATTAAAAAATAGGAAAATCATCAAAATTGGAGGCAAATAGTGGGAATTAGAAAAGATCATCCTGAGTGTGGTAACTCAGAAACAGAAAGATGCACACGTTATATACTCACTCATATAGACACATATTATAGGATAAGCCTACTAAAATCTGTACACTAAAGAAACTAATCAAGAGTGAGGACTCTGGCTAAAATGCTCAATCCCCACCCAGAAAGGCAAAGGACATCAGAAGAAGGAGAAAACAGGCAACAAGTTAGTAGCCTGCCACAGAGGGCCTCTGAAAGTTTTTACACACCAGGGTATCAAAGGAGATACTGAAACTCATGGCCAAACTTTGGGCAGAGTGCCAGAATCCTTATGGAAGAAGAGGGAAACAGAAAGACCTGGAAGGGACAGGAACTCTACAAGGAGATCAACAGAGCCAAAATACCTGAGACCAGGGATGCATGAAGATAGATACTCCAACTAGGGACTATGCACTGAGAGGATCTAGACCCCTGTTCAAAGGAAACCCATTGGCTGCTCAATTTCCAAGTGGGATCCCTGGGAGTAAGGGGAACAGGAACTGTCTCTGACATGAACTCAGTGGCTGGCTCTTTGATCACCTCCACCTGGGGCATACAGGTTTACCAGGACACAGAGGAAGATGATACAGCCAGCCTTGATGAAACCTGATTATCTAGAGTTGGATAGAAGGGGAGGAGAACCTCCCCCTATCAGGGGACTAAGGAATTTGTATAGGGAGAGAAGTAGGAAGGTGGGTGGGCCTGGGAGGAGACAAGGGTGGGGGCTGCAGAAGGGATACAAAGTGAATAAGTAGTAATAAATAAATATATAAATTAAATTATATTAAAAATGGATTTATGTTAAAATGTTCTAAATAAAATTAATTTCTAGATCTGATATAAACCAAACTAATTCTATTCCTTTATTAATTCAGGAAATGGTATATTCACTAATACCTTATTGCAGTTTCCTGCCAGAGCATATGGCTTGACCTAATAGCATATTATAGATTCTCTAAAATGCATGAGCTTTATTTCTATTGACTTTACATATTCTTACCATTTAAAAATATTTTGAGTATTTTCTGTATTATTTTTATGTATATGTTTTTTTATGTGTATAAGAATGCTTTTGTAACACACAGAGGCCAGAAGAGGTTGTCATATTTCCTCGAACCAGATGTTTGCTATCTGCCATCTGGGTGCTGAGAATTAAACCTAGGTCATCTGGAGGAGATGTTAACACTCTTAAGTGCTGAGGTAACTCTCTAGTCCTTTTGCCATTTTGATGTCTCTATTGCTCCCCTAAGATGGTTTCAATGACCCTAAGTATTTCTATGTCTGTGCATGAATCAACAGGAGGGCAAAATTGGTAAAAAGTACAACAATGATAAAGCCATGTAACAACTATCCTTCAATTATGGAAAGTTAATTTCAAAGATCTTTTCTGTTCAAGAACAGTGAAGACAGAGAAAGATGTTAATGTGTTTGGATTACATTAAAGATTTAAGATGAACTGAAAGAAAGGGAGGGAAAAGTGCTAATGGCAAGAGCACAAGGAAGAAGCATTATTATATTACTGCTAATGCACATAAAACATCGCCTATTAAAATACGCTGGCAGTTTTACATCCTATTAAATACATCAAAGCTGTACTTCAATTACAGACCCTTTTCTATGCATGTTTTAACAAATATGTCTTTAATAATAGAATGTAGCTGCAAGTACTTAAATGCCAGACACAAGCTCTGCTATGTCACACAGTTACAAGAAAGGAAAATAAAAAAAAAAATAGCGCTTATTGATAACCATGTATTGAGATCTCCATTTTTTTTTCCTGTTTTACATCCTATGAATTTTCAAGTAAGCAGCTGGGCAGCAACTCACTATAAAGTCTTCTGCCTCTGGGTTGTGATGGCGAACAGTAGTTTCTGGGGTTATTATTTCCATATGGTTACTTTTAGAAATAAATCATGTCCATGGGATGGGATGGGAATAGAAAGTGCTTGATCATAATTTTCTGAGATCTCATTTCTGAAATAACTCCATTGACTCTATTAGAAGACGGATGGTACAGAGTTTTTCTTAAATTAAAAATTAGCAAACTTTTCATCTGAATGGCACAGATATTAACTTTATGGGAATTTCAAGCACATTAGTGTTTAAAAGAAACCTACAACTTCTAGCAACCAACTTGTCATTTTTCTTACAGATTTAGAACCACTTGCTCAAACACAAGCACTAGCTTTTGATTTTATTAAATGAATATGACAGAGGCATGTGTGAAGAAGGTGGTGGGAGGGTGGGATCGGGAGGGGTGGAGGAAGGGGCTAATGGTGGGATACAAAGTGAATAAAGTGTAATTAATAAAAATTAAAATTAAAAAAAGACAGCACATGTGAAGAATGTGAAAATTAAGTCACTTCTCTAAAGTGGTTTGAAAAAGATAATTTCCATCCCTTATCTCAAGCTGTACTATAGGGAAACAGTAATAAAAACTGCATGGTATTGGCATAGAAACAGAAAGGAGGATCAATGGAACCGAATAGAAGACCCAGAGATAAACCCACACACCTATGAATACTTGGTATTTGACAAAGAAGACAAATCCATTCAATGGAAAAAAGACAGCATCTTCAACAAATGGTGCTGGACCAACTGGATGTCTACATGCAGAAAAGTGAAAATAGATCCATATTTATCACCCTGCACAAAACTAAAGTCAAAGTGGATCCAAGGACCTCAACTGTCGGGAGCCGTGACTCAGCGGCCTGCTTTGATATTTAAATCTCTGCGGAGAGATGGCTTTTAGGAGGCCTTTACTATTGGCAGAGGAGAACTCACAAGTCCATCTCCTTTTGTTTGTGACAACAGGTGGGATAGCTTGTGAGGGTTACACCTCTTCCTCAGACTTCTTGTGCAAATTAACCTATTGTTCTGAGATGTTTTACTGAAAAAGGTAACTCCTCAATAAATAAAGCGGTCAGAAGGCTGGAGGCGGAGGAGGAGGCAGAGTCTTGAGACTGGCTGCTGGCACTGCTTGCTGCAGCAGTCTGCCTTTTGCTATGGCTGTCGAGTCTGGACCTTTAAAAAGTTTCCTGTGTGCTGTGTGTTTATTTTATTAATTTTAATCCTCACTCCCAACTCAAGAACCGTTCGACCCTGCCCGGCTGTTCCCGGCACTCAACATAAAACCAGATACTCTAAATCAGTTAGGAAAAAATTGGGGAACAGCCTAGGACTTATTGGCACAGGAGGCAACTTCCTGAACAGAACACCAACAGCACAGGCTCTAAGAGCAACAATCAATAAATAGGACCTCATGAAACTGAAAAGCTTCTGTAAAGCAAAAGACACAGTCATCAAAACGAAACAACTGCCTACAGATTGGGAAAGAATCTTCACCAATCCTTTATCTGACAGAGGGCTAATATGCAGTATATATAAAGAACTAAAGAAGCAGAAAAGCAACAAACCAAGTAATCCACTTAAAAAAAGGGGAGTGGAGCTAAACAGAGAATTCTCAAAAGAGGAACATCGAATGGCAGAGAAACACTTAAAGAAATGCTCAACCTCATTAGCCATTAGGGAAATGAATATTAAAACAACCCTGAGATTTCACCTTACACCCATCAGAATGGCCAAGACGAAAAACTCAAGTGATAACACATGCTGGAGAGGTTGTGGTGAAAGGGGATCCCTCCTCCATTGCTGGTGGGAATGTAAACTGATACAACCACTTTGGAAGTCAATCTGGCACTTTCTCAGACAATTAGGAATAGTGCTACCTCAACACCCAGCTATACCACTCCTACGTATATACCCAAAATTTGCTCAAGTACACAAGGACATTTGTTCAACCATGTTTGTAGCAGCTTTGTAATAGCCAGAACTTGGAAACAACCCAGATGTCCATCAACAGAGGAATGGATACAGAAAATGTGGTATTTTTACACAATGGAATACTACTCAGCAATCAAAAAGGAGGAAATCATGAAATTTGCAGGCAAATGGTGGGATCTAGAAAAGATCATTCTGAGTGAAATATCGCAGAAGGAGAAAGACAAACTTGGTATATACTCGCTTATATAGACCTACAAGATATGATAAACATAATGAAATCTACACACCTAAAGAAGATAATCAAGAAAGAGGACATGGGTGAAGATGATCAATCCTCATTTAAAAAGACAAATGGGATGTGCATTGAACATATGACAGGAGTCTACCGCAAAAGGCATCTGAAAGACTCTACCTAGCAGTGTTTCAAAGAAGACACCAAGACTCATACCCAAACCCTCGGCAGAGTGCAGGGAATCATATGAAAAAAGGGGAATTAGTATGATATGGAAAGGATAGGAGCTCTACAGGGACCAAATATATCCGGGCACAGGGTCTTTCCTGAGACCGACACTCAACCAAGGACCATCTATGGATATAACCTAGAACTTCTTCGGGGATGTGGCCCGTGGTAGCTCAGTAAAAAGTAGTTTTCCAAAGTAAGGGGAACAAGGACTATTTCTAACAGGATTTCAAGGGCAGGCTCTTTGACCTCCCCACCCCCTAGGGGAGAAGCAGTCCTGTTAGGCCACAGAGGAGGACTTTGCAGCCAGCCTTGAAGATACCTGATAAAACAGGGTCAAATGAAAGGGGAGGAGGTCCTCCCCTATCAGTGAACTTGGAAAGGGGCAGGGAGGAGACCAGGGAGTGAGTTGGGGAGGGGGAGGGAATGAGGGAGCAGGATACAGCTGGGACACAGAGTTAACAAATTTTAACTAAAAAGAAAAATAAAAATTAAAAAAAAGAAAAAAAGAAAAATGATTATTTAATAAAAATAGAGTAACTTTAGCAAACTTACACTTTCATATCTTCATACTTCAACTTGTGAATGTATTGTATTATCATGAAAAGTCATCTGTGAAAACAAATATGCATGCAGAAATATTTCTGTCACTGAAATGAAAATCTATTGAATTTAATAGCTTCAATTTCTCTTTGTGTCATAAAAGTCAACGAAATTCATGTTCTAATTAGTTGTACTTTTCTAAAATATTTGGAATCTGCTGTTTTTCTTCCTATTCATACTTTCAAATTCTGACTTTTCTAAGGTTTGGATATTCAGAGCAGAGGGTAGAAAGTCATTATGTATGTTTCAGAAGTTGGCCTACCACTTTTCAGCCTTAAGGGTTGAAACTGCACTTATCTTTATGAAATTTTGGAACTTCTTCTGGGAAAGTTTTCATCATCACTACTTAAAGCAAATGCAATTTCCATCTTGCAACTTTACATTTGTCTATCCCAAGTCACCCTGGGTTTAGAGATATATTTTGAACCTATTTTCCTTTTTTTTATATATATATATTCATTTGGCAAGCCAGTCCAGTTATCATATTTTTGAGATACGTAATAAAGGATAAATTTGTAGCTGGGCACAGTGGAACACACCTGTAATCTTAACATTCAGAGAGGCAGAGGAAGGTAGATCATTGTGATTTCAAATATAGCCTGGTCTACAAATTAATTCCAGGACCATCAAGGCTACACAGAGTATCTCTATCTTGAAAAACTAAGACTCATAACCAAACCTTCCACAGAGTGCAGGGAATCATATGAAAGAAGGGGAGTTTGATGTGGAAAGGATAGGAACTCCACAAGGACCAAACATATCTGGGTACAGGGTCTTTTCTGAGATGGACACTCAATCAAAGACCATGAGTGGATAAAACTTAAACCTCTGCTCGGATGTGACCTGTGATAGCTCAGTAATCAATTGGTCTCCTATAGTAAGGGGAACAAGAACTATTTCTAACAGGAACTCAATGACTGGCTCTTTGACCTCCCCACCCCACAAGGAAGGAGCAGTACTGTTAGGCCACAGAGAAGGACTTTGCAGCGAGTCCTGAAAATACCTGACAAAACGGAGTCATATGAAAGGGGAGGAGGTCCTCCCTTATCAGTGAACTTGGAAAGGGGCAGGGAAGAGATGAGGGAGGGAGGGTGGGACTGGGGAGGGAATGTGGGAGCAGGATACAGCTGGGATACAGAATTTAACAAAATGTAACTAAGAAGAAAAATAAAATTAAAAAAAGTGAAAAAATAAAAAATAAATAAATATATATTTCGCAAAAAAAGAAAAACACAAGCAAACAAACAAAGAATAAATTCTTTATTATGTATATTCTTCCACACTTATTTGTTTGCTCTTTATTTTTTCATTCTTAAAAAATTTTAAATCCTGATTATATTTTTCCTACCCACAATTCCTCCTAGATCCTCCCCACTTCCTTCCCATCCAAACACACAACCTTTCTTACTCTCATGAGAATATAAACAGGCATCTAATAGAATAATAATAAAAAATGAAATAAAAAACAGAACAGGACATAACAAATAAGAAAAAAGAATCAGCAAACAGATTTTTTAAACATTTTTGAGATCCTAACATCATAACTATCTTTTTCATCCCTTCTGCACCCTTCTATGTACTTCTTGCCTTGCTTTCCTTCAAATCCACTGGTTTGGCGTTTTCATGTGGTCTCTCTCTGTTACAATCAGATGCATCTTTGATGACAGGATTGGACTACAATCATCTTTGGGTATGAAGGCAGTCATGTAGAATGTAGTTAGGGGTTGTAGGTTCTCCCATGTGATCCGTTACATCCTAGCCCCAAGTAGCTGGGTACATTTCTAACAGTGCTACCTCAGGACCCAGCTATACCACTGCTGAGCATATATCTGAAAAATGCTCAACCATACAACAAGGACATTCTCTCAGCTATTTTCATAGCAGCTTTATTTGTAATAGCCAGAATCTGAAACAACCTAGATGTCCTTCTGTCAGAGAATGGATACAGAAATAATGGTTTGTTTACATAATGGAATACTACTCATCTATTAGAAACACGGAAATCAAGTACTATATTTCAATCTCAAAGAAGGAGGAGAGAGAAAGACCTCTAGGGGACAAAAGCTCCAAAAGGAGGACAACAGAGTCCAAAATACTGGGCCCTTGGAGCCCTGCAGACACTGATACCCCAACCAAGGACCATGCATAGAGAGGACCTGAAATGCCTGTTCAGATGTAGCTCATAGACTCAGTCTTGTCTCCAAATGGATCCCATAGTAAGGGGAACAGGAGCTGTCTCTGACATGACCTCAGTGGCCTGCTCTTTGATTAACCCCCACTGGGCTGTGAAGCCTTGCAGGCCCAGAGGAGTATGGTGCAGCTAGTCCTGATGAGACCTGATAGGCTAGGGTTAAATAGAAGGGGAGGAGTTCCTCCCCTATTTTTTGGACTAGGGAGGGGAATGGGGGAAGAAGAAGGAGGGAGGGTGGCATTGGGAGGAGATGAGGAAGGGGGCCACAGCAGGATACAAAGTGAATAAACTGTAATAAATAAAAACAATTTAAAAAGAGAAATGTAAAAGGGATAATTAAAAATGGTAATGTGGTTCATGGAACCCCCTTATTTGATCTCCCAAGTAGTGACCAATATTACTATAGACAGTGAATTAGCTCTGAAAACAAAAGTTAAAGATCCTAGCTGAATGTGTATATCACGGAGAGCATATATGCAAACACTCATTTACAGTTTAGTTATAACACACAGAGAGAGTACTTTTAAACAGTCTATATATTATTTTCTCTGTAGCAATTTGCAAGTCCTTTTCTCATCAACTTCTATAACTGTTGTTATTATTAATACTTGAACATTTCCAGTAGTGTATGCACATATCACCTTTACATTTAAAATGCACTTCATGCATCAGTCTGTTTTTTAGTGCTGTAACAAAATGAGACTGACTTTCAAAATCAAGATGTTCATTTTGTCTTAAATATGGATATGAATGGTAATAGCCTTTTTGTTGAAGTAGCAAGACAATATGCAGGAAAATAAAATGATATTGTGCACCTGTGTCTTTTTCTCTTTCCCTTCTTATAAAGGCTCTAGCAGTTCTGTATCCGTGTCTATCTTATGACTTCTAATGTTAAGCTCCTCTCAAAGGTCTTTCTTTTCACTGTCATAGTCCAGATTAGGTTTATGCCTTCTGTGTGTTTTACAACAGAAATAGAATGCTAAAGCATATGTTTTGGGGGAAAGGGGGAAGATAATCCATCCCACTCAGATCAATGCACTGTTATTTAACACTATAAATCTTGAAAAAAGAGGAAGAACAAGACAGACATTACTAAAATATATTTCAGATTCATCTTAAGGGGAAAATATATACTATTACACCTCAGTATAGACATTGTAATTGTAAATAATTTATAATGCTGAGTATTCAAATGACAACTAAAAGGTAAATCATGATAGCTAGTGACAGATCATTTTTAGGGGGAGGAAGTGGAACTTTATGAGGAAATTTTACTATCATATTGCTATTTTCATGTTAATTAATTGCCTAGAAAGCAGATTATTTTCATGGTCAATAATCATTTGTGTTGATTATTTTCCTTTCCAGATGGGCCTCTGGCATAATGATAAATGTTGTTCAAAGCAGCATGGTGTTTATCTGCCAATGTTGTTCTATAAAAGCAGAATTTATAAGACAACACAGCAGTGTTTTGTCTGTTAATAGAGTGTGCTTATCACATTTCACAGGTAGTGATGGAAAACAAAACAGTGGTCATTAACGATAAAACAAACTTATATTAAAAATTAAACATCAAAATGATCTGTAGAGGAGAACACACATATATTTGAGTATGAATAAAAAAATCATGCATTAAGGCATAAAACTAGTTTGATATGTGAATGTTTGAAGAATTAAGAAAAGAAATCAAAAGTAAACACTGATTTACCATTCTCATGCAATCACTTATATTTAGTTTACTTGGCTGCTATTCCTATTAGCAATAGGCATTAGCAATATAAGCTAAAAAGCTATCTGTGATTTCTCTGATTAATTTGCATAAATTTGCAAGATTCATAAGAGGAAAAAAATGGCCAAAGTCAGGCTTTTACACTGCTGTGTTAGGAGCACAGTGACACGCGTTGTTCATGTATACAGGCATGTAAAAAGATGAAAAAATAAAATTCTGGTATTTAAAGATATTTTTTAATAATTTATGGACATTTTGACTTGAGACATGTCAGTTCCTGGCAACTTGCTCTGTCTACCTCAAGGAAGATTGTGAGCATCATAATCTCCTCCTGGAGGTAACTTCATTAATGGCAAGCTAGCCACTGTGCAAAAATGCCGCAGCTCTCTCTACAGACAATACACTGTTCAAAATGCGGATGATCAGACTTCGATACTGGATGAGCTGACTGCCAAGCTCTGCCAGGACAGGGTAAGGAAGTCTTTCCTATTTCCTGCTTCACAATTATGTCTGCCAGATATATTGGGCCAGAAGGTTGATACTACAACATTTTGGAGAGAGAATGGATGACTGACCAACCAATAAACTGTCTCTATACTCTCTTAGTTTTGGAAGCTGCTTGCCTCCACTTCCTACTTATGTAATAATTTTATTCCTTTTTAAGTCTCTCATAGGGTTGAAGACAAGATAGTTATAGTTTCAGTTAGGCTTAGATTGTGTAAGATCTAAGAAAATGTTTTAAGATCTAGAACGATGATTGTTGAGTTGGTAAGTACAAGATATGACAGAAAGAGTTTAGGTTCGAATTTTAGACTCACCTAGATAGACAGTATTTTCTTTAAGGTTGCCAAATACAAATGAGATAAAACATTTTGAATGTAACTTTTACATATGGCTTTTTGCATTGTTTCATAACTGTTTTTATTATATGCAGTTTATTATAAATAAATAAAGTCCATATGCAAAAAATAGAACATAGAAAGGTTATACTTGTCTAATTTCTATCAACTCAAGTATAGAATAAAATAAAATTAATATGAAAATATTCTTATGCAGTTTATCTTCTGATTATACAATGTATTTTAATATTTTAAAAAACAGTAGGCAATAAAATGTAGGGGATAAATAGAAGTTGGAAAGCCTTATCTTATCTCATATTCATCATTTGCCTCCTTCATTCTCATACACTCATTAAGCATGTTCACACATGTTTAGTTAGAATGCAGTTTTTGAGTGAATGGACTGGTTACTTTTCACTATTTTACAGCATTTCCAATACATTCTTCTTTGATTATTTATTGAGCTATGATTCTTGACCATGTATTAATAACAGAGACTGGCCCAAATAAAGGAAACACATATGGTATGCAGCTGCAATACCGAAAGTCTAATTGCTAGTACATAAAATGGCAGGAAGCCTTTAGAGTTATAGGATTCTGGAGAAGGTAAACTCAATTTATGACATTAAAATAATAGCTTTTATGCAAAGAAAACTATTTTATATCCATCCTTATTCTTGTTAATTAACATAATGAATTTATTCTGTTTTTCTAAGTAAATTTGGCAATTTGTACTTTGGTCATGCAGAAATGTTATTTTACCACAAGTATTTTTAATTCTTTATTAATTGTACTTTATTCACTTTGTATCCCCCCTGTGTTTCCCTCCCTCCTCCCCTCCCAACCCCTCCCTTCCTTCCCCTTCTGCATGCATGCTCCTCCCCAAGTCCACTGATAAGGGAGGTCTTTTTATAGTGACATTTACACCATTCAAATAACTTTTCTTTTATTTACCTGTACATAAATAGATACTGAAAAATAAGGTCTTCTGTTTGAATTTAAAATTCAAAGCTACAAAAGACTTTCATTATTGCTGTAAAATGACTTCATTTACCAATTTTAATTTTTAACTTTAACCTATTGAATGAATTCAATATTCTTAAATTGGTTATGGCCCAAATCCCCTTTTACTCGACAGAACTGTAAATATTCTTCAATAAAACTATGTAGCTTATAGACTCTTAAAATAGTCTTATTCATATTTCCAGGTTTGTTAAAATAGACTGGCCTATAGTCCTTCAGTTGAGGCTTTGAAGTGAATAACTATTTTTATTTGGAATATCTCTAATTCCCTTTAAAAACTGAAAACTAAATTAGTAGAAATTAGTACCCCTCACCTCAGGTGCTCTTTTCATTTCCAATGTTACTAAACAACTCTGGGAAACCTCCATCCTGGGTAGCTCATTCTATGGAAAATAATAGCAACTGATTAATTCACATTTAAAAGGCAGAGTGAGTATTCTGTGTGTTTTATTCCTAATTCCATTCTATTTTTTCAGCTGTCTCGGGCTTTCTCATAAAAATATAGAATACCCGCTTCATCTACTTCTAACCTCAAGGATGTTCTAAATGGCATAAAAATAAAAACAAAAACCCAAGAACAAACAGAAATAAAATGTACGGTTCTTAGTATCGTTATAACTGAATGGCAAACTTAAAATTACTGTAACTAGCTTTTACTACCAAATACTAAAAATAAACTCAACAGAAAAAATACAAATGTGTGAAAATAATGACTAATAAAAACTGAAAATGTCCAAAGAGGCTGTGTTAATTAAAATTTTACTTAGAAGTTAATCTGCCTTGGTCCCTCAATCTGTCACAAAACAAACAAAATTAAGCAAATAAGAGGGTACACATGTTGCTCTTTATTGCATTAATGTCAGCTTTAAGTATCACATATTAATGTGTTTCAGTGTGAAATTATGCACATCAGAATGGCATATGAATAATGGCCATTTCTGTGAAATTAAAATTGCACCATCATTTTCTATTGTATATGAACATTTATCTTGGAACTATGAACATATGGAAAACATAACTTGGCTTAATTTTTCATCGATGCACTACAATTGCAAACAAAGTAAAAACCTCATCATTTTATCTCATTAAAAAGGATGCAAAGAAATTGATTCAGTAGATCTGATGCTTATTAAATATATACATTTGTTACCCATTTTGATTCTATTGTTATTTGATTTCAGAAATAGTGGATCAAGACATTCTTTTTTTAATTTTTATTTTTCTTTATTAGTTACACTTTACTCACTTTGTATCCCCCTCCCCCCCGTGGTTCCCTCCCTCCTCCTGTCCCAATCCCTCCCTTCCTCCACCCTCTGCATGCATGCCCCTCCCCAAGTCCACTGATAGGGGAAGACTTTTTTTCCTTCCTTGTGCTCCTAGTCAATTAGGTCTCATCAGGAGTGGCTGCATTGTCTTCTTCTGTGGCCTGGTAATGCTGCTTCCCCCTCAGGGGGAGGTAATTTAATTAAAGAGCCAATCAGTTCATGTCAGAGACAGTCCCTGTTCCTATTATAATGGAACCCACATGGATACTGAAGTGCCATGGGCTACATCTATGCAGGGGTCTTAGGTTATCTCCATGCATAGTCCTTGTTTGGAATAGCAGTCTCAGGAAAGACCCCTGTGCTCAGATTTTTTTGGTTCTGTTGTTTTTCTTACGGAGTTCCTGTCCTCTCCAGATCTTACTGTTTGCCACTTCTTTCCTAAGATTTCCTGCACTCTGCCCAAAGGTTGCCCATAAGTCTCAGTATCTATATTGATAGTCTGCAGGGCAGAGCTTTTCAGAGGTACTCTGTGTCAGGCTCCTGACTTGTTCCCTCTTTTCTTCTTCTTCTGAGGTCCAGCCTCTTTGCTTTTCTGGAAAGGAATTGAGCATTTTATCAAGAGTCCTCCCTCTTGATTAGTATTTTTAGGTATACAGATTTTAGTAGGTTTATCCTATATATTATGTGTCTATATGAGTGAGTATATACCGTGTGTATCTTTCTGCTACTGGGATAGCTCACTCAGGATGATCTTTTCCAGATCCCACCATTTACCTGCAAATTTCATGATTTTCTTATTTTTTTTATTGCTGAGTAATATTTCATTGTATAGATATACCACAATTTGTGCATCCATTCCTCCACTGAGCGGCATCTGGGCTGTTTCCAGCTTCTGGCTATTACAATTAAGTCTGCTACAAACATGGTTGAGCAAATGTCCTTATTGTGTACTTGAGAATCTTTTGGATATATGCCTAGGAGTGGTATAGCTGGATCTTGAGGAAGCACTATTCCTAGTTGTCTGAGAAAATGCCAGATTGCTTTCCAGAGTGGTTGTACAAGTTGACATTCCCACCAGCAGTGGAGGAGGGTTCCATTTTCTCCACAACCTCTCCAGCATGTGTTGTCTCTTGAGTTTTTGATCTTAGCCATTCTGATGGGTGTAAGGTTAAATCTTAGGGTCGTTTTGATTTGCATTTCCCTGATGGCTAATGGGGTTGAGCATTTCTCTAAGTGTTTTTCTGCCATTCGATATTCCTCTGCAGAGTATTCTCTGTTTAGCTCTGTACCCCATTTATTAATTGGATTACTTGATTTTTTGCTGTTTGACTTCTTAGTTCTTTATATATACTGGATATTAGCCCTCTGTCAGATATAGGGTTGGTGAAGATCTTTTCCCAATCTGTAGGCTGTCATTTTGTTCTGAGGACAGCATCCTTTGCTTTACAGAAGCTTTTCAGTTTCATGAGGTCCCATTTCTTGATTGTTGCTCTTAGAGCCTGTACTGTTGGTGTTCTGCTCAGGAAGTTGTCTCCTGTGCCAGTGAGTTCTAGGGTATTCCCCATTTTTTCTTCTAAACCATTTAGTGTGCCTAGTTTTATGTTGAGGTCTTTGGTCCACTTGGACTTTAGTTTTTTCAAGGTTATAAGTATGGATGTACTTGCATATTTGTACATGTAGACTTCCAGTTAGACCAGCACCATTTGTTGAAGATGCTGTCTTTTTCCCATTGAATGGATTTGGCATCTTTGTTAAAAATCAGGTGTCCATAAGTGTGTGGATTTATGTCAGGGTCGTCTGTTCAATTCCATTGATCCACCAGGAGTCTGTTTCTATGCCAATACCATGCAGTTTTTAGTATTGTTGCTCTATAGTACAGCTTGAGATAAGGGATGGAGATACCTCCTGAAGATCTTTTACTGTAGAGAATTGTTTTAGCAATTCTTGGTTTCTTGTTTTTCCATATGAAGGTCAGAATTTTTCTTTCAAGGTCTGGAAAGAATTGTGTTGGTAATTTGATGGGAATTGCATTGAATCTGTAGATTGCTTTTGGAAAGATGGCCATTTTTATTATATTAATCCTGCCAAGCCATGAGCATGGGAGATCTTTCCATCTTCTAATATCTTCTTTTAATTCTTTCTTCAGAGACTGGAAATTTTTTTCATACAAGTCTTTGACTTGCTTGGTCAGGTTCACACCAAGGTACTTTATGTCCTTTGTGGCTATTGTGAAGGGTGTTGTTTCCCTAATTTCTTTCTCGGCCCTTTTGTCCTTTGTATACAGGAAGGCTTCTTGGGTCCATTTGCTTGGAAAACTGTCTTCCAGCCCTTTACTCTCAGGTAATGTCTATCTTTGTGATTTAAGTGTGTTTCTTGTATGCAACAGATTGTTGGATCTTGTTTATGCATCCATTCTGTTACTTTGTGTCTTTTTATTGGAAAATTGAGTCCATTGATGTTGAGGGAGATTAATGACCAGTGGCTGTTAGATCCTTTGATATTGATGTTGGCCATGGTAGTGTGTTTGTGTGTTTGGCTATTTTTGTTTTGCTGTAGTGAGGTTATCTATTTCCTATAATTTCTTGAAAGTAGTTAGTTTTATTGGGTTGTATTTTTCCTTCTAGTATCTTCTGTAACACTAGATTTGTTTGTAGGTATTGTTGAAATTTGTTTTTGTCATTGAATATCTTGTTTTCTCAGTCTATGAGGACTGAGAGTATTGCTGGGTACAGTAGCCTAGGCTGACATATGTGTTCTCTTAGGGTCTGCATGATATCTGTCCAGGCTCTTCTGGCTTTCATAGTTTCTGTTGAGAAGTCAGGTGTGATTCTGATGGGTTTGCCATTATATGTTACTTGGCCTTTTTCCCTTGCAGCTTTTAGTATTTTTTCTTTGCTCTGTATACTTACTGTTTTGATTTTTATGTGACGGGAGGATTTTCTTTTCTGGTCTAATTTATTAGGTGTTCTGTAGGCCTCTTGTATTCTTATAGGCTTCCCCTTTAAGTTGGGTAATTGTCTTCAATGATTTTGTTGAAAATACTTTCTGGGCCTTGGAAAGCCATTCTTTAAAAGAAGGATTTTCCATAACAAATTTAGAGGGATAGTCACTGATAAGTACTAAGGGAAGAATATTTAAAGTATTACTATTTTCACTGAAATGCAATAAGTACTGGTCCCTTTGTGCTAAGGAGACAGATTGAGCATGCTGTCTGATGCTTTGTTTGTTTTTGTTTGCTTGTTTGTTAGTTATCCTGCACCCCGGGTCTTTGGTCACTGTTCCATTTTCATAAGTTCTGTAAGGTATCTCACAAAAATATCCTTATAAGACCTCATATCCTTCGCAACTGGGGAAATACAAAGTGATTCTCAAAAATTCCATCCCTCGACAGTCGGAATAGGAACAAATATTAACAGAGAGGTGGGAACAAATGTTTTTGAGAACAAATGTTAACAGAGAGGTGGGAAAGTGAAGAAGACTTACACATCATTGGGGAGTGTAGTTGTGAAGCCAGTTTGGAAATAATTCTGAAAGAATATCATAACACTAGAAATAAAACTGCCATGTGACCAACCTACAGCACTCCTGGTCATGCACCAAATTGCCTTTATATTCTGCTACAGAGATATTTTCATCATCTACCTCATTTATGCTCTACTAATTAAAAGCTAGAAAGAGGAATTAATGTAGATACCCATAAACAGAAATATGGAATATTAACCAGCTTAAAGGAAGAAAAATATGAAACTTACAGGGGATAAAGGGAAATGAAAACAAATCTCCCTGGAATTGTAATAAAATTCCAGAAAGAAAAATGTTGTATATTCTGCCTCATATACTGCTCTCTACTTTATAACTTTTTTTGTATGTGAGAATTGGAGAAAAAAACGGAAGCTAAGAGGCCAAAAAAGAGGACTTTTATTGGTGCAAGTTAAAGTAGAAAGGACAGTAGATAAACAAAAGTAGTGAGGTGAAATATTGGGCAGCACTGCCTAACCATTGAGGGCTGGGAGTGAATGGGCTAAATCAGATAGTAAAAGGAAGAACTAACCAGAGCAAGAAGGTATGAAAAAAATGTGTGGAAGCCTATAATTCCAAAGTTAAAAAAGAAAAAAAAATAGGTGGAAAATAGAATACACATGAAATGAAAAAAGGAGAATACTGAACATGGAAGGATACAGGCAAATGAAAAAGACTACAAGCAGAAAATAGTTTTCTTCAGAGTAGAGTACACCAATTGCTTATTGTCTGTGCAATGATTAATAATCTACCCTAAGAACATAGGTAACATTGTATGAAAACGACACACACACACACACACACACACGTGTGTATGCAAAATTTACATTTAAAATATATAATTTTTTATTCTTTATTCATTACACTTCATTCACTTTGTATCCCCCCGTGGTTCCCTCCCTCCTCCCTTCCCAATCCCTCCCTTCCTCCACCCTCTGCATGCATGTCCCTCCCCAAGTCCACTGATAGGGGAGGACTTCTTTTCCTTCCTTCTGATCCTACTCAATTAGGTCTCATCAGGAGTGGCTGTGTTGTCTTCTTCTATGGCCTGGTAATGCTGCCTCCCCCTCAGGGGGAGGTGATCAAAAAGCAGGCCAATCAGTTCATGTCAGAGACAGTCCTTGTTTCTATTACAATGGAACCCACCTGGACACTGAACTGCCATGGGCTACAACTATGCAGGGGTCTTAGGTTATCTCCATGCATAGTCCTTGGTTGGAGTATCAGTCTCAGGAAAGACAGCATCTTCAACAAATGGTGCTGGTCTAACTGGATGTCTACATGTAGAAAAAGGCAAATAGATCCATACTTATCACCCTGCATAAAACTAAAGTCCAAGTGAATCAAAGACCTCAACATAAAACCAGACACATTAAATAGGTTAGAAGAAAAAGGGGGGAAGACCCTTGAACTCATTGGCACAGGAGACAACTTCCTGAACAGAACACTAGCAGCACAGTCTCTAAGAGCAACAATCAATAAATGTGACCTCATGAAACTGAAAAGCTTCTGTAAAGCAAAGGACACTGTCATCAGAATAAAATGACTGCCTACAGATTGGGAAAGGATCTTCACCAAACCTATATCTGACACAGGACTAATATCCAATATATATAAAGAACTCAAGAAGTTAAACAGCAGCAAATCAAGTAATCCAAGTTCTTGAGACTGATACTCCAACCATGGACTATGCATGGAGATAACCTAAGACCCCTGCATAGATGTAGCCCATGGCAGTTCAGTATCCAAGTGGGTTCCATTGTAATAGGAACAAGGACTGTCTCTGACATGAACTGATAGGCCTGCTCTTTGATCACTTCCCCCTGAGGGGGAAACAGCATTACCAGGCCACAGAAGAAGACAACACAGCCACTCCTGATGAGACCTAATTGACTAGGATCAAAAGGAAGGAAAAGAAGACCTCCCCTATCAGTGGACTTGAGGAGGGACATGCATGCAGAGGGTGGAGAAAGGGAGGGATTGGGAAGGGAGGAGGGAGGGAACCACGGGGGGGATACAAAGTGAATAGAGTGGAATTAAGAAAGAATAAAAAAAAAATGGAGTACAGAGCTAAACAGAGAATTCTCAATAGAGGAATATGGAATGGCAGAAAAACACTTAAAGAAATGTTCAGCATTCTTAGTCTAAAGGGAAATGCAAATCAAAATGACCCTAAAATACATAAATTTTATATTGAGGGTGGTGATATATATGTTAATTGGATGCAAGGCATGCTCCACAAGAAGTGATTTTATGGCTGGTACTATAATCTTGATCATAGTTTGTTGCTAGGAAGGCATAGGCCTTAGAAGAAATGATACTGTTGTCATTTTCTTAGAAGTTCCTACTGTTGGAATGCCTTTGCACTTATACTAATAGATGTGGGATACTCTACATCTTTGTCAGAGAAGCTTAATACAGTGGACAGCAGTCTTAAGAGATGTGTAGCTTCTCCAAGTGTTGAGAATAAGAACTGATATAGGATGCCTATATTAACATACCACCAAGATTCTAAGAACATCTAAGAAGGGGAAACAGAAAGAATATAAGACACAAAGATGAGGAGGCATGCTGTAAATGGTGTCTTCTAAACGTGACATAGTTATGGAAATCTTGACCCCACAGCAGCTGTTTTACTTCCCACGAACCAAGGAGATGAAGGGAGTAGATATTTGCTAGGAGTGGAAGGACCATTATTTTTTGAGAATGTTTCCACTCGTTAGTTGGCTCTGTTTTAGTGGACTGCTATCAACTGAGAACGCTATCAAAAATGTAAAAATATATGAAGTTAGAAGAAATGCATATTAAGAAGTTATGGAAAAGTGGGAGGGAATTAATATGATTACATTCCATTGCATACAGGTATGAAATTACAGTTTCTATGTGGCTTTATAATTTTATGCCATATTTGTTCTTTTATTTTAATAAGAGCAACAACCTAACCCTGTTCAAATGTGATTTTGCCTTTAGTGATAATTATGAAGTCTAGACTGTTATTGAGAAAAATTGTATCCAATCTAAAATTTGCCCTTACATTAATCCATGACTCGAGGCAAACTGTGTTACTTAACATACTGCAGTAGCTCAGTGGCAGTGGATCACTAACACCTGTATCTGTATCAACAATTATCATGAATTAATTTTCCTTTATCAATGTGTGTAAGATCTTACCACTCTCACCAATGTACAAGCAGCTTCTTTGATAGTAGCTTTTTCTGTCAGAAAAATTACAGTTAAAAAAACAAAAACAAAAACAAAAAACATGTTCCTGAGTTTATGTGAGTGACACGGCATAGATGAGTGTAGTGAAAAGATCTGGTAGACTTGACTGATCTTGTGTCTGGGAGTGACCTGCTGCAGAACAGTGATCTGAATCCTGGCCTATAAATATTTGTTTCCACAGTTTTGACTGCTTCTTGAGAATAGATACTTAAAGGTACCAAGAAGTAGGGAACAATAGATTGTTTACGTTTGCTTTACCCTAGTGTTAGAATGTTCTTTCCTCAGTGATGACACAAATCTCCCTCTATATCTTTGCTTTAGTCAGAATTGTCTCAGTATGACAGAGTACCATATCATCAGCTAATGATCGACCCACCACTTTTGTATTTTCCTTCACTGCATGTTTTATTATCTACCTGACATTTTAGCTTCAATCTCTCAACTCACTTGTGCTCTATGACATTTTCACACTGAAAATACTTTGTTTCACTTTAAAAAAAAGGAGTAAATCTTTTTCATGCTTGGAAATGTATATCATCCATCTATCATGTCTATCATATATCATCTTTTTACTTATCATCTGTGGAGCATCTCTTTGATTTTCTTTTTTACCCTTTCTTCTCAAAGAATAGCTATTGGTACAATGCCAAAAATGCTTGTGTTAATTAATTTTACCACCTTTCCTTCACTTACATTTTAAAAATTAAAAAGTAGCTTTCATTTGAATGCACATTCAATATTTTTTAAATTAATGCATTTTACTCTATTACAAATTAACAAATACTTGAATATAATTGAATTGAATCAATTAAATATTAACTTAACCACTGAAAAACTCCTATCAGTTTATTTCAGATGATACCTTGATCTTTTTCTAGCAATCTTTTTTTAATTCTCAAAATATTACAATAACATATTTAGTCTTGCTTATTGTCATAGCAGCTTTTTTAAAAGATTTTTGATATAAGAGAAATAACTGTAAAAGTTGAGAAACAGTATAATGTCACATACAAAAATAAGGAGATCCAGTAACTTATATTCTATTAAATATAAAATTTAATAAAAACAGAATAATATAAATACATAATTATTAATTTTGCCTGTTACATATTAAAATATTAGTATATTAGATCAATTGGTTGAATGAAGCTTATTTGTATTTTATTACTTCAATTCCTTGGTAGTTTTGAAATATGGCTTAAAGAACTATATTATTCTTGTTAGCACAACAGAGCATTATTATTTCCACATGGAGTAACAATCCACAGAATTCCTTTGCCAAGCAGTAATGGTAAGGAAATGAGCAAATCAACATCATGATAGCTAGATCAGTGGTAATTGTAAGCGAGTTGTTATCATTTCTTCAATGGGCAGATAGAGCTCTGGGGAGAGTAGCCTGAATCCATCCTTCTCTTCCCTATTGCCTCCCAACTGATTTGGTGTTGGGTGTCAATGTTATGGATAGGATTTGGAAGTTTGGCATATACTGGGGTTCCAGTGTTACAGCTCTCTGTTTTATTACTCTTTGGGAATCTCAGACATGTAAATAATGGAATGTTATATATACAACCCTATTTACTACCAGCTTTTCTGGATGTCCCCAACACCTTCTCTTTCTAAGTTTATTTCTTCTCCCTTCCTAACATTATACTATTATAACTATTTTTTTTTCTTCATAATCATACCCATTTTCATCTTCTTCTTCTATTTGGTAACCAACAAAGTCCAATTATTACTCCTCATTTGTGGATAGGTGAAGTGTCACCCAATGGAGGATGGGAAAATTGTCATCTATTCTCAGATGGGGCTTTTTAATGCGTTTACTACTTTGAATTACCTGTGATCCTGTATGCATCTTCTCATCATGTTCCTGTAAGTAACCTTCATTGCTTCACTAATATGGAAGCGTTTTTTGTTAGTTGGTTCGTTGTTTTGCTTGTTTGATGGTGTCCTAATTGCAGGTGAATAGATAAGCAAATATGACAACATACATTGGTTGCATATTTTTGTGGGGTGACAACTTGGTATTAAAAAATCTATTAGATGTTTCATCCCTGGGCAAGTATACTCCTTCTCTTAGCAGCCATCGACTGAATACAGCTCTCCATCTGGCTTTGGATCCCTGTGAAATTATGTCACCAGGTTGACAGGTTAATTGGTGTCAACAGATGGGCAAACAGGTTGTTGTGATTTCCTGTGTACATCTGCCCTTATTTAAAGAAGATGTGGTATTGCAGTAGACATTCTACTCCTGTAGATATCAAAATCTCTCTTTCCCCTATTTTGTAATGTTTCGTAAAATTTAAACATAAGGTATGTATTCTTCATCTATCAATGAGGGCAGAAAAACCAATTGTCAGAGGTATTTCTCTTCATATGGACAGGTTATAGTTTTTTGTGATTGTCTCTATATGCTTCAAAATGAAGCTTCTTTGATGAAAGTTACATTCAGATTTTTCCTTTCTCTATTTTACATAATTTTTTTTATTTATTACAATTTCTTCACTTGGTATCCCAAGTGAATGTAATTGTAAACTCAAAACCAATAAAAATTATGAAACGCTTGTTTAAATGGAATTAAATGTATATCCAAAACCAAGGAAAATTTCATACAGATTTTATATGAACTATTAAATCAAGGAATAGTTGTCAATTTGGTCTTTGTCTGTTATATCCATTACATCTTCAGCTGAAATCAGCACCCTACAGCATGTCACAGCAGTCTGGGTACTGAAATGGAATGCATATTTCTGCTTTGTAGCATTGCTGTCAATCAAGGTAAAGGAAAACATTCATCTCTCATAAAACTTTCTACAGAGCTCATCTCCCTGGGCTTTGTGAGTCTGTTTCTAACTCTCATGCCAGACACAAAGCTCATTATTGCTTACTATGATATAAATTTCAATATAAAAATCAATCTTCCTTATAAAGCTGCCAGAATATTTATTAAGCTTATTGCACTTAAGCAAGATAAAAATAGTATAATCCTTAAGGAAGAGGGTAGAACAAACCCTTCACCTAAACCTTGTTATATATAAGAACTGAATGATCCTTATGTAAGACAGCATATATAGTAGCAATACAGACTCCCCCTTGAGTAACTGTGAATTTCAATAGATTTGAGAACAATGAATAGTTACAGGTGTCTCCAGCTGCCTGTGAATAGAATTTCCTGTAATCTCTCATTACTTCCTGCCAGAGTATTTCAGAGTACAGAAAACAATGATTCATAAAAGACAGCATGATGGTAAAAACAAAACCGAGACAATAGCATTATCATCTTCTCAAGTCTGGTCCGTGGGGAGCTAAAAGTGATATTTATGATGGAGTGTAATCTATCCACAGATTTAGAACAGAACACATAATACCACTTTGTTCCCTGTCAACATCATCCCTATCTTTGCCTCTCCAAATAATTATTAAATTAAAGACAGAAACAACATTGTTTCTCTGACTAGCACTGTTATCCTTTCTCCCCTTCCATTAGTGCTGTCATAGGATATTTTGTTCATCTCACTTATTTGTTTCCAATCACACAGAGTAAGTAACTTTTGGCTTTCATTGTATCCCAAATACATTTCCAGTCCAATGTCCAATAATGTTTTGAGGCTAACCATACTCTTTTTCTGAATCAGTGTTAGTGCTTAGCAAAGGGGAAATATCAATAAGGAAGGGAGTATAACAAAACAAATGCTCCAGTATAAAATTCACAGCTCTCTTTTGTGTCTCTTTTAAATTTAAGAATCTGAAGGAAGTGATATTCCTTGTTGTCTGAGAAAGTGCCAGATTGATTTCCAGAGTGGTTGTACCAGTTTACATTCCCACCAGCAGTGGAGGAGGGTTCCCCTTTCTCCACAACCTCTCCAGCATGTGTTGTCACTTGAGGTTTTGATCTTGGCCATTCTGATGGGTGTAAGGTGAAATCTCAGGGTCCTTTTTTTTATGGAAGAGCTTTTCGTTCTTTTTTTTAACTTTTATTAATTACACTTTATTCATTTTGTATCCCCCCATAATCCCCTCCCTCCTCCCCTCCCAGTCCCACCCTCCCCCCAGCCCTTTCTGCATGCATGCCCCTCCCCAAGTCCACTGATAGGGGACATCCTCCTCTCCTTCTTTCTGATCTTAGTCTATCAGTTCTCATAAGAAGTGGCTGCATTGTCAGGGTTCTAGGTTGTCTCCATGAATAGTCTTTGGTTGGAGTATGAGTCTGGGAAGTTCCCTGTGTTCAAATTTTCTTGTTCTGTTGTTCTCCTTGTAGAGTTCCTGTCTCAGGGTCCTTTTGCTTTGCTTTTCCCTGATGGCTAATGACACTGAGCATTTCTTTAAGTGTTTCTCTGCCATTTGATATTCCTCTACCGAGAATTCTCTATTTAGCTCTGTTCCCCATTTTTAATTGGATTACTTGATTTGTTGCTTTTCAACTTCTTTAGTTTTTTATATATACTGGATATTAGCCCTCTGTCAGATAGAGGGTTGGTGAAGATTCTTTCCCAATCTGTAGGCAGTCGTTTTGTTTTGAGGATGGTGTCCTTTGCTTTATAGAAGCCTTTCAGTTTACTGAGGTCCCATTTATTGATTGTTGCTCTTAGAGCCTGTGCTGTTAGGAAGTTGTCTCCTGTACCAATGAGTTCTAGGCTCTTCCCAACTTTTTCTTCTAACTGATTTAATGTGTCTGGTTTTAATTGAGGTCTTTGATCCACTTGGACTTTAGTTTTGTGCAGGGTGATAAGTATGGATCTATTTGCATTTTTCTACATGTAAACATCCAGTTAGACCAGCACAATTTGTTGAAAATGCTCTTTTTTCAAGAGCCAGCTATATCACTCCTAGGCATATATCCAAAAGAGGCTCGAGTACCCAATAAGGACATTTGTTCAACAATGTTTGTAACAGCTTTATTTGTAATAGCCAGAAGCTGGAAACAACCCAGATGCCCCTCAACTGAAGAATGGACACAGAAATTGTGGTACATATACCCAATGGAATACTACTTAGCAATTAAAAACAAGGAAATCATGAAATTTGCAGGTAAATGTTGGGATCTGGAAAGGATCATCCTGAGTGAGCTATCCCAGAAGCAGAAAGACACATACGGTATATACTCACTCATAAAGATATATAATATAGGATTAACCTACTAAAATCTGTATACTTAAAGAACATAATCAAGAGGGAGGACTCTGGCTAAAATGCTCAATCCCCACTCCAAACAGCAAAGAAGATGGACACCAGAAGAACAACAAAACAGGAAACAAGTTAGGAACCTCCCACAGAGGGCCTCTGAAAGGTTCTGTGCTGCAGACTATTAAAGCAGATGTTGAGACTTATGGTCAAACTTTGGGCAGAATGGAGGGAATCTTATGAAAGCTGTGGGAAATAATAGTAAGAGCTTGAGAGGACAGGAGGTCCACAAGGAGAGCAACAGAACCAAAATTTTGAGCACAGGGGTCTTTCCTGAGACTCCTACTCCAACCAAGGACCATTCATGGAGATAACCTAGAACCCCTGAACAGATGTAGCCCATGGCAGTTCAGTGTCCAAGTAGGTTCCATAGTAATGGGAACAGGGACTGCTTCTGACATGAACTGATTGGCCTGCTCTTTGATCACCTCCCACGAGGGGGGAGCAGCCTTCCCAGGCCACAGAGGAAGACAAT
Organism: Rhombomys opimus; assembly: GCA_010120015.1. NCBI lineage: Eukaryota > Metazoa > Chordata > Mammalia > Rodentia > Muridae > Rhombomys > Rhombomys opimus. Next base: position 1,094,946 of record REGO01000461.1, on the reverse strand, counting down.
GCAGCCACTCCTGATGAGACCTAACAGACTAGGGTCAGAAGGAAGAAAAAGAAACCCTCCCTTAACAGTGGACTTGGGGAGGGGAGTATGTGGAGAAGGGGCAGAGGGAGGGGTTGGGAAAGGAGGAGGGAGGGAATGGGGAGTACAAAGTAAATAAAGTATTATTTTAAAAAATCCACATTGTTAGAGAAACTAATTTTAAGGCAGGATGCAGGGGATTCTGCAGTGGGCTCTTTGCAGTACTGAGGCTATTTCAGTTTCCTGGAGAGGCTCTGCATGAAGAGAAGAGCTGCATGTACTCATTAAGATAAGTTCCCCGTTTAATTATAGACTCGGAAATATCAGTTTCAGTACCTTCTGCGTCGGAGCAGATCATAGTTACCATACCTTTTAATACAAACATAAATCTGAAATCGGTGTCAAGATAGTGCCATTTTGATGAAAACTCCAAATATTCCCTTGTTTCCTGTTATTGGTAACAGCCGAGAAAGAAAAACCAAGGAATTACAGCACTTTTGTTTGTCAATATGCATTTACTGAGAAGGAGATGACTGCCAGGTCTCTCAACCTGGGTGACTGGGACACAACAGTAAAACACACAAGGACAAAATAAGATACACTTTTAGAAGTCCGTTTTTGTGCAAGATAGTGGGTAATGGCTTAATGTCATCCTTTTACATTTGGACATCCAGTTTTTCCCCCAAATGAAGAAAAATAAGCCATAAATATTAGAGTGAGAGAGTGTGGGAGCAATCAGAGGGATGAAAGGTAAGGGGCAATGATATAATTATATTTTAATGTCAGGAAATATTTACAAAACAATGTAAAAAAGAATACCAATAAGAAAAATAAAAAATACAAAGAAAAGAGCAGATGAGGGTCTGCAACTCTATGATTCTTTTGTGTACTAATATTTCTAGTGACCTTTTATATTTGGAATGTTGTTCTTTTTAGAAACTTGATTGTTTTACTGGAATCAAAATATATAATTATAAAAATATTGCATACCAAAGAAATTTATTCTTTTTCTTCAAAATATTTCTGTTATAAGTAAAATTAAATGTCTACTGTTAAAAAAATAATCTGAAGGAACCTTTTTTATTGGCATGATCCTTATCATCCGGTGTCATAATGCCCTTTGAAAGATTACATGTAAATTAGATAAATGTAGAATGGCAACATTTCTGTAGAATTTAAATTTCTCTTGTGTTTCACAGACCCCAATAAAGGTGAAAGAGAAGGACAAGACTGATACCTAACCTTTGTCTGAGTTCTTCAGAGCATGAACCAGACACGAATCATTGGTTAAATTTTATGTTTTCAGCTAATAATACAATTAAACTTATGGGACTCTTGAGGTAAGAAGATAACATGATGCATTTTAACAACTTTACTGAAAATATTTATTGTAGGACTGAAACAAACAAACAAAAAAATATCAAAGTAAGGTTGGAGTTTGTAATACTTTGTGAGTACAGGGCAGAGAAAAAAAACACAGTCAGACATGTTGTCTTTTTACAAGAAAAAAAAAAGAAAAGAAAACGAAAACAAAACAAAAACAAAAATAAAGCAGGTAAAGCAGCCATGGTAAGAACATACTTTTGAATTATTAAAACTGACTCTCACTGTGTAAAAAAACTAAGCTCAAATAGATTCAAAAGAGAAATGTAAGAACAAACCTGTGGATTTACCAAAGAAAATAGAGAAAATACTTTAAAATATTGTTATAGGAAAACATTTTATGAATACAAATTTAAAACAGATATATGGAAATTTATAAAATTAAGAAGATATAGAAATTGTAAGAGACAAAAAAAGGGAATACTGCTGCTAATTAATATCGTCTAGAAATGACATGGAAGCTACACCCATGAAATTTCAAAAGTATGTGTGCTTAATAAGAATTTCATGACAACAATTGTTGTCTATAAAGGAAGCCTCGAAAGCTTCCATTCTTGGATGAAGATCTACAGGATATGCTTCTTGAAAAAGAAACTCTGTTTTCTTTCAATATGAACTCCTTTATAGGAAATCCCATTCCAAATTTAAAGAATTTAAATATGAATAATACTGGGTAAACTCAACAAGTTATACAACAAAACACAAACACACACCCTCTCGCATACACACACACACACACAAATATACACACACACATACACACATATTGCTTCTGATTAGTACTTTTTGTGAGGGGGTGGGTGTCATAATAATAGACTAATAATGTATTGAGGCATACAGAAGCAGTTAGAGAAATTTAATTTTAGAACAATTAAAATGATTTCCACGAACTCTGTTGATAGTTCTGTGATCATGTCCCATGGAGTGGTGGTCTTATGAGGCTATGGAGAAAGAGGATATAGATAGTCCTGATGAGACCTGATAAACTAAAGTCAGATAGTAGGGGAGGAGGACCTCCCCTATCAGGGTCTAGTGGAAGGTTATAGTGGGAGAATGGGAAGGTGAGTGGGACTGGGAGGAGATGGGGGAGTTGGCTACAACTGGGATACAAAGTGAATAAACTGTAATAAATGATAATAATAAATTAAAAATAAAATTATGTAAATACAGAACTCGTGTATAAATTCCCATGAACACTAGCAAGAGATTACTTGAAAATGTGAAAAATACTTGCAATCTTTCTGTAATTTATTCATTCAACAAAGAATTAATTCCAAAAATATGCAATAAACTCAAACAACTCCACAGCCCAAATAAAGATAATATGGCTTTAAAATAAACAAGTGGTTTGAACAAATATTTTTTAAAGATTAAAAAATACTACTTTATTGAAATTCAAGGAAGTATTTAACGTAAAGTTGTATTCTAAGATTGCAGGCTAGGCATTGTAAAATTGTCAGTTTTGTGCTTTCATTAAATTTTGCATCAGTGTTTTTTCCTGGACTGAATAATCCCTCTAATTTCTAGAATAGACAAGAGTAACTAGTCTTCAATTGAACAAATTCACAGGAATCTCCAAAGCTACACATTACTTATATTATTATCTTTAGCACACATTTACAAAATACAAACCTACTCTGCTACAGTATTAATTATCTTGCATATAATTTCTATCTTATATTGAAATTCTCAAAAAAACTAGCAAATGTTAACACAAAAATAATACTTTTTTAATTTTATTTTTCTTTTTAGTTACATTTTGTTAACTCTGTGTCCCAGCTGTATCCCACTCCCTCATTCCCTCCCCAACGCCACACTCCTTCCCTGGTCTCCTCCCTGCCCCTTTCCAAGTCCACTGATAGGGGAGGACCTCCTCCCCTTTCATTTGACCCTGTTTTATCAGGTATCTTCAGGGCTGGCTGTAGAGTCCTCCTCTGTGGCCTAACAGGACTGCTCCTCCCCTGGTGGAGGGGGGGAGTCAAGGAGCCTGCCCTTGAGATCCTGTTAGAAATAGTCCTTGTTCCCCTTACTTTGGAATACTACTTGGTTACTGAGCTACCACGGGCCACATCCCAGAAGAAGTTCTAGGTTATATCCATAGATGGTCCTTGGTTGAGTGTCGGTCTCAGGAAATATATCCCTGTGCCCGGATATATTTGGTCCCTGTAGAGCTCCTATCCTTTCCATATCATACTAACTCCCCTTTTTTCATATGATTCCCTGCACTCTGCCGAGGGTTTGGTTATGAGTCTTAGTGTCTTCTTTGAAACACTGCTAGGTAGAGTCTTTCAGATGCCTTTTGCGGTAGATTCCTGTCATACTTTCAATGCACATCCCATTTGTCTTTCTAAATGAGGATTGATCATCTTCGCCCATGTCCACTTTCTTGATTATCTTCTTTAGGTGTGTAGATTTCATTATGTTTATCATATCTTGTAGGTCTATATTAAGCGAGTATATACCATGTTTTTCTTTCTCCTTCTGGGAGCAAATGTTAACACAAAAATGATATTTTTAAAAGAAGACAGCATACAGACACTTAGTAAATCCAAACAATCATTAGGTCTTACTACAAATGCCTATGAGCCACAAATTGAAAATCTAAATGAAATGGAAAATTTTCTTGATGGATTCCATTTACCAAAATTAAATCAAGATCAGGAAAACATATTGAATAGTTCTATATCCCCCTAGGAAATAGAAGTAGTCATCAAAATTCTCCGTTCCAAGAAAGCCCCAGGCCAGATGGTTTCAATGCAGAATTCTACCAGACCTTCAGAGAAGAGCTAACTCTAGTTCCTTTCAAACTATTCCACAAAGTAGAAACAGAAGGAACATTATCAAACTCATCCTATGAAGCAACAGTCACCTTGATACCTAAACCACACAAAGACCCCCACAAAAAAACCCACAAAAAAACAAAAAACAAAATTTCAGACCTGTTTCTCTTATGAACATTGATGCAAAAATACTCAGTAAAATACTTACAAATGAAATGCAAGAACACATAAACGATAGTATCCACCATGATCAAGTATGCTTCATCCAGGCATGCAAGGGTGGATCAGTATATGGAAATCCATCAATGTAATCCACCATATAAACAAACTGAAGGCAAAAACCCACATGGCCATCTCCTTAGATCCCGAAAAAGCATTTGACAAAATCCAACACCAATTCATGTTTAGAGTCTTGGGGAGATCAGGGACACATGGCACATACCTGAACATAGTAAAGACAATATACAGTAAGCCTATAACCAACATCAAACTCAATCAATCCCACTGAAATCAGGGACAAAGCAAGGCTGCCAATTCTCTCCTTATCTCTTCAACATAGTACTTGAAGTCCCAGCTAGAGCAAAATGACAACTAAAGGAGATCAAGAGGATACAAATTGGAAAGGAAGTAGTCAAAGTATCACCATTTGCAGATGATATGATAGTATAACTGAGTGACCCCAAAAATTCAATCAGAGAACTCCTTAAGCTGATAAACACCTCCAGCAAAGTGGCTGGTTACAAAATTAAATAAAAAAAAATATCAGAAGCCCTCCTGTATACCAGAGATAAAAGGGCCAAGAAAGAAACTAGAAAAACAACAGCGACAATAACATAAAGTACCTTGGGGTGACCCTACCCAAGTAGGTGAAACAGCTGTTTGAAAAAAAAAAAAAAAGAACAAACTTCAAGTCTCTGAAGAAAGAAATTGAAGAAGACATCATAAGATGGAAAGATCTCCCATGCTCATGGATCCACAGGATTAATATAGTGAAATTGGCTATTCTACCAAAAGAAATCTACAGATTTAATGCAATTCCCATTAAAATATCAACAAAATTCTTTATAGACCTTGAGAGAAAGATTCTCAGTTTCATATGGAGAAACAAAAAACCTAGAATCTCCCAAACAATCCTGTACAACAACAGATCATCTAGAGGTATCTCTATTCCTGATCTCAAGCTACACTACAGTAATAAAAACTGCATGGTATTGGCATAGCTACAGAAAGGTGGATCAATGGAACCAAAGAAAAGACCCAGAAATAAATCCACACACCAATGGATATTTGATTTTTAACAAGAAGCCAAACCATTCAATGGAAAAAAGACAGCATCTTCAACAAATGGTGGTGGTCCAACTGGATGTCTACATGCAGAAAAATGAAAATAGATCCATATTTATCACCCTGCACAAAACAAGTCCAAGTGGATAAAAGACCTCAACATAAAACCATATACACGAAATCGGATAGAAGAAAAAAAATGGGGAAAACGCTAGAACTCCTTGGTACAGGAGACAACTTCCTGAACAGAACACCAACAGCACAGGTTCTAAGAGCAATAATCAATAAATGGAACCTCATGAAACTGAAAAGCTTCTGTGAAGCAAAAGACACTATCTTCAGAACAAAATGACAGCCTACAGATTGGGAAAGGATCTTCACCAACCCCATATCTGACAGAGGGCTAATATCCAGAATTTATAAAGAACAAAAGAAGTTAAAAAACAACAAATCAAACAATCCAATTAAAAAATGGAGTACAGAGCTAAACAGAATTCTCTGTAGAGGAATACAGAATGACAAAGAAACACTTAAGGAGATGTACAAAGTCCTTAGTCATTAGGTAATTGCAAATCAAAATGCCCCTTACACCCATCAAAATGGCTGAAATAAAAAACTCAAATGACAACACATGCTGGAGAGGTTGTGAAGAAAGGGGAACCCTCCTCCATTGCTTGTGGGAATGTAAAATTGTACAACCACTTTGGAAATCAATCTGACACTTTCTCAGGCAATTGGGAATAATGCCTCAAGATCCAGCTATACCACTCCTAAGCATATATCCAAAAGATGCTCAAGTACACAACAAGGACATTTGCTCAATTATGTTCATAGCAGCTTCATTTGTAATAGCCAGAACCTGGAAACAACCCAGATGTCCAACAATGGAGAAATGGATACAGAAATGGTGGTACTTTTACACAATGGAATACTACTCAGCAATTTAAAACAAGAAAATCATGAAATTTGCAGGCAAATGTTGGTATCTGGAAAACATCATCCCGAGTGAGGTATCCCAGAAGCAGAAAGACACACACATTATAAACTCACTTGTAAGTGAATACTAGACATATAATATAGGATAAACATACTAAAATCTGTACACCTGAAGATACTAATCAAGAAGGAGGCTCCGGGGTGAGAATCAATCCTCACTTAGAAAAACAAATGGGATGGACATTGAAAGAAGGAGAAAACAAGAAACAGGACAGGAGCCTACCCCAGAGGGCCTCTGAAAGACTCCACCAATGTCCACTTATGGATATAACCAAGAACCCCTGCTCAGATGTAGCCCATGGCATCTCAGTATCCAAGAGGGTACCCTAGTACGGGAAAGAGGTACGGTCTCTCACATGAACTCAGTGGCTGGCTCTTTAACTACCTTCTCCGTGGGGAGCAGCCTTGCAGAGGAGGACAATGCAGCCAGTCTTGATGAGACCTGATAAGCTAGGTTCAGATGGAAGTGGAGGTGTTCCTCCCTATCAGTGGACTTGGAGAAGAGCATGGGAGGAAATGGAGGGGGGGAGGGGGGGATTGGGAGGGAATGAGGAAGGGGGCTATAGCTAGGATACAAAGTGAATAAAATGTAATGTAAAAAAATAAAAATTGAATTAAAAAGAAGATATGATTGCTGAAAAGGAGCTAGGCATGCAGAAAGCATAGCACTTATTTATTATTATTATTAGGAAGAGCTTGGAGAATAGAAACTGAACTACAGTCAATACAAAGACCTGATTCTACAGAAGTGTAACTGTGTATTACATCTTCTTAAATTTTTCAAAATAGCTAAAATAGAAAAATTCAATAAATTTCAATATATAAAATAGTAAATACTGCTAATTACATTGATTGATTATTTCACAATGTACATGTATTGAATTGTGCTGTACCTAATCAATATGAAAAAAATATTGTGTCAAGTAAATAGTATTTGATTATGCTATTTATTTTACTTATTCAATAAAATATAACATATTTAAAACACTCAAAGGCTTGAAATGTACACATGATTTATTGGTATTGGAAAAGAAAATGTCTGAACCAATATTGCTTATTTTATCTTTTTCTATGTGGCTGGTTTCTAAATTTAGAGACAACATTGGGATTAATGACATGATAATACTTCTAGTATGTGAGTTTAGCACATTAAATCATAGTGAAACAAAATTGGATTATAAATACTAAATTATTTTTATTGAATGTTAAATAGCAGTAAGATACCTACCAAAGCATGAGGATTTTGAGAATGGTCAGCTAACTCAGAAATGATCAGATTCTTTGTTAGTTCTCATTTCTTCTGAATCACAAAGAATCCGGGAATATAGGTTTTGTAGGATGCTTTTGTGTTCTTTTACTTTCTTCTGAGATCAGCAAGAACAAGTGCCACATGCATGCCCATTTGCAGATAAGCCCATAAAACATCACCAAACCAAAGGAAGCAAAATGAAGTCAGTTAGGCTGTGAAGTTTAATGTAGGCGCCTCAATGATTAGGGTGCTTTGGTAGCTTAATAACTGATAAATAGACTTTGTGTCAGACATTTGATTCTCTTTTAAACTCCTACTCTGTTCAATTCATCATCCCCTTGGGATATAGTAGCGTGTTTCTAATTCAGTAATAGAACATTAATGATGAAAAGTTCTAGGGCATATTCCATTATTTATGGTCTTTTATTTAATTATCAGACAAGTTTACAAGAGACAAAGTAGGAAGAACGATATTACCTTGGCATATGAAAACAATGCAGACAGATATGCATATGTGTCTGTCACACATGTTCCTCGGTGGGAGTGTGGAGGTTAGAACAGAACGCTAGCATCAATTCTTTGAAGGATCCAGGACATGAGACCTGAGAACAAATGCCTCTGTGTACTAAGCCATATACCTGACCCAAACTCAATGTCAATTTGTCTACATGAATCTGCTATTTTGGCCTATAATGTGGAGTTTACAGGAAACATCTGTTAATTAGTAAGGAAAGAGGTTAATTAGAAGAAAGACATTGCTTGAAACCCAAGAGAGTGATCTGGAATCTGTAAGCGTGGAACACCACATTTACTGGCTTATCATTTTTTAAGTATCCAACTCCTGAGAGGGAAATGATTGGAAGGAAACTGTTGTGCCCTTCACCACTGAATCAAGCATACTCCTTTCCCTGAGGCTGAAGTTCAAAGAGAACAATGACCTGAAAGTGCCGCGATTAAGGTGCTGATCCACAGACTTATGACAAGGACTTTGACTGTGCTACCATGTGATGGTCTGGATCAACATTTTAAGTTAGGAAAATATATAGCCCATGGCATTTGTTCACAGCACGTAGATGCTTCTTCTGGCCCTTACTTCCCTGGCACTATTCTCAAGCTCTCCCAGAAGAAAAGAGCCAATACAACAGAGATACAGATCCAATTATTAGAGTAATTGTTTTATGTGAGTTGGGATGCTAAGAATTTCCATGAGAGGATGATTGCAAGTTGAAGACAAGAATGTCAAAAGTGTCCTCAGATTAGTTGGAAGGCCTCAGGACACCAGTATCCACTGGAGTAAGTACTGAAGTCCAGAGTCCAGACAGTGCATTGGTCAAACATTGAGAGGTATGGGAGATGTGACCCCATAGGCTGGAAGGAAAGAGATGAAATTGCTTTTCCTGTTGATGTTCTTTTGGGTCAAGCTAACTGGCTAGTTTTTACTCATATCTACACCTTCGCTATTAATCCCTTCAAATATACATGTCAATGTCCTTTAGAAACATGTGAAGTTAATTCTCTATCACTGAAGACCAACAGTACCTTTGGACAAGGAAATATGAGAAATCCATCTGTATTTGACTTAAAAGCCTCTACCTAGAGGAAAATCTTTTATAGTACTAGAAGGTCCAATGAAACATGGAGAAAAGTATTCAGCTGAGAGTATTATGAAATACAACAATTTCTGAATGATGAAAACACAGTTGATATATATATGTGTCTCGGGGAAATATCACAGAATCCCATCCTGAGATAAAGAGGTACAGGCATAATGACTATAAAGACAAAGACAATTAGATTTCTCCAAGGGTGAACTCCATAATTACTTTTCCAATATTAAGTTGTCAGGCTTAAAAACATAACTATATCTGAGAAGCATTTTGTAACTATAAATTTATTCATAAATATAAATTTACATACGTGTGTGTATGTGTTCTGGTGTCTGTGTGTGTGGACATATGTATGTATATACATAAACCATATTCAGGGAAAAAGAGGCTTGGATTTGAGAGGGAGTGTGAGAGCATGATAGATTTTGAAAGAAGGCAATGATGATGTTATACAGTATATACAAACACACTCACACACACAATAGAGAGAATTTTAAAAATAAATTTAACAAAATAATATGCTGTCCTTTTAAAGTATGATTTAATCAAGTGAAACTGACACCAAAATTATCAATCACAAAAGGGAGTGAAAATGTGAGACTGAGAATTCTCAGAATTAGGAAGGTAAAAAAGATCTATAATAACAATGTTCTATGGGTAGAAAACAGGAGATGCTGTTCATAATGCTGATGTTATTTAATACTTAATTTATTAAAAAATCCTTTATATCATTCACTCAAAACATATTAAATCTGTATCATGAAGTTTGAAGAATGTTTCAAAGTCCTGTTACAGGGCCAATGAGTTGTCATTGCATGTCAATTTGGTTTCTGTCTAGCCTAACTACCTGCATACCTGCCCAGAAGCTATGTGAATGAAGGTAGAAGGAGATGACCAACTCATGGCAGTTCTTCCCTGGACTTCACACATGAGAACTTTGCTGTTCAAATGATTATGTATGTGAACATTCTCCTAATGTCAGAGGAGCTCCAGAAAACAAAAATTGGAATTGGCAGGATTATTTAATAATGTAGCCCAAAGATGCTATTAACGAAAATACCCTTTCACTTCTGCAACAAGAGGTAGTCATATTTTGTATAGAGTTGTGTCCAAATGATAAATTTCAGGTGTTCCATAGTACAACAGATGGAAGTGTAGATTTGGTGCTGTTGAATACAGGGTCTTGGCCCAAATTCCTTGAGAAAGTTACACATAGCCACAATATTTACTTTATTTTTCTCATCTCTATAGTATCACCTACATTATAATGGTCCATGAGGCTGGGGAATAAGTAAGTCAGTAAGTCATTGATGTGTAAGGCTGAGAATCTGTATTTGATATCCAGAATGTATTTATAAAAGCCAAAAAAAAAAAAAGACAATGGTGTTACATTCTTTTATCACTCAAATTAGGGACATTGTGATAGTGAGATCCTTGGGTTTGCAAAAGAGTTGGCTTGGTTTACTTAATGTGCTCTAGGCCAATGTTTCAGAAGTATAAGAATACAGATGATGGCACCTGAAGAACAATACTGATTCTACTTTCTTGATAAATCCTACTTATGCTTCCTGGATTATTTTTATTATTTTAGTCAACATTTTGCATTTTATTTAAAGAATTTATTCCTGTATGCTTTCCTTGAACAGATAGATATTACCTCAGAATAAAAGGCTAGAAAAAGGTTTTCTAAGCAAACAAACACAAGAAAAAAGCTGGAGTAGCTATTCTAATATCCAATGAAATAGAATTCCAACCAATATTAATCAAAAGAAATGGGGAAGGCTACTTCATACACATCAAAGGAAAAATCAACCAAGACAACATCTCAATTCTGAGCATATATATCCCAAATTCAAGTGAACCCACATTTGTAAAAGAAACATTATTAAAGCTTACATCACACACTGAACACCACATTCATAGTAGGGGACTTGAAAACACCTCTTTCGACAATGGACATATCATTGAGAGGGGAATTCAACAGAGAAATAATGAAACTAACCATCATTATGAGTCAATTGGACCTAACAGATATCTACAAACATTCCATACAAACACTGAAGAATATACCTTCTTTTCGGCACCTCATGGAACCTGCTCCAAAAATGACCACATATTTGTACACAAAGCAAGCCTCCACAAATACAAGGAAATTGAAATAGCATGTTGTATTCTATCATACCACCATAGATGAAACCTAGGCTTAAACAACAACAGAAAAGAGTAAAATGTCTACAAACTCATGGAATACTAATAATTCTCTACGTAATGACTCCTGGGTCAGGGATGAAATAAAGAAAGGAATTAAAGACTTTCTAGATTTCAATGAAAATGAAGGTAGAACATAACAAAACTTATGGGATACAAGGAAAACAGCGCCACAGATTCAATGCAATTCCCATCAAAACTCCAACACAGTTCTTTATTGAACTAGAAAGAGCAACCGTTAACTTCACATAGAAAAATAAACCCAGTATAGCCAAAAGAATTCTGTATACTAAAAAACTTCTGGTTTATCAACATTCCTGATCTCAAGCTATACAACAGAGCAATAGTAATAAAAACTGCATCGTATCGGCATAGGAATAGACAGATTGATCAAAGGAATCAAATTGAAGACACAGAAATAAACCCACACTCCTACGAGCACTTTATTTTAAACAAAGAAGTCTAAACCATACAATGGAAAAAAGAAAGCATCTTCAACTAATGGTCCTAGGCTAACTGAATGTTTGCATGTAAAAAAATGCAAATAGACCTGTGTTTATTACCCTGCACAAAACTCAAGCCCAAGCGGATCAAAGACCTTGGCATAAAACCAGAGACTCTAAACCTATTAGAAGATAAATTGAGGAAAAGTCAGGAACTCGTTGGCACATGAAACAACTGCTGGAACAGAATACCAATGACACAGGCTCTGAGATCAATAATTAATAAATTAGGTCTCATGAAACTGAGAAGCTTCAGTAAATCAAAGGCCACTGTCAATAGAAGAAAACGAAAGCCTACAAATTGGAAAAAAAGATCTTCACCAACTGAATATCAGACAAAAGGCTAATATCTAAAATATAAAAAGAATTTAAGAAATTAAACATCAACAAATCAAATAATGCAATTAAAAATGGGATACAGATCTAAACTGAGAATTCACAACAGAGGAATCTCGAATGGCTGAGAGAAGCACTTAAAGAAATGTTCAGTATCCTTAACCACCAGAAAATGCAAATCAAAACAACTCTAAGATTCCATTTACACTAGTCAGAATGGCTAGGGTACGTAGCTAAGCAGAGAATTCTCTGTAGAGGAATATAGAATGGCAGAGAATAGTAATAGAATGGAATAGCAACTTAAAGAGATGCTCAACCTCATTAGCCATCAGAGAGATGCAAATCAAAATGACCCTGAGATTTCACCTTACACCCATCAGAATGGCAAAGATGAAAAACTCAAGTGACAGCACATGCTGGAGAGGTTGTGGAGAATTGGGAACCCTCCTCCATTGCTGATGGGAATGCAAACTTGTACAACCACTTTGGAAATCAATCTGGTGCTTTCTCAGACAATTAGGAATAGTGCTTCCTCAGGATCCAGCTATACCACTCCTATGCATATACCCAAAAGAGGCTCAAGTACACAACAAGGATATTTGCTCAACCATGTTTGTAGCAGCTTTATTTGTAATAGCCAGAAGGTGGAAACAACCCTGATGTCTCTCAATGGATGAATGGATACAGAAATTGTGGTACTTTTACACAATGGAATACTACTCAGCAATTAAAAACAAGGAAATCATGAAATTTCCAGGCAAATGGTGGGATCTAGAAAAGATCATCTTGAGTGAGGAATCCCAGAAGCGTAAAGATGCACATGGTATATACTCACTGATAAAGACCTATAAGATAAGATACATACTAAAATATGTGCACCTAAAGAAGATAAACAAGAAAGAGAACCCGGGTTAATATGTTCAGTCCTCACTTAGAAAAACAAATGGGACAGACATGGAAAGTAGGAGAAAATAAGTAACAGGACAGAAGCCTACCACAGAGGGCCTCTGAAAGATTCTACCTAGCAGTGTATCAAAGCAGATGCGGAGACTCATAAAAATTAACCAAAACTTCGGCAGAGTGCAGGGAATCATATGAAAGAAGAGGGAGTTAGTATGACCTGGAGAGGACAAGAGCTCCATAAGGACCAAATATATCAGGACACAGGGATCTTCTATGAGACTGTTTCCCCACCCAAGGACTGTGTATGGATATAACCTAGAACCTCTGCTTGGATGTAGCCCATGGTAGCTCAGTATCCAAGTGGGTCTTCCCTAATTAGGGGAACAGGAACTATTTCTGACATGAACTCAATGACTGGCTCCTTTACCAACACCACCCTCCACGGAGGGAGGAACAGCCTTGCAACGCCACAGAGGAAGACACTGCAGCCATTCCTGAAGATACCTGATAAGCTATGGTCAGATGGAAGGGGGGGAGGACCCCCCCTAGCAGTGAACTTGGAAAGGGACAGGGAGGAGATGAGGGAGGAAGGGTGTGATTGGGAGGGAATGAGGAGGGGCTCTGGCTGGGATACAAAGTATATAATCTGTGATTAAAATAAAAAATAAAAATTAATAAAAAAACTCAAGTGACAACTTGCTGTAGAGAATGTGGTGAACTGGAACACTCCTCTGTTGGTGGTGGAAGTGCAAACTTGTACAAACTCTTTGGAAATCAATCTGGCACTTTCTCAGAAAATTGGTAATAGTTGTATCTCAAGACTCAGCTCTAACACTACTGGGCACGTACCCAAAAGATGCTCTACCATACAACAAGGACATTGTTATGTTCATAGCAGCTTTATTTTAATATCCAGCATCTGGAGGCAACCTAGATAACCTCAATGGAAGAATGGACACAGAAATTGTGGTACATTTACCCAATGGAATACTACTCTGCTATTAAAAATAAGGAAAGCATGAAAATTTCAGGCAAATGGTGGAAACTAGGAAAGATCATCTTGAGTTAGGTAACCCAGTAGCAGAGAGACATGCATTGTATATACTCACTTATTATTGGATAAACATACTAAAATCTACATACCTAAAGAAGCTAAACAACCTTCAGCAAAGTGGCTGGATACAAAATTAACTCCAAAAAATCAGTAGCCCTCCTGTATACAAAAGACAAAAGGGCTGAAAAAGAAATTAGGGAAACAACAGCCTTAACAATAGCCACAAATGACATAAAATACCTTGGAGTAATCCTAACCAAGGAAGTCAAAGACTTGTATGAAAAAAATTTCAATCTCTGAAGAAAGAAATAGAAGAAGATATCAGAAGATGGAAAGATCTCCCATGCTCATGGCTGGGCAGGATTAACATAGTAAAAATGGCCATCTTACCAAAAGCAATATACAGATTCAATGCAATTCCCATCAAATTACCAACACAATTCTTTATAGACCTGGAAAGAAAAATTCTCACCTTCATATGGAATAACAAGAAACCCAGAATTGCTAAAACAATTCTCTACAATAAAAGATCTTCTGGAGGTATCTCCATCCCTGATCTTAAGCTGTAATATAGAGCAACAGATGTTAATTTCTTACTCCCTGAGTTTCTTACCATTCTACAAGCAAACCCTAACACAACCAAAGTTGCCTGCCTATGTTGATTGGGCAGAAATGAGGTAGGCAGAGCTAAGAGGATCACAGGACCCTGGAGGAAGGAGAGGCAGGAGAGGAGGAATGAAGAAAGCAGAGTTGCCACAGATTAGCATAAAGAAGAACCACCTGGCCAGGAGGTGCTTGCTCTAAGCTTCTGATAATGGAAAGAAAAAGCCCAGGTTAAAAAAAAAAAAAAAAAGAATTGTGTGCAAGTATTTATGGAATTTTGGATGGAAGTTAGCCCAGAAAGGAATGATTAGAGCAAACGGCATGGGATATTCACGTAGGAAGTTTGTGTCTGCCCATTTCCAGTGTATTAAAAATCTAACAATGTCTTTGCTTTTTATTGATATGGCAGTGGGTGAATAATAACCACTGTATTAATCTGTGGATTAATTCTAGATATTAACTGTTTTCTCTACAAAATTTTAATTTTCTTTTTTGCTATTTTGAATGAATTGTGTCACCCATGATCTCTTTCTCTGTGTATTTGTTATTGGTGTAAAAGCAAAAATAAAATAAAAAAAAAGAAAAGGAAAAGTTATTTTTGCAAGTAGGTTTTATATCCTGTCACATGGCTGAATTTACTATTTCTAGAAATTTTGTGGTAGACTTTGGGGTATTCCTAATGTAAGATACCATACTTCTACAAATAGGGATAGTTGGATGTTCATTTCTGATTTCGATCTATTTATTTTGCCTTATTAATCTAGCTAATACTTCAATTGCTATATTGAAAAGAAGTTGGAAGCGTGGACACCTCTGTCTCATTTCTTTCTTCTGATGAATTGTCTCAAGCCCCCATGTAAGATGATATTGGCTATTTCTCAAACATAATATTTATAATGTTGAAATAATTCTTTCTAAACCTATATTCTCTAGAACTTTTATTATTATAAAGGCATGCTAACTTTTGTTAAAGATTTTTTTAATTGAAATGATCATGTGATTTTTGTTTTTAAGTCTATTTATGTTTTCTATGAAATTTTTTGAGTTGCTTATGTCAAATCATCTATACATTTCAGGGATAAAGCAAACTTGGTCATGGTAAATAATCTTTTAGATTGATGCCATTATTCTTTTGAGAGTATTTTATTGAGCAGTGTTTAGTCAATTCTCATCAGTGTTATTGGCCTGAGGGTTTTTTTTTTTTTTTATGTGTCTGTATGTATCATTACATAGGCTTTGGTATTACCATAATATTGTGGTCACAGAAGGAGTTTGAGGGTGTTTTTTTTTTTTGTTTCTACTTTTTGAATAATCTCAGAAACTTAGTCTGTCTTTCTGTTTCTGGGATACCTCACTCAGGATGATCTTTTCTAGTTCCATCCATTTGCCTGCAAATTTCATGATTTCCTTGTTTTTAATAGCTGAGTAGTATTCCATTGCATAAATGTACCACAATCTCTGTATCCATTTTTCTGTTGAGGGACATCTAGATTGTTTCCCGATTTTGACAATTAAAAATAAAGCTGCTATGAACATAATTAAGCAAATGTCTTATAGAATGGTCTGGCATTTTGGGGGTTATATGCTCAGGAGTGGTAGAGCTGTATCTTTAGATAGTGCTATTCCCAATTTTTGAAAAAGTTCCAGATTGGTTTCCAAAGGGTTGTACAAGTTTGTCCTCCCACCAACAATGAAGAAGCGTTTCCCTTTCTCCATATCCTCTTCAGCATGTATTGTTACACACGGTATATTCTCACTTATAAGCAGACATTAACCATATAATATAGGATAGCCACACTAAAATCTACAGACCTAGAGAAGCTAAATGCTAAGGAAGACTCAAGGCAGGATACGTAAATCTCATTTAGAATGGCAGCCAGGATAGATACCAGGATAGAAGCAGTGGAAGAGAGGAAACAGGATGGGAGCCTACTATAGAGGGTTCTCTGAAAGGCTTCACCTAACAGGGGAAGTTGGGGGAGGGGGCTTCATTCAGGATATATAATAAATAAATTGTGAAAAAAATAAAAAAGAAAGAAGAGACAAAACCAAAGCAAGAAACATCTTCTACCCTTCTAAAAAGCAGACAGGCAATAGACAAATCAGACAAAAACAAAATGTCATATGAAAGCAAAAAAATAAAACATTTATAAAAATAAATACAAAAGGAGATATATCTATAGATATTATTTTTTATTGTTATCATTTATTCAATTTGTATCCCATCTATGGCACCCTTTCTGGTATCCCCCCAACCCCACCCTCCCTCTCTCTTCTCCTCCTATGTCCCTCCTGTAGTCCACTGATAGTGGAGGCCCTCCTCCTCTTCCATTTAACCATATCCTATCAGGTCTGATCAGGAGTGATTGCATTGTCTTCCTCTGTGGCCTGGGAAGGCTCCAACCCCCAGGGGGCGGTAATCAAAGGTAATCAAAGAGATCATGTCAGAGACAGCACCTGTACCCCTTACTAGGGCTCCCACCTGAAAACTAAACATTTCCTTTTGCTAGCATCATACTATCATGCTACAATGTACTATTAGTCAGTGACAAAAATGTCTTAATCTTACGATTCCCTGGATT
Source organism: Rhombomys opimus (assembly GCA_010120015.1). NCBI lineage: Eukaryota > Metazoa > Chordata > Mammalia > Rodentia > Muridae > Rhombomys > Rhombomys opimus. Next base: position 1,077,440 of record REGO01000461.1, on the reverse strand, counting down.
CTGCCCAAAGTTTGGCTATGAGTCTCAGCACCTGCCCCGATACCCTGCAGGGCAGAGCCTTTCAGAGGCTCTCTGTGGTAGGCTCCTGTCCTGTTCCCTGTTTTCTCCCTCCTCTGATGTCCATCCTCTTTGCCTTTCTGAATGAGGATTGAACATCTTAGCCAGAGTCATCCTTCCTGATTAGCTTCCTTAGGTGTACAGATTTTGGTATGTTTATCCTATATTATAGCTCTAATATCCACTTATAAGTGAGTATATATCATGTGTGACTTTCTACTTCTGGGATACCTCACTCAGGATGATCTTTTC
>REGO01000461.1:1043266-1069244 GCA_010120015.1 Rhombomys opimus | reverse complement strand
TTCTGTGGCCTGGTAATGCTGCTTCCCCCTCAGGGGGAGGTAATTAAAGAGCAGGCCAATCAGTTCATGTCAGAGACAGTCCCTGTTCCTATTACAATGGAACCCATTTGGATACTGAACAGCCATGAGCTACATCTGTGCAGGACTCTTAGGTTATCTCCATGCATGGTCCTTGGTTGGAATATCAGTCTCAGGAAAGAGCCCTGTGCTCAGATATTTTGGTTCTGTTGCTCTCCTTGTGGAGTTTCTGTCCTCTCCAGATCGTACTGTTTCCTACTTCTTTCCTGAGATTCTCTGCACTCTGCCCAAAGGTTGCCCATAAGTCTCAACATCTGCATTGATAGTCGGCAGGGCAGAGCCTTTCAGAGGTCCTCTGTGTCAGTCTGCTAACTTGTTCCCTCTTTTCTTCTTCTTTTGATGTTCATCCTCTTTGCCTTTCTGGATAGGAATTGAGCATTTTAGCAAGAGTCCTCGGTCTTGATTAGTTTCTTCAGATGTACAGATTTTAGTAGGTTTATCCTATATTATATGTTTATATGAGTGAGTATATACCGTGTTCATCTTTCTGCTTCTGGGATAGCTCACTCAGGATGATCTTTCAGAATGTATAAAATGCAGTGAGTTGTTTTTCTTATGCATGTTTTAATGTCAAATATTTAATTAAATTCATTAATTTATAATTTTTCCTCAATTGGACGATGATCAATGGTAGAAATCTTTGATTGGCTATGGAAATGTATGACATGCAGTACACACATCTGGTCTTTTTCACTTAATTTTATGTGTTTTTCAAATTTAGATAAATTTTATAGTCTATATGCTATGCTTAAAATGGATTGTGCTATCATAGCATTTGTGTTTAATCATTGTACATGATAATAAATGAAGACAGAAAGCAATATAGCTTCTGACAGAATATGTACTAGGTAAATAAATGGACTATACTGCAAAGGTATTGATATGTGTTGAAGTATAATTAGCCTGCCATATTAAAGGAAAAATAAAAGATTACAATGGCTTTTATGTCTATTCTTTTGAATCATTTCCTACAAAACACATAAGTTATTGCTGATACTGTTGTTGCCAAGTGGTATGAGGAAAAGCACCATTTTGCAATTTTTTTCCTTCTTAACAAATGAAATCTATCAAGAAGTCACTTGTAAATATTAAGCGGATGTAAGATTGTTTTTTATTAAATCAAAATGTCCTCTTGGGATTTAAATATATGTATATTCTTGATGCATCACCTGTGAATAGACATAAATATTCAAAAATTACGAAGAAGACAAAATCGTATGCAGCAGGAATGAGTTAACAATAGTTTAGAGACCTATATACAGTTTTATTTGTTTAAAGTTTACACATTTAGTAAAGTGTTCCATTATTCACTATTTTGAATAATGCAACATAAAGTAAAATTATAGTATATTTTATTGGTGGTTTTTGTAAGTCAGTGAGCTAGTATGATTTCCAGAACATAGACTAACGAGAACCCATGGTAGCATGGCCACTGGTAGAAAGGGATTGTGCTGCACAACAGAAAGCAAAACTGCCAATGATGTCATTTGCTGGGAGCAGAAACTTGACTTTTCTATTATTTAACACAAATATCTCCTTAAATCCATGCATTCCCTAAAACAATTTTTTTCTACATGTTAAATATTTCAATAACTTCATACTGTTTAGAAACATGAGATGAAAAATAAAATTATCTTTAAACACCAGAAATTAATAAAATTATTATGGTTTTCAAGTATATTTCAACTTCAAAGTTAAACAGAGAAAATTTAAGGTGTTAAACTTAGAATATAAAATTAATTTATTAACAATACAAAAGTACACACCTAATTTGTAACAATATATGAATACATTTAATTATATGTTAACTGAGTGCCTTTTTAATTCAAAGGGAATTTTACCCGGTTGGATATTGTCTTTGCTTTTATCTTGTCATTGTTGTGAAAAATACCTGAAGAAAAAAAAATTTTAAGAAGTAAAGATTAAATTTGCCCATGGTTATGAAATAGCAATGAAAATTATTGTATGGTTAGGAGTCATCACAACATGAGGAGCTGTGTTAAAGGGTCACAGCACTAGGATGGTTGAAACCCACTGCTTTAGTGTAAAGGAGCAAGATCCACTACCTGAGTCAACATATAGGGTGACAAAAGAATTTATATGGAAAGAAAGAAAGAAAGAAGAAAAGAAAAGAACTAAAAATAGTACAAGGAGAGTCTTAAAAATATTTCCCCTCAAAGTACAATATTTTTAAGTTCCAAGCAGTTTTCTTCTAATATCAAATTTCTATTTTGTGATTAATATATCCCCACTGTGTAAATGTACAGTGATTTTCATCTACCATCTCATTCTCTATATATCTATCTTGATCATCTGCCAATCTATATATAATCTATCTATCTATCTATCTATCTATCTATCTATCTATCTATCTATCTAACTATAATTAGAAATTTATCTAAAAATTTCTTAGGTGATTGTAATCTGAGATTTTTTTTCTTTTTTCTAACTATTGTGAATAGAGTAACAGTAAACACAGACATTAAAGTATCTCTTTCATTAAGGAGGTTATTTGGTATATTCCTAGAAACTGTATACATACTGTTGTAACATACTACTGTAACTTACAAGCTGTAATATACTACTGTAATTATATTATTAACTTTGAGTAAATTTCACATCGAGTTCCATAGTGACTGCATCAATTTGCACTCCCAAAACCAGTAAGTTTTCCTCTTCCTCCACATGTTCATCAACATTTCTTTCATTCTGTTTTCTTGGTTGATTTGGAATCCCAATGTAGTTTTGATTTGCATTACCCTAGAGGCTAACAATGCTGACCACATTAAAAGTAGATCTTACACATGTGTATTTCTTCTTTTGAAAACTCCACTTACCTCCATAATCCAATAAAGAGACTGAATATTATTTGTTGTAAAAAAATTTAATTTTAGACTCTCCATCTGATAAAATGTTAGCATTATTTTCTGAAATACTGAGATTAAACTCATCCTTACCTTTGCCTATATCTTGAAGTACACTCCTTACTTTTACTCTAGTAGTTTCAGAGTATCTGATCTTAGGTTGCAGTTATTTATTTATTTATTTATTTATTTATTTATTTATTTATTTATTTTCGGCATTGATTTTTGTGCGCTATAAGAAATAACTATCTAGTTTCATATCTCTGCATGCACATGTCCAGTTTCCCAGCACCATATTTGGCAGAAGCTCATCATTCTTCTATGTGTATTTTTTGAAAAGTAAAATAAATAAATAAATAAATAAATAAATAAATAAATAGCATGTAGCTCTCATTTTGAGGACTTCAGTCTAGGTCATCAATTCTATTTAATTGATCTATATATCTGAACCATGTTAGTCTGCTTTTATTTTTGCAACTATGCATCTGTAATATAATATGAAATCATGGATAGTAATGCCTCCAAGTTTATTAGTTTGCTCATGATTGCTTTTGGTCATGTGTGGTATTTTGTGCTTCCATATAATTTTTAAATTTGGTTTATTTAGTTCATGCAGGATGGCATTAAGACTTTGATTAGGATTCAATTGAATCTGTAGATAGCTTTTGGTAGAATTTCAATAATATCAATCTCACAATAGTAATACTTCTAATCCTTGTGAACTGTGGTCTTTTCATCTTCTTTTATCTTACTCAATTTCTGCAGCTTTTTATTTTAATAGTAAGATTTATTCAAACGTAAAAATGTAAACTATTGTGAATGGTATTTTCTCCTAATTTCTTTCTCAGAATCTTTGTCATTGGTATACAGAAAGGCTATTTATTTTAATGATGAATTCATATCCTGAAACTTTGCTGAAATTTTTATCAGCTCTAAAAATGTGTGTGTGTGTGTGTGTGTGTGTGTGTGTGTGTGTATGTGAATTCAGGTTGGATATGCATGAAATCTTTATTAAAAGTAGGAAAGCTTTTACTTTTTTTTTTTTTTTTTCTTCTCAGTGCAGTTTATCCAGGAACCTTGAACAATCTTCTGACCCTGGGGAAAGCCAGCCCACAGCTTAAATAGCCTCTGGGTAGCCAACCCCAGCATGCCTCGTGGGCAATGCAGATAGGTCCACATACACGGAAGCAAGCCAGATCCTTAGCCTTAGCCAAATATGGAGTTGTTTGTGACAGAGAGCACTCACCATCGGGAAGGTGGAAGGGGGAAACCAGCTCCATCTTTAAGGCAGGGCATTACGCAGCTCTCTAAAACAAAAAGGGGGAACTGTAGAAAGCTTTTACTTTTTTTTGATGACAAGAATAATGTGGTTCTATTATATTCTTTTTATAAATTAATTTTTAATTTACTACAATTTATTCACTTTATATCCCAGTTGAAGGCTTTTTTCTCATTCTCTTCCAATTCTGCCCTCCCTCCCTCTTCTCCTCCCATGCCCTTTCCCCAATTCACTGATAGGGAAGGTCCTCCTCCCCTTCCATCTGACCCTAGCTTATCAGATCTCATCAGATCTGATGTCTGCATTGTCTTCCTCTATGGTGCATTAAGGCTGCTTCCCCAACAAGGGGAGGTGATCAAAGAGCCAGCCAATGAGTGAGTTCATGTCAGAGAGAGCCCCTGTTCCCCTGTTGTTCTTGTGGAGCTCCTGTCCCCTCCAGGTCTTCCTTTCTCCCCTTTCTATCATAAGACTCCCTGAACTCTGCCCAAAGTTTGGCTATGACTTTCAACATCTGCTTTGATACCGTGCAGGGTAGAGTCTTTCAGAGGCCCTCTGTGGTAAGCTCCTCTCCTGTTCCCTGTTTTCTCCATCTTCTGAGGTCCATCCCATTTGTCTTTCTGAGTAAGGATTGAACATCTTACCCAGATTTCTCGTTTTTGCTTAGCTTCTTTAGGTCAACAGATTTTAGCATGACTATCCCATATTATATGTATAACATTAACTTATAAGTGAGTATGTACCACATGTGTCTTTCTGTTTCTGGGATACCTCAATCAGGATCAATAAATGGATTCTGAGTGAAACTGAAACTGAAAAGCTTCTGTATATCAAAGGACACTGTCATTAGAACCAAACAACAGACTACAGACTGGGAAAGAATTTTTACCAACCCTGTATCTGACAGAGTGCTAATATCCAGAATATGTAAAGAACTCAAGAAGTTAAAAAGCCCCAAGGCAGGTAAGCCAATTAAAAGAATGGGCTACAGAGCTAAACAGAGAATTCTCTCGTTAGAGGAATATCGAGTGGTAGAGAAAAACATAAGGAAATGCTCAAAGTCCTTAGTCATCAGGGAAAAGCAAATCAAGATAACCCTAAGATTTCACTTCACACTCATCAGAATGGCTTAGATAAAAAACTAATGTGACAACACATGGCAGCTCAGTATCCTAGTGGGTACCCTAGTAAGGGGAACAGGGACTGTCTTTGACATGAAATCAGTGGCTGGATCTCTGATCAATCCTCCTAAGGGGGGAACAGACTTACCAGGCACAGAGGAAGACAGTGCAGACAGTCCTAATGAGAACTCATAAGCTAGGGTCAGATGGAAGAGGAAGAGGACATCCCTTATCAGTAGACTTGGAGAGGAACATGGGAGGAGATGACGGGATTGGGAGGGAATGAGGAAGGGAGCTTCAGCTGGCATAAAAAGCAAATAAACTCTAATTAATATAAAAAATAAAAATTAAAAAAATCTTATTTTTGAGCTTGATACTCAGCATTCTATAAATTCTCTTAATTTTAACATTGTAGTGTTCATTATTTGATTAATTGATCTCCTAAAACTGAAAAAGTATTTAGCTACACATATGAACATAATTTTTATTCTCTACATTTCATCAGCTACACCACTATAAAATATAGTTCCATATATATCTCATTTACTTTTTAAATAATGTCTTTGTGTTCCTAGTTTTATCTCTGGTTATCACATAATTTAAAATTTGCAATTATTCTAATATCATTTTATAAGTGTGATAACAGTTGAGTAATTTTGCATGTATAGTTATGAAAAAGAGCAACTTGATCATTTTAAGTTAATAGACTATCATTTAATTATTATATAAGTATTTCTTGAACTAGCCGGGAGTCCTGATTATGCTTGCATGTCTAATGCCATGTTTCATTTCTGAGTGTTGGTCAGAATTTTGGCATACAAACTAAGCTATTGATCATAAATGTCAGAAAACAGAGGGCAGTAATGTGTTTTGCCAACAACAATGCTCAGATTTTAGTAATTTAAAATCAGGTTTTAGGTGTTATTTCTGTGGTCAATGGATACAATTTAACTTTAAACATAATGGTAAAAATAGCCACTGGTAAGCATTGTATGTCTTTAATTACATTGCCTAACCTGAGACACACTGATTACTAGTGAATTTAAAGCCTCTTCTATTCTCTGTATTTCTTCTTGCTTTGTATAGATTAGTTGGGAGTTTCTAATCCCTGCAGAGAGTCCCATCTGGTAAAAAAGTTTCAAATTTCATTAAAATTTCCACTGAACGTCTTTGTTCTGTCTTCTCCACTCCAGATCATAAATCACTTGCACTCTGTACTCTCAGGCTTCCAAAGATCTGTCTAAAGTTTTACTGAGTGGACATCTTATTTTGTGATGTTTTATATCTTTTCAGGACACAAGTATTTGTTCTTAAACGTAAGTGAAAGGTAGTGAACATATTACCATTGGTTGGAGTTCTGTTCTCAGGATCCACCCACATCCGTTAGGATACAAGCACCTATAACTCTAGCTCCAGGGGACACAACAACATCTTCCAAACAGTGAGAAAACATGTGGATGCACTCACAGAGACACATACAGATAGAAGACTAAACACAAAACCAAAAACAAAAAACAAACAAAGAAAACAACTTTAAATCTAAGTGGGAAATACAGAGGAGATAAATTTATGTAATAAATATACAATATTGTTTCAGAAATGGTAAACATACCTACTTCATAATTTTAAAATATTTTTCATGTATACTCGGTTTCTTTGTTGTTAATTGATATCGTTGTTGTTATTCTGTTTTCTTCATGTATTTATATAGTAATTTGTGTCTTTGGAACAATACGTTTTTAAGATAATTTTCATGATATTGTTTGAAGCATTTTCATTTAATTGTTTAATTTTTTATAACTTATTTGTTTATTTTGGAGAATTTTTGTATATAAATACTGTATTCAATTATTTTCCCCTTACCTCTCCCACTGCTCCAAATATTTCAATTCTGCACAGAAATTGTTCCTTCTCATATTTATGACCTCTTATTTTTGAATAGTTATTTTTATTTTTTCATTTTATTTATATATTTATTTATTACAATTTATTCACTTTGTATCCCTACTGCAGTCCCCTCCCTTGTCTTTTCCCAGTCCTACCCTCTCTCCCCTTTCTTCCCTATGCCCTTTCCCTAGTCCCCTGATAGGGGAGGTCCTCCTCCCCTTCTATCTGGCCCTAGCCTATCAAGTTTCATCAAGGCTGGCTGCATCATCTTCCTCTGTGGCTTGACAAGGCTGCACCCACCAGGAAGAGGTGATCAGAGAGCCAGCTACTGAGTTCATGTCAGAGACAGCCCCTGTTTCCCTTACTAGGAAACCTACTTGGAAACTGAGCAGCCAACATAGGTGGAGAAAACAAAATATTGCATGATGTAACTAAATTGAAACAATATATACAGAGCAATCCAGGCCTAAAGAAGATACTAGAAAGAAAACTTTAATCCAACGACATCAACCACATCTGTGAAAACACAGTAAAGATACCACATATCAAAAAAAGGAAAGAGGATGTCCTCTCCCCTTCCAATGAGGGAGGGGGCTACAGCAGGGATACAAAGTAAATAACCTGGGATGAATATAAAAAAATAAAATTAATAATAAAATAAAAAAGCAAAAGAAAATAAACACACAATCATCACCAACTCCACAATAAAAAGAACTAACCTTCATTAGTCACTAATATCTATTAACATCAGTTGTCTCAGCTCTCCAATAAAAAGATACAGACTAATAGACTGGTTGCAGAAAGAGGAGATGCATTAAAGGAAAATACCTCTACAACTAAGATAGATGCTGCCAAGGAATAAACGGCTGGAAAAAGGCTTTGTGAATTATTATTATTATTAAACATAGCAGACATATTCACATACTTAACCATCTGAATCTATTTAATTTTTCTCATATGTGTTTAAGGATGAGTATTTAGGACTGAATAATCTGCCAGTGGTCAGAAAGCTTATCCCTAGATAAAACTGATTCTTCCTTCTTCAGCAGCCATAGTTGTCATAGGATAAGTCATCTCAGATTGGACTTATAACTCTCCTTGTCCATACTGAAATGTCCACTTGTGGTTTTGTTAACCATAATGTTGAGACTTCAAGAGTTCAGTAACACTTGTCATATCTAGAAGTCAGTATATTAAAGTATGCATCCTGATTCCCTGGTTTGCACAATCTTTACTCCTTTCTTTCATTCCTTGAGTCTTAAGTGTAGAGGTAACTTTGTGCATATAGCAACCAGGGTTGGTCTTCCCATGGTCACTTTTCTTTTTCTTTTTGCATTATGACCAGTTGTGGATCTCTGTAATACTCTATACCCAATAGACAAAATAAATAAATAAATATATAGATAGAGAGATAGACAGATAGATAAATGGTGTTACTCTGTTTCAACAATACACAATAAAGAGGTGTGGGAATATTATAGCCGTACATGACATATATATATATATATATATATATATATATATGCAGTATGCATGTCCACAAAGCACACACTCTTTCACTTCCCTACACAGATACTAATTAAACAACAAAAATAGCAGAATATAATTATTTTATGAAAATCAGTTCTCAAGATTCAATAAGAAGATAAAAAGCAAGCAAACTAGTATAGGCCTAAGTGTTATGCACTGGGCTGGAAATAAAAGGTAATGCATTATTAAGCATAAATTTTATATATTTTTGAATGCATACATTAAATACATTTGCATTTAGTATTTATAAGAGCCATATTAGAAAACAAATTTCAGCTATAAGACATAAAGAAGTTATTTTTTTCTATAAAGGAAAATATCTTTCTTAAATTGAACAACAACAAAAAAACCCCTATACTTCTGCCTATTAATCAATATCAATTTTCCCTCAAAAACAATAGTGAGCCTAAAAATTTGTGGAAGAAAAGCCATAAAATGTTAATGAATTCCTGACTTTATAACAGTACAAAGAAGAATGGAAAGAAAAGTAAAGAACCATTCATAATATTTGGAAAATGAATTTTCATGGCAGATGAAAGTTTCTTAGTATGAGTTAGGAGATTCAAACATAAAGGCTTTCAAGAATTTTTTCTTACCTGAAATCTTCTGTTTTCAAAATTTGCTGATTTGAAAAACAAAAATAAGTTTTAAAAATGAGAATGTTTTTAATGGAAATTATAAATTAAAAAATACAATGAAAATCAGAAATAAATTTAATAGAAGCAATTATTTCTATGGTCAAAAATACTGTATTGTATGTAATCCCATGCTTAGTGAATATTTTCTTTATACTGGTAATGAATGATACAATTAATGATATTCTAATGTCTCCCTATTGAATTGCCTAAAGATGTCAAGTCTTTTGGTACAATTGGATTAAAAAAAAAAAACATTATACTAAAATCAGATAATTCCCCTAAAATTGCAGTTTTAAAATATTTTTACATTTTTTGAAATATTCAAATACATTTTAAAGGCTGTGTTAGCATCATAGTTAAAACTGTTACATACCTAAAATGAAATAACTTAAATTTGGTGTGTTTGAAAAATGATCATGTCTTTTTAAGAAAAGCTAATAAAACTTGCACAGTACCAGCATTCATAGGACTATCTTATTTGTCAGAATATGTGTAAAAATAATTTGTTTTCTGCACAGTATAAAATACTCAGGCAATAACTGCTTGTTAAATTGGTAATTTTGAAAAATAATACTGTTTTGTTACTAGAAGGGAACATATATCTGGAAATTAGAGTCCATATAAACTAATTGCCCCGGAGTTAAGTTTGAAGATTACTGGCGGAATGTTGACTCAAAATAATGACACTGTAAACCTACAGACAGAACTCCACCCTTTGGGAAATAATAAAAGGATACAGAACTTCAGGAAGTTATTATAGCGATTATTCACAGAACTGGTACGAAAATGCAAAGCAAGCCATTTATCTCAGTGATTTCTCACAAAGTTACTTTGTGTGGCTTCATGTGAGCTTGAGGTTGGCCTCAGGAAGGAAAGCTCTGGCTGGGGTGAATGCCAGGTCCTCTTTTGACTCGGGGCTACTTCACATAGGCTGTTCTGCCACTTACGTTTGGATCAAGAAAGGTAAATGGTGCCAAAGAGTGGCATCAGTACCAGCAGTCTGTATCATATCCAGTCTCGTCACTGAGTTGTCTGCCTGTCTCGTATTCGTAATTGCACTCACCAGTTTAGATGCATTGTCATCGTTCACATGAATTTTACATTGCTTTTGCCCCACTCCTTTTAAATCATAGGCAACAGAGTGCACAAATATAGGCGTCAACAACCATTCGGTCAGCGTATATTTTTGGAATGATTTTACGGGTTGTGGGTAGATGCACCTCTGTTTCCAAGTAACGTAGGCAGGAAGTCACAAAATAAAGAGCAACATGTTGATAGTAAATATTGCCAGTTTCATTCATATAAAGGTCTTTGTGTTGCTGTGATTGTGTTTGATCCTCAGTGATTAAAACAAGTTCCTGGCTATTTATTGCAAATATTTTGCTGTTAATATCTAATTATGATTAAAAATTTTATAATTTAAGCTGAATTTTAACACCCATGTTTCTATAGTGACATGAAAAAATAAGTTAATTCTGTCACAAATTGTAACATAGCATTTTATTTTCAATTCTCCAATGATTTAGTGTAAGATTTGTGCTTACTGTTATCTGAAACTTGCATTAAAGTCTTTAGCTATCACCTAATCTCCATCACAAAATAAAGACCACTTAAGTAAGATAATATGAACTGTACTTTCTACTGTTACATATTAGTGTGTTTCAATAAAATTTATTTGGGATTCAGTTTGCCTTAATTAACAAGTATTTTTTTTTATGTAACATACCTAGCTTTTGAAGGTATAAGGTTCCTTAGATTGAAGTGCAATGCTCTTGAATTATTGCAGAATTTAATAAAATCCTTCTGCCAGTGTTGGCAACAAATGCATAATAAAGCATTTGCTAAGTACCTTGGTCCTAATTTTCAGTGTGTCATGGCAGCTCTGTATGATCTGTGCTCTACCCATTCAGATTCTCTGTCTTTCCATTACCATCTGCAAAATGATAATTTTTGCACTGAGTTTCCCTTAAGGGGGCATGTTTTGTCAAGAACTAAATGCTAGTTTGTACTCAAAATCAGAACATTTTAAGGGTTTCTTTTGTAGCATTCACCTGTACGTATTTTTTTCTACCTGGAGAACAATCATCACAATTCAGGAGGAGTCTGACTGCTGAGTGTCACAGGAATTTGTGTCTTTTCCTAAATCCTTAGTGCTGATTTCTAGCTGTATTCTAAATTCTTATCGTTATGCCCATAGGAAAGTGTTGCTCTCAGTCTGCATTCAAGTAATCTTCTTTATTTTAGCAAATGGAGACTAGTCCACACATCCACAACTTGTCAAGTTGCAGAGAATGCACGTCTGTGTGGTACCTAATCCCAAAGGATTATCTAAACAGAAGGTTCAGGAAAACAATGGGAGAGGACCTGAAAGAATTTCAGTCAGAATCTAAGAATACCTGTTGCAATTTAGTTTCCTCTAGAGATGGTGAAAATGCGTCCATGGACTCTTAACAATATGATTGCCAACTCAAGACCAATATAATTACAGTATCAGTTGTCATGTCATTGTGTATAAGGAGAAAACTACTTATACAGAGCTATAGGTTATCCAATAGCTTCAGAATAAAGAAATAGGAGGAGAAAGAGAGAGAGACAGAGGAAGAGAGAGAGAATCAGGAAGCAGTTTATGATCGCACTTCCTCTAGATTCGAGCTTCCACACAGGTTGTCCAGTCCTAGGCAGTCAATTGAGGGCACAAATAAAGGCAGTTCTAAATAAGCTCATCAGGTTATATTTGTCTTATGTGTATATGTATACCTATATGCATATAACAATAATAATTAAAGAAGAGAGCATGATTTTAAGAGGAACAGTATACACACATATATATATATATATATATATATGTATACCTTTTGAATGGTATAAAAAATAGAAATAGGAGATATCCAAATATGTTTTGTGCATTTTATAACCCTTTAATATGTATGTAAGTATTTGTTTATGTGTATGTTTTATATGTGTATGTTCAGAGGTGTCTGTGTGAGCCCTTGAGGCCAGAGTTTTGTTGGTACTGACTGTCATCAATTTTAAGTTTTTTAACCATTAAACTCAGAGCTTACCCGTTTGGCTACATTAGTGGAGAAATAACCCACAGTAATCCTCCTGCCCCAGCTTTTGCAGAGTGTGAATTCAGGAACACTATTGTGCCCAGGTTTTTATGTGGGTCCTCACTGTTCACACTCATCTCTTCAAACTATCATCAGTACTTTTTCAATTACCCAGCTTTCAAACCCCATTTAAACAGTTTGATTATTCAAGATGTGTTTCTGGTCATCCTGTGAGAATCCAAGGACTCATTTGATAGTTATTTGTCATTTCAGTGATTGTTATGGTTCGTTTGCCAGACAATATAAATGGAATAATAATTTTACAGCTCCTTTATCATTCTTAAATTAATAAAGAACTGGCAAGACATATATTGAAATGAATTATAGTCCATAGATTTAAATAATAAAATCTTATCTTCCTCCCCTAAAAATAAAATGATTTAATTTCATTGAGATGTCTCAAATGCAGACACACATCTAATGTAAATATACATTAATTGTCTATAATTTATTGTAACAGCAATTAATGTATAAGAGACCAAACACTTGAAAAACTGGTGGGGGATACATGGAAAGGGCTAAAGAAAGTACAAAGAAGGGAGAAATGAAGTAAGTATACTTTTTGATTTTTTTTTTTTGTAACACATAGTAAGAGTTATCAGTACAAGCAGTATAGAAGAGATGCCCTCATCCTGAATTTCCAAGCACATTCTATCCTCACATGGGTTTTTGGAACCTATATTGATTTTGATCAACAGACTTGATATTTTTGTCATTACCAGCAGAAGCAGTCTGCTTATGTAAGTAAGCACAGTGAACTCACTTGCAAATGTAGCAACAATAAATAGACATTTTAATTTCATGGAAAATGTGTACATTAATAAACTTGTCTTAACAATAAAGACCCTATATGGTTTTCTATCACTTTTGATAATCATTTTGAAATTTATAGCTACCATTTAATGTTTCATTCAGAACAGTTTCAAACATTATTCTAAATTTCTTTGTCAGCAATTATATTTTACAAATATGCATGATCATTTACTTAAATAAATAACAAGTAGTCAAGTAGTATTGAGAGCGAATCTTGGTACAGCACTGGTATGCTAGTAACAAAGCAACAAAGCAGAGTTAATGTTGTAAACTAGGAGGTTTTGTTTAATGATATTAAATACCAGTATAAAAACGTGATTTAGTGGCATGAGAGGAAAGATAACTTGATTATAACTCAGAAATTGACCAATGACACTATCACAGGTTCAAGGAACAAAAAGGAAAATGCATATGATAACTCTACTCAGGGGAACAAACACTGGTGTGTTGTACTGAAGCATAGCCTTCTACAATATATTCTCCAAGGAATCCTTTCAGTACCATTGACCTTCCATGCAGATAATGGTCACTGAAGTCTCCCCAGGGTGGAAGGCCACTGAATGAATGAAGCTGTCTATAGAAATTGATATGATATAGTATTCGAGATTGGAGAGGTCATGAAGGCTTCCAGTCTGTTTTCTCAGATTTCAGTCCTTGAAACCCATAAGGTAGAAAGAGAAATAATTACTCAAAGTTGTCTTCTGATTTTTACATATGTACAATGGATGTCTACACATACACACACTAAAAAAATATAATTAAAATATAAAAAATGTATTGAATAATTATATAAAACTATATTCACACACATATATGTGGCAAGAGACAAGAGAGAGTGGAACTGGATTTCAAGGAAAGATTTTCATTGGAAAGACATTTTAAAAGACAGGAGCCTACCACAGAGGGCCTCTGAAAGACTACCCATCAGGGTATCAAAGCAGACGCTAAGACTCATAGCCAAGCTTTGGGAAGAGAGCAGGGAATCTTATAAAAGAATGCAGAGATGAAAGACCTGGAGGGGACAGGAACTCCACAAGGAGAGAAACAGAATCAAAACTCTGGGCACAGGGGTCATTTTTGAGACTTGTACTCCAACCAAAGGCCACAGTTTTAGCTCATGGCAGCTCAGGCTCCATGTGGGTTCTTTAGTAATAGGAACAGAGACTGTCTCTGACATGAACTCAGTGGTTGGCTCTTTGATCACCTCCCTGTAATGAGGGAACCGCCTTGCCAGGCCACAGAGGAAGACAATGCAACCAGTCCTGATGAGACCTGATAGGATGGGGTCAGATGGAAGGAGCGGAGGACCTCCCCTATCAGTGGACTTGGAGAGGGGCATGGGAGGAGATGAGGGAGGGAGAGTAGGATTGGGAGGAAATGAGAGAGGGGATTATAGCAGGGATCCAAAGTGAACAAACTGTAATTAATAAAATAAATAAACACATAAGGAAATTGGGGAAAGGAATATAGAATTGAGGAGCATAAAATTCCTAAATTATGTGAAGGTAATCCTAATAAAGTTTCCAAACAATTAGGAACAATGAGTGCCAATAATGATGCCAAAATGCTACCTTCTTGTCACCGAATGAAGACTCTAGCCAAGGACTAGGCCACATCCAATGGAATTGTTGTCTAACGGGGTCACAAATCACAAAATACCTCAAATGTTTGACAACAAAATAGGTTGCTCTCCACAAACTGACAGCAAGTTCCCATTGCTGAAGATGGGGACACTACTGACTGAACATGGAGAGGGTAAGCTGTTGCCTATATGTAGAACCTTCACCCTCTCATTTTAGTGTCCTTGTTATGACAAGGTACTCTGCAGGCTAGTGGAAAAGAAACATAAACACAAATCCAGCAACAAAAGCTTTGATCTATAGTCTATCCTGCCTGAAAGATAGGCTAGAGTAATGGCGGCACAAAGCTTGAGGCAGCAATCAACAGATTGACCTAAGGCCTATGCTACAAGATGGAACCCATACCCAATACTCCTTAAATGGCGAAGAATCAAAGTCTAGGTAGCTCAGAGACCTAGAGTAAAACCAAATACTGCTGTTCTTTTTTTTTTTTTTTTTTTAAGGAACAATAAATGACTCCTAATGATACTCTGCCATACTTGCTCATACATCTGTGCTTTTTCAGTCAGCATCAGAGACTTCCTCCTGCAGCCGATAGGAAAGAATACAGAGACCTACAGCCAGGCATTACATACAGGGAGAGACTTGGGAACATACAGCTTTAATGGGATGTCTTCACCAAATCACTACCATCAGAGCTCAGAGACCCCATGTAAAAGGGGGCAAGGAACTGTAAGAAACAGAGGGTATTTAGGATAGCAAAAGAACAAGGCCCTTTAAATCAACTGAGCAAGGCTTACATGAACTCGTATAGACTGGAACTGCAAGCACTGAGCCCTGCAAGGGTCTGCATTAGGTCCTCATTTTATATGTGTGTGTGTGTGTGTGTGTGTAGTAGCTTCTAGTTTAGTACTTTTTGGATTTCTGAATGTGTTTATGAGTTTATATCTGATTCTTGTGCCTAGCCATGGCACCTTTTCCTTCTGTTGGATTATCTTGTTCACCTTAATTGTTATCGTGCTCATTTTATTGTGTTTATTTTATTTTTCTTGTGTTTGGTCATTATCTCTTAGAAGCCTGTTCTTTTTTAATGGGAGACATTAGTGGCTCCATATTGGAGGGTATGTGTGGAAGAACTGGGAGAAGTAGATAGAGTGGAAACTTTAATCATGATGTGTTCTATGAGAAAATAGTCTTTTCTAACAAAAAGAAAAAATAAAATTCATATTTTTATGTATTTTACTAAGAATCCATGAATAAAATAATACGGTTTTGTTTAGTATATTAAGTTTGAATTTCTGTGTTCCAGATTACTTTTCTTAGTTATATTATCACCATTGATTAAAAACATATTTAAATAATTATATTATTATGCATTATTTTTAATTATTTCTATTACTTTTTGAGATTGCGATACAATTATATTTTTTTCACTCTTCTCTTTTATCCCTCCAAACCCTCCCATACACCCTTACATTCTGTCTTTCACATTTAAGGTTTTTTTTTATTCATTAACTGTTGCCATATACATATATTTCAAAATACGTAAAAACAGCATGCTCAGTTTGTATAATGAAGTATTTGGAAATTAATCAACCTGGCCAAAAAGATATGACATTGTTTCATGGGTAATGTGGAAAGTTTTCCACAGTAGCAAAAGGACATTGTTGTAATAAGTTTTCTTCCATTAAGTCACATACTTATGTGATTTTTCTTTGAGATCCTCAGACAATTCCTTATGCCCACTGGCTAAGCCAACCAAGTAAACTTGAAAACTTTGTTTAAACTTTACTGAGAATTACATGGAATTATTTACTACAATGTATAGTCAAGCAAATATTTTATATCAATAATATGTAATAGGCTTTGTTTAAAGTTATTTTGAAAACTAAGTAATTGTTTGAAGTCTTATACTGCATTTATTCTTTTAGTAAAATGGCTACTAACATAAAAAGAAAAAGCTGTTAATTATTATTTGATGCAAAATAAAAATGTTAAGTATGAAAGGACAAATGAAAAGCTATTAGAAGCCTTAAAAAGTTTTATTTCTGTATATTTGTTTCAGTATACATATTTTTAAAGAGACTTCCCTTTTAGAAAATATTATGCACTTTTCTGTGAATTCTGCCCCCATAAGTGAAGTTGGATGACAACACATTTGCCATTCTTGGCACCCTGTACTCTGCTGTCAGGATTGTAAATAATACCACTTTTCAACAAAGCAGCGTTCCAGGCAGAGGATTAGAGACATGGATTTTGACTGACAATATATGAGTTTGGAGTAAACATTACATTTTTTTCAGTGGCAATGTTGAAACATACATGTGCACCAAAATTAGACAGGCAGTTTCTGCCTCCATCTGTGATGTAAGAACAAATCACTTAATACGTTATCAGCTGACTTTGAAAGTCTCTGTATTGAAATAGTGTAGATGGTGTCTTTCCTTTTTGGAATCCAATGTGTCAGAACTTAATTCCATGCTGAAGAGTTGGATGATTGTTGGGAAGACAGAACAGACATCTATTGAATCTGGTTCATTCAGAGTTTTGATTCAGCTACCGCCTTGGTTTTGTTGATTCTTTGAACTGTTCTCTTTAATTCTAATTTATTGATTTCACCTCTGAATTTTATTAATTCCAGCCATCTACTATTCTTGGGTGTATCTTCTTCTTCTTCTTCTTCTTCTTCTTCTTCTTCTTCTTCTTCTTCTTCTTCTTCTTCTTCTTCTTTTTCTTCTTCTCCTCCTCTTCTTCTGCTTTCAGGTATGCTGTTAGGTTGTTTGTATGAGATGTCTTGAATTATTATGGTTTTAGTGCTATGAACTTTCCTCTTAGCACTCCTTTCATTGTGTCTCATAAGTTTGGGTAAGTTGTACCTTCTTTTGCATTGAATTCTAGGAAGTATTTAATTTCTTTCCTTTTTTCCTCCCTTACCCAGTTGTCAGTGAGTATAGAGTTCTTCAGTTGCAATGTGAGTCTACGCTTTTTATTTCCGTTATTGTTGAGGTCTAGTTTTAGAGCATGGTGGTATGATATGATAACAAGTGATTATTACAGAGACAGATGAATCAACCAAGGACATACATGGAGAGGACCTAGACTCTCCTGCTCAGATGTAGCCCATGGGCAGCTCAGTCTCCATGTGGGTTTCCTAGTCAGGGGAGGAGGGGCTGTCTCTGCCATGGAGTCAGTGTCTGCTTCTTTGATTACTTCCCCCTGGCAAGGTAGCATAACTAGGCCACAGAGAAAGAGGTTCCAGACAATCTTGATGAAACCTGATAGGGGAGGGTCAGATAGTAGAGGGTAAGGTCCTTGTGTATCAGTGTACTAGAGGAAGGACATGGGGCAGGAAGAGGGATGGAGTGGATCCCAGCAGAGATAAGGGAGGGAGTTACAGCAGTTATACACAATGAATAAATTATAATGATAAAGAAAAAAAAACACAAACTTCATCATAACCTTAAAGTTACATGCTCTTATTGACCGCTTTCTTTACTCAGAAATAAATATAAAAAAATAAAATAATAGAATGACTCAATAATTCAGAAAATATAGGAAATACATTTAATTTAAATGGATGGAAAATTTCTATATCATTTGCAGATATCAGTTTTGTTATAATATGCCAGACTGTTATCATAATACAAAATTAATTAAAGACAGTATTGGACACTGAATTTTCCTATTTAATGAACTGAATAGCCCAGAAATACAAGTTGGTCCATGGGTCATATGTTGACAGAAGATGAATATTTTATTCTGAATTCCTATGTAGGAAATAATCCTTATATACTGACGAATTCATGACCCAAATACTGAAGCTGTCCCTGGGTGGCATGTCTGTTGTAAGGATGAGCAATCTCCTCAGTGCTGGGATAGCTGTCTGCTTAACATAGGAGTTACTAAACGCATACAAGTTAGGTTTAATTTTCTGCTTCTGCATTGGTTGTTAAATTTCTCCAATGTGCTTGCAAATGTAACTTTGGAAGAGGATGTGTCTCACTCAGACTGTAATACTTCATCAAGCATTCTCTTTTTAGAAAAAAGATATATGGGTAGCATATGGCCGGAGTCTTTGAAAGTTTGGAAGTGTCTCTCATCTTCATTTGTGAAACATATTGAACAGTTTTATTACATTTAGGGTTATCTTCTTCCCCAAATTATGATGGTTTATTCTGAAACTAACATTTGTGAGAGAAAATGCCAGACGTTTTTTCTTAGCAGTTTCACTGTGTTTAAGCTTGTCGGGTTTGCATATGACTCCACAAGCTGCGTGAGTTGAGGTCTTTCCTGCACGTATGGTGACATCCAGAGGGCCGGTGCTTTCACACCCTGACATAAACTCACTGGAGACATGTCATGGTCTTTCATTCATTACCAGCTTTGTACCATGGTTGAAGAAACTTTAGATTTTATTTCCATAGAGGATGAACACATGGTTTTTCATTTCTTAAAACATGGAGTAGGATGATCAATCCTCACTTAGAAAGAAAAATGGGCTGTGCATTGGACGTAGGACAGGAGCCTACCACAGAGGGCCTCTGAAAGACTCTACCTAGCAGTGTATCAAAGCAGATACTAACATTCGTGACCAAACCTTTGGCAGAGTGCAAGGAATCATATGAAAGAAGGGGAGTTAGTATGACGTGGAAAGGATAGGAGCTCCACAAGGACCAAATATATCTGGGCATAGGGGTCTTTTCTGAGACTGACACTCCACCAAGGACCATGTTTGGAAATAACCTAGAACCTCTGCTCGGACGTAGCCCATGGTAGCTCATTAACCAATTGGTTTTCCATAGTAAAGGGAACAGGGACTATTTCTGACAGGAACTCAATGGCAGGCTCTTTGACCTCCCCACCCCCCAAGGGAGGAGCAGTCCTGCTAGGCCACAGAGGAGGACTTTGCAGCCAGTCCTGAAGATACCTGATAAAACAGGGTCAGATGAAAGGGGAGGATGTCCTCCCCAATCAGTGGACTTGGAAAGGGGCTGGGAGGAGATGAGGGAGGGAGGGTGGGATTGGGAATGAATGAGGGAGCAGGATATAGCTGGGATACAGAGTTAATAAAATGAAACTAATAATAAAAAAATAAAATTAAATTAACACACACACACACACACACACACACACACACACACAAAGGGGAAGGACATTGAAAGAAGGAGAAAAAAAGAAACAGGATAGGAGCCTACCACTGAGGGCCTCTGAAAGACTCTACAGAGCATTGTATAAAAGCAGATGCTGAGACTTATAACCAAATTTTGAGCAGAATGCAGGGATTCATATGAAAGCAGAGGTAGTTAGTAAGACCAGGAGAGTATATAAGCTCCACAAGGAGAGCAACAAAACCAAAATATCTGGGCACAGGGGTATTTTCTGAGACTGATACTCTAACCAAGGTACATTCATGGATATAACCTAGAACCCCTGTTTGGATGTAGCTCATGGCAGCTCAATATCCAAGTGGGTTCCCTAGTAAGGAGAAGAGGGATTATCTCTGACATGAACTTAGTGGCTGGCTCTTTGACCACCGCCCCGCTCTGAGGGAGGAGCAGCCTTGCCAGGATACAGAGGAGGACATTGCAGCCAGTCCTGAAGATACCTGAGAAGCTAGGGTCAGATGGAAGGGGAGGTGGACCTCCCCTATCAGTGGACTTGGAGAGGGGCATGGGAGGAGATGAGGGAGGAATGGTGGGTTTGGGAGGGAATGAGGGAGGGGGCGACAGCTGGGATGCAAAGCTATTAAAATGTAATTAATATGAAAAAAATTAAAAAAATAATTAAAAAATAAAAAAATATTTTATGTAAATTAATGTGTGAGCATCCAAAGGCAATATTCAGATTTATAAAGCTAACCTTTTATGGCTGCTTAATTCTACTAGAATGCCCATTATAATTAATTATTATCTGTTTGCATCCTTTTGTATCCTTTTCTATTGGAATAAATTAAATGTGAGAGTTCATATCTCATCTTAACTTTGTATATCCGTGTAAGCAAAACATCTGATTTACAGTAAAATTTAAGTTAGGTGTTTGTTGTAATAAATAAAATTTCTATTTGTACCATATTTGGCATTCACAATATGTAAATCTAATTCATTTTTTCAAATATTTAAAGAAAGAAATAAGATTACAAATAATTTCACAAAAAAATTATTGATCATTCTATAAAATTTAAAAATGCAAGATATCTGTCCCTTTCAAACTTGTGACACTATCTAATGAATTGTGCTCAATTTGATAAGAGACTTAAGACACACTGATTCTGGTGATGACCTGCAGCTACACTGTTCCAAGAGTAGCTGCTGAAGTAGTCCTGAAGTACTTTCTCTCTCTTCTCTATACTCTCTGACTCTGACCTTTTCCCTGGCAACATACCACATTGGGCCTCTGACATAGAACACTAAACTCACACATCAAAAGACTCATTGACTATGAGATGGTTCACCAGGTAAAAGCTCTTGCTGCCAAATCTGGTGACAGGAGGAAATCCGCAGGAAAGAACCAGTTTCTGAAGTTTGCTTTCTGGCTTACAAAGATGTGGTATGGCACATTTCCCCCCTATAAACAAATAAGTGGAATGTGTTTAAAGACAAAGCTAACCACTTAATCCATATCTTTAGTCCCACTACTAACTGTATCAAAACCAAATACTGTTATGCCACCGTGATAAACTGAATGTTGAGAGCTCAGTGAATAATATAGAGCACATAACAAAAGGATCATAGCAGCTGTGAGGCAGAGGAAAGTATTGAAAAGTCTATCCTTCAGAAATAACACAGCCATTGTAATCCTGTGCCCACAGCAGCTGTGGTTACATCCACTGTACCTGCACAAGAAAGGGCCTGTCAATAGCGATAAGGAAGAAACTCATGAGGCCTTAGCCCTACTGACGACCTCTGACATTATCTGGAAAAGGCAGAGTTACAGTCTTCAGTTGTGTATCCACTGGTGACTCCAAAAGGGTCCAGTGGATAGTTCTAAATGCATGGCCACACAAATAGCCCTGCCATAACCAGCGGGTTGCAAAACAAAGGCAAAAAAAAAAAAAAAGTGAGAACTAGATCTGTAAAGTAGCAGGGCAAAGGTGTGGGAAACACAATGGGGTTTGGGGAGAAAAGAAGGTTGAGAATAGATATAAAGTATTATATACATTATAAAACTATCGATGAGAGGTCTCTACCAACCCTGTCCAGTCAAGGCTCAGGAACATATGTAGCAGAGGAGGTAGAAATTTCGTGAGATACAGAGGTAGCGATGACTCCCAGAAAACAGTGTTTCCAGACACAACAGGACTGACACACATACGAACTCACAGAGGCTCTAACAGTGTGCTCAAAGGAATAAACTAGTTCATAGCATAAACTGCCTCAGAAGGAAAAGGGTAAGTGGACACAGAGGTCCAACACTAACCAGAAGACCATTTGCAAATCATATCCCTGGGAAAGAAAGAGAACAGTTTTTGCCAATGAAATGCCACTGGTGTATTTGCAACAGGCCAGGACAGCTCTAACAACAAGAAGTAGTTGGCCAATACAACTCCTGTTTGTGTGTGTGCATACAAACTGTGCTTTAGTTTCCTTTGTTATATTTTTTGTCTTATTGGGGGTTTGTGCTTGTTTATTTTCCCTTCATTTTGTTTGATTATTTGTTAGGTTTTATTTATTTGTTTGTTTATTGAGAGAGGGAGAAAAGAAATGAAGTTTGATTTATGGAGAGGTTGGGAGAATCTGAGATGGGTTGGAGGAGAAGAATACAACCAAAACTCGTATAAAAAAAGTAAAAAAAAAAAATCCATAAAACAAATTTAGTTAATAAAAACCTCAGTGATGAAAATACGCATAGAGATTAGTTAGCAAAACTGTACAAATCACTGATAGGGAGGACCTCCTCCCCTTCTATTTGACCCTAGTCTATCAGGTTTCATCAGGACTGGCTGCATCATCTTCCTCTGTGGCCAGGCAAGGCTGCACCTCTTGGGAGGGGGTTGTGTGATCAAAGAGCTAACCACTGAGTTCAGGTCAGAGACAGACCCTGGCCCCCTTACTAGGGAACCCACTTGAAAACTGAGCAGTCTATGAGCTTCCTCTAAGCAGAGGGTCTGGGTCGTCTCCATGCATGGTCTGTCCTTGGTAAGACTATCAGTCTCTGCAGGCCCCCTGTTTTTGTTTTGTTTTGTTTTGTTTGTTTGTTGGCTCTGTTGGTCTCCATGTGGAGCTCCTGTACCCTCCAGATTTTTCTGTCTCCCTCTTCCTCCATAAGGTTTCCTTCACTCTTCCCAAACCTTGGCAATGAGTCTCAGTATCACCTTTAATGCCCTGGTGGGTAAAGTCTTTCAGAGGCTCCCTGTGGAAGGCTTCTGTTATTGTTCCTTGCCTTCTCCTAATGTCTACCCAGTTTGCCCTTTGAGTGAGGTTTCAGCCTCTTCTTTAGGCTCCTCCTTGTTGTTTAGCTTCTTTAGGACTTGTAGATTTTAGTATGTTTATCCTATTATAAGGCTAATATTCACTTACATGTGAGTATATCCCATATGTGTCTTTCTGTTTCTGGGTTATGTCACTCATGATGATCTTTTCTATTTACCACCAACTGCCAGAAAATTTCATGATTTCCTTGTTTTTAATTGCTGAGTAGTATTCCATTGTGTAAATGTACCATAATCTCTGCATCCATTCTTGTTGAAGGACATCTAGGTTGTTTTCAGATTCTGGCTATTACAAATAAAGTTGCTTTGAACATAGTTGAACAAATGTCCTTTTTGTATAGTTGAGCATCTTTTGGATATATGCCCAGGAGGGGTATAGTTGCATCTTGAGGAAGCGCTATTCCTAATTACCTGAGAAAGAGCCAAATTGATTTCCAAAGTGATTATACAAGTTTGCATTCCCACCAGCAATGGAAGAGGGTTCCCTTTTCTCCACACCTCTCTAGCATATGTCATACCTTGAGTTTTTTTTTATCTTAGCCATACTGATGGGTGTGAAGTGATTTGCATTTCTTGGATAACCAAGGACATTGAGCATTTCTTTAAGTGTTTCTTTGCCATTCAGTATTCCTCTGTTGAGAACTCTGTTTAGCTCTGTACATCATTTTTTTTTAAATTGGATTACTTGGTTTGTTGGTATTTAACGTCTTCAGTTCTGTATATATTCTAGATATTAGCCCTTTGTCAAATGTAAGGTTGGTGAAGATCTTTGCCCAGTCTAAAGGTTGTTGTTTTGTTCTGATGAGTGTCCTTTGCTTTACAGAAGCTTTTCAGTTTCATGAGGTTCCATTTATTGATTGTTGATCTTAGAGCGTTGTGTTGTGAGAAGAAGGAGGGTAGGTAGGACTGGCAGGAGAGGAGGGAGAAGGCTACAGCTGTGATACAAAGTGAATAAATTGTAATAAGTAAGTAAGTAAATAAATAAAAAAAGATATATATCAATGAACTTATTTCCCTGCCCACTTGTACCTGCTTTTTTATATTTCAACATGGAAAAAAAAATGGAGAAAATCAAGAGGAAAGTTTCTATGTTTGGACAATTGTGTCCTAACTTTTTCCAGGTATACAAATGTGAAGAAATATTTGGAAAATAATAATAGAATTATGACATTGCTTTTTTTCAACAGAATGATTTGTCTGTTTTGTTTCTTTTTTATTTATTTGTTGAGATTAAGTTTCACTGTGCAGTTGAACTTGACTATTTAGCCTGTGATCTTAATAATTATGTCCTCCTACATCTGTTACTTATAGTAATTCAGCTAAATTAAGTCTCTAAAAAATGTAGAAATCAAAGTGGCAGCTACTTATTTTTCTTGGTTATAAATGAAAATATTATGGAGAATTACTATATAAAACAAGAAAAATGTATCAGTGTAACCAAATTTCTTACGAAAATAGAGGAAAACCGGCACAAAGGGAGCATGAAAAATTCTAATTTAGTGTGTTACTTTTTGAGAATATGAGTTCTATTCAATAAACTTAAAACTTTAACAGATGGTCAGTATTAACTATTCCGAGGGAAAACTATGTTTGCATGGTTGAGCCAAGTGGTCAATAGTCAATTGTTTCAGTTCTTCTATTTATTAGCACAGAACTGAATAATTAAACCCAAACCAAAGAAATAAAATAATTTTTAACTTTCACTTATTGGAAAGATAAAGCCTGGAAGTTAGTGGTGGCTCCAACAGACACATTTGGAAAACAGTATCGTTCTATAATAAATGAATGATTCCAAGGAAATACTGTGGAAATTTTGAAAATGTATTAGCTTTTGCAGAAAACTCTGACATGATTTACGGTAATGGACTGTATTTCATAAAATACACAGAACTGCCAGGAAGTACTTGGTGCAAGACAACAATTCCAACCATACTGTATTACTTATTCTGAACTAATTTTTCTTTCTGAAAAGAAAATAGTTTCTAAAGAGAATACCATTTCCTGAAACAGGAAAGGAAAATAGATTTTAGGATTGTCTAGCAACCAAGGTAAGCCCAGACCCTGGAGTCAAACATATTACACTGGCCGTAAAGTGCAGAAAGTGCTATGCCTTATCACTTCAGACCTTCAGTTTTTCTGTTAAAGTTCCTAATAACCCCTTTAGAGTGAGAATCAAACAAAAGTGCTGAACAATGGATCACAAAATGGAGAGACTTACTGACTCCATTAACTACTGAATAGCAGAGACATTCGTGAAGTGCAGAGAGCAACTTGATTCACTCTTGTATACAGGTGTACTATGATAGCAATTGTTGAAGTAAATAGGCAAATATGGAAAATTATGCTGGAAATGTTATCTTTAATGTAAAGTAGTTCAATAGTGTATCTTAATGAAAAATTGAGTTTCCCAAAATGTATCAAAAATAAAACCAATTCTACCACAGAGAGTCATATGGCTTATTTATACCTTAAAGTGATTGTAACAATGTTTAAAAAAATTCACGGTATCTGGCTTGCTTCCGTGTATGTGGACCTATTTGCATTGCCCACGAGGCACGCTGGGGTTGGCTACCCAGAGGCTATTTTAAGCTGTGGGCTGGCTTTCCCCAGGGTCAGAAGATTGTCCAAGGTTCCTGAATAAACTGCATTGAGA
>REGO01000461.1:1007990-1033104 GCA_010120015.1 Rhombomys opimus | reverse complement strand
TTTTTTTTTTTGTATTGTTCTCTTTGATTCCAGTTTATTGTTTTTGACCTTGAGTTTGACTATGTTCTGTCATTTACTCCACTTGGGTGTGTTTTCTTCTTTTTGTTCCATAGCTTTCAGGTATGCCTTTAAATTGCTAGTATGAGATCTTTCCAGTTTCTTTTTTATTTTTAAAGGGTATTTTATTTTTTAATTAATTACAATTTATTCACTTTGTGTCACTGCTGTAGCCCCCTCACTTGCCTCATCCTCTCCCAATCCCACTCTTCTTCCCTCTTCTCCTCCTTTGCCCCTAGCCTAGTCCACTGATAGGAGTGGTCACCTTTCATCTGCTCCTAGCCAATTTCTTT
Source organism: Rhombomys opimus (assembly GCA_010120015.1). NCBI lineage: Eukaryota > Metazoa > Chordata > Mammalia > Rodentia > Muridae > Rhombomys > Rhombomys opimus. The sequence goes on along the minus strand of REGO01000461.1, from coordinate 1,032,754 downwards.
ATTAACACACATAGTGCTAAGATATTTCCTCTTAGCCCTGCTGTCATTGTGTGCCAAAAGTTAAGGTATGTTGTGCCTTCTTTTTCATAGAATTCTAGAAAGTCTTTAATTTCTTTCTTTATTTTTTTTTCCTGGACCCAGGGGTCATTGAGTAAAGAATTGTTTACTTTCCATGATTTTGTAGACTGTCTGTTCTTTCTGTTTTTGCTGAAGTCTAATAAAATACAAATAAAGTATTTCACCTACAGAAGTAGAAGCAGTCATTAAAAGTTTCACAACCAATAAAAGCCCTTGGCCAGTTAGTTTTAGAGCAGAATTCTATCAAACTTTCAAAGAAGAGCTAACACCCATACACCTCAAACTATTCCACAAAACAGAATCAGAAGGAACATTCCCTAACTCATTCTATGAGGCCACATTCATCCTGATAAGTAAACCACACAAACACTCAACAAACAAAGAGAATTCTAGAACAATCTCCCTTTTAAACATTGATGAAAAATACCAAATGAGGTACGTGTACACCAAATCTAAGAACACATCAAAAGCATAAACCATAATGACCAACTAAGCTTCATCCCAGGGATGCAGGGTTGGTTCAACGTACAAAAATTTGTCAACATAATCCACCTTATAAACAAAATAAAAATCCATAGGATCATTTCATTAGATGTTGAAAAAAATCTTAACAAAATCCAACATCCCTCATGTTAAAAGTCTTAGAGATCAGAGATACAAGCTGTATACCAAAACAAAATAAAGGCAATATACAGCAACCGATTAGCCAACATCCAATTTAATGCAGAGAAATTTAAAGCAATCAGGGAAAACACAAGTCTGCACAATATTTATTCAATATAGTACTTGAAGTTCTAGCTAGAACAATAAGACAATTAAAGGATATCAAGGGCATACAAACTGGAAAGGAAAAAGTCAAAGTACTCCTATTTGCGAATGATATGATAGTATACATGAGTGATGCCCAAAAATCTACCAGAGATTCAGACAGCTGATAACACCTTAAGCAAAGTGGCTGGACATGAAATTAATCAAAATATCATTATCCCTCCTTTTTGCAAGCAATTAACTGGCTGAGAAAGGAAATTTGAGAAAAAAACACCCATCACAGTAGTCACAAAAAATATGAAATATCATGGTGTAACTCTAACCAATAAAGTTAAAGACTTGAATGAGAACTTCAAGTCTTTGAAGAAAGAAATTAAAGCCAATATCAGAAGATGGAAAGATCTCACATGCTCGTGGATCAGTAGGATTAACATAGTAAAAATGGCTATCCTGACAAAAGCAATCTACAGATTCAATGCAATTCCCATCAAAATACCAACACAACTCTTTACAGACTTTGAAAGAGCTATTCTCAATTTCATATGCAAAAATTAAAAAAAGAAAACAGGAAATCTAAAACAATCCTGCACAAAATAAGAACTTTTGTAAGTATCACCATCCTTGATTTTAAGCTATGAAATAGAATAGTATTAATAAATACTTCATGGTATTAGAGTAAAAACAGACAAGATGATCAATGGAATCAAATCTAAAACCCAGGTGTTGCATATGGACATGTGATTTTTTTTGACAAAAATGCAAACTATACATTGGAACAAAGAAAGCAACTTCTGTGGCCTGGCAAGGTTACACACCACCCCCCACAAGGGGAGGTGATCAAAAAGCCAGCCACTGAGTTCATGTCAGAGACAGGCACTGTAACCAGCCTTGATAAGACCTGATAAGCTAGGGTCAGATAGAAAGGGAGGAGGTACTCCCCTATGAGGGGACTAGGGAAAGGTCAAATGGGGAGAAGGAGAGTGGATTAGACTGCTAGAAGATGAGGGAGGTGGTTGCAGAGGGGAGGGGAAACAAAGTGAATAAATTATATATGAGCATCTTCAACAAATGGTGCTGGTCTAACTGGATGTCTGCATGTAGAAGAATGAAAATAGATTCAGCACAAAACTCATATCCAAGTAAATCAAAGACCTCAGTATAAAAGCAAATACACTAAATCTAAAGAACTCATTGGCACAGCAGACAACTTCACTAAAAAAACACCAAAAGCTCAGGTACTAAAATCAACAATTAATTAATGAGACTTCATAAAACTGAAAATCTTGTGCAAAGCAAAGGACACTGTCAATAGAGCATAACAACAGCCTACAGATTGAAAAAAGATCTTCACCAACTCTGTATACAACAGAAGACTAATATCAAAAGTATACAATAAAATCAGGAAACTAAATACCAACAAACCAAATAACCCACTTAAAAATGTAGAATAGATTTTAGTATGTTTATCCTATATTATATGTCTAATAATCACTTATAATTGATTCTGTACACCTAAAGAAGCTAAGCCAGAGGAGGACCCTAGGTAAGATGATCAATCCTCACTCAGAAAGACAAATGGGATGGGCATTGGAAGAAGTAGCACACAGGAAACAGTACAGGAGCATACCACAGAGGACCTCAAGAAGACTGTATTTAGCAGTGAATCAAAGCAGATAGTAAGACACGGAGGGGACAGGACTGCTGTAAGGAGAGCAACAGAACAAAAACATCTGGACACAGGGGTGATTTCTGAGACTGATACTCCAACCAAGAACCATTCAGGGATATTTCCTAGAACCCCTGCTCAGATGTAGCCAACGGCAGCTCAGTATCCAAGTGGGTTGCCTAGAAGGAGAACAGGGACTGTCTCTGACATAAAATCAGTGGATGGCTCTTTGATCACCTCTCCCTGAGGAGAGAGCAGTTTTATCAGGCTGCAGAGGAAAACAATGCAGCAATGGAGGAAGGTTCCCAATTCTTCACAACCTCTCCAGCATGTGCTGTCACTTGAGGTTTTTTTTTTTTCCTTTATTTTTTTATTAATTACACTTTATTCACTTTGTATCCCCCCCATAAGCTCCTCCCTCCTCCTTTCCCGATACCACCTTCCTTCCCCCTTCTTCATGCATGCCCCTCCCCAAGTCCACTGATAGGGGAGGTCCTCTTCTCCTTCCTTCTGATCTTGGTCTATCAGACCACATCAGGAGTGGCTGCATTGTCATCACTTGAATTTTTAACCTTTGCCATTCTGATGGGTGTAAGGTAAAATCTCAGGGTCATTTTGATTTGCATCTCTCTGATGGCTGAGGACGTTGAGCATCTCCTTAAGTGTTTCTCTGCCATTGGTGGTAGGAATGTAAACTTGTACAACCACTTTGGAAATCAATCTAGCACTTTCTCAGACAATTAGAAACAGTGCTACTTCAAGATCCAGGTGTAGCCCTCCTAGGCATATATCCAAAAGTTGCTGAAGTATACAACAGGACATTTTTTCAACCATGTTTGTAGTAGCTTTATTTGTAATAGCCAAAAGTTGGAAACAACCCAGATGTCCCTCTGTTGAGGAATGGATACAGAAATGGTTGTACATTTACACAAAAGAATACTACTCAGCTATTAAAAGCAAGGAGAACATGAAATTTGTGTGCAAATGGTGGGAACCAGAAAAGATCATCATGATTGAGGTATTCCAGAAGCATAAAGACACACATGGTATAAACTCACTTATAAGTGGATATTAGACATATAATATAGGATAATCACACTAAAATCTGTATACCCTAACAAAGCTAATCAAGTAGGAAGACCCTGAGTAGGATGATCAATCCTCATTCAGAAAGGCAAATGGAATGGACATCTGAAGAGAGAGAAAACAAGGAACAAGACAGGAGCCTACTATAGACAGACTCTAAAAGACTTTACCCAGCTGAGTATCAAAGCAGAGGCTGAGACTAATAGCCAAACATTGGGCACAGTGCAGGGAATCTTTTCAAATTAAATTTATTTTATATTAGTTACAGTTTATTTGCTTTGTATCTCAGCTGTAGCCTCCTCCCTCATTCCCTCCAAATCCCATCCTCCCTCCCTCATCTCCTCCCATGCCCCTCTCCAAGTCCACTTATAGGGGAGGTCCTCCTCCCCTTCCATCTGAACCTAGCTTATCAAATATCATCAAGACTGGCTGTACTGTCCTTCTCTGTGGCCTGGAAAGGCTGCTCCCTCCTCAGGGAGAGATGATCAATGAGCCAGCCACTGAGTTTACATCAGAGATATTCCCTGTTCCCCTTACTAAGGTACTCACTCAGAGACTGAGCTGCCATAGGTTACATCTGAGTAGGGGTTCAAGGTTATCTCTGTGCATGGTTCTTGGTTGGAGTATCGGTCTCTGCACAGATCTCTGGGCCCAGATTTTTTGGTTCTGTTTGTCTCCTTTAAAACACCATATATTCAAGTAGTTCATTTTTACTTTAGAACAAGTAAGTCCACCAATTGCAATTACCTCTTTGATTTAAAGTACTTACCCTGTAAAAGAAAGTATATATGAATGGCAGAAACTAAGGAAATCTTTCTTTTTTATTTTACATTTCTAAGCTTATAAATCACCAAAGATATGAACAAAAGCAATATTTTATTTTGATATCCCATTTAAAATATAGTATAGCGAAAAGGAGAAGGGCTAAATGCAAAAGAGTAAAGGGACTAGAGGACAGAGAAAGAATGAAAGAATCAAGGCAGATAAACAAACTGTGCTTATTCATGAGCCAAGTAGCTTAGATTCATATTTTCTGTCTCTGCCAGTACACCTGTTTGCTAAGTTGTGTTGCTTGATAGGAATCTATTAATTAAAAAAATAATTCTCTCAGTATCAGTAAAACTTGAAAGTTAAGTATGAAGTATATTTTAATACAGAAATATTTTCATACAAAACAATAATAATTCATCTGCCTGATATTCCGCCATTTGGAATTTGAAGTCTGACTTATGAATGTCACAGTATTGAATTGTAAATGAAAACTTAATCACTGAAGCATTAAACTATTTTGAAATATTGCTTCATATAAGACATAAATACCTTTCATAAGATGGATTTTTATCTTTGGCTTTAATGTAGAAAACTACAGGGATAGATTTTGAAATCTTCTTTTTCCGAAGTGTTAACATGGAATGCCTATGCTTCTTTTTCCTGTATCACTTTTGAAATTATCTTCTAAGGTTTTCAATTAGGGTGAGCAACAAAAATGTTTTATTCATCCAATGCACATATATTCATTAAATGGCTACTGTGCTGGTATATTTTGTGACACTATAAATTTTAAAAGATGAATAGTAAGAGGAAAATAAGATAGAAAATCAAAGAGAAGGAAATTGGAGGTAGGAGGGTATAGAGACAGTGGAGTAGGAGAAGAAAGCAGAAAAGTAGCAGTTTTTTTGCTGTTTTTGTCCTAATGATACTCAACTCAAATATAGCTGGAACTTATTGACTGCCTACTAGGTGCCAGGTATTATGAAAGACTGTTTAATATTCCTAGTTAATAAACATAAGAAAAAATGTGCTCTTTTGGGTACTATTATCTGCAGCAGAGAAAGGAACCCTTCATTTAAACAAAACAATACAAAACAATAAAAAAACAAAACAAAAAGTACCAAAAGTACACCAGTAAATAACAAATTGGCAGTTGGGAAACAGTAGGAATGTTTCCATTTGCTTCTATCAGTTCTCTGAATAAATACTTACTTTTCAGAGTTTTATTACTGCTCCTATTATGTTTGTCATTAATTTCTAGAAGAGCATTTATCCAAATTTCATTCAACATTGACCTTCATTCTAAGAATACATGATATCACCCTATAGTTTGCAACTGTTTTTAGACAAACTTGATAAATTAGCACATTTAAACATCCAAGGATCTTTACTTCCTAGATGTATACACTAATCTTCCAATATCTAAAGTTCTGATTAATGTCGTCCCTTTGACCATGGGCAAAACTATATGACTTGATTTATTCAGTGTGTTACTATCACATATGAAGCTTTACACACGGATGGCTTATGTCAGTAAAATTATTTTGGAGCCAACCATGGACGAAAAAAGCCAAGAAGAGAAGCCTTTCCACTTCAGCTGTTATTATTGGGTCACACCTAGCTTAAACAAAGAAACATTGTTATAAGGATGATCTCAAGTAAGCCCTGAATATCCCTCTGGTAAACCAACTCTATCATGAAAAATAACAAATTGCTGATTTTATGAGTTTTCTTGAATCATAGCATGAGGTGCTGTGTGTAAGTGTTTTGTGCACTTTCCTTTGTCACTCAACAATATGGTTGTGTAAAGTAGCACTCAACTCAAAGAAAAATTTTTCTTTAGAAAAAAAAGAAAAGAAATGTCAATAATTATATAAAGATTCATATTTAGTGCTCGCCTTGTTTAACTCATTGTGACTGTACTGGTAGTTTTGTTATTGTCCTTAGGAAAACAAAAGGAAGAAATTAAATATATGACTCCAAAATTATATATCTACTGAAATGAGGCATCAGGTCTCTTTTGATTTGTCATTTGATATGATCCCATGTTTTTTAAGTCTCTAGGCAAAAAGAGAATTCCTATTCTCTCTCCATCTCTGTCTTTGCCTCTATCTTTCTGTTTGTCCATTCGTTGATTTCTAAACTCTTCCCTCCATTGTGACACACACACACACACACAAACACACACATCTTGTAAGGACTGACAAACATTAAAACACGTGCCCAGTTGCTCTCTTTTAGTCAGCTGGAAACTATCTTTCTAGCTGCCTGTCTTTCTGTTGCTTTTCTGCAGAACTCTCTCCCCTCTACAATCTTACTGTTCTATTATACTCTTGAGGGTAGTCCATCTGCTTTTGCTGCTTTATTACATAATGGGTTCTGCTTAGGAATCTAAAAGAACATAAATCTGGAAGTAAAGATCCATGCTTGTCAGTGGCATATAGTACAACTCCTGTATGGTAATTATGCATGATAAACATCCTGATTATAAAACATCTCATCTACTCTGTTGCCCTACCAACACAGGCATACTGACAGAACTAGGCTATACACAGCTTTTAATGTGCTATTTCCTGAAAGAAAGACTTTCATAAAAAAAAAATCACTCATAAGATTAGATTATTCAAATGATGGTGTCTTGCATACTGAACGCACCATTTACATTCAATTAAAATTTGAGTCTTCAATCTCCTCAACTAATCTTACCAAACTAACTTGCTCCAAATACCTTTGAATCCATTTTGTTAATCAAATAAAATCAATAGTTTTACTCTACCATGTTTATATTAACAAACTATAAAAATTCTGGTTATACGTCTTGAGTGAGCTATTCCAGAAGCAGACAGACACAAACGGTATATACTCACTCATATAGACATATAATATAGGATAAAACTACTAAAATCTGTACACCTAAAGAAACTAATCAAGAGGTAAGACTCTTGATAAAATGCCCAATTCCTATCCAGAAAGGCAAAGAGGATGGACATCAGAAGAAGGAGAAAAAAGAGAACAAGTCAGGAGCTTGACACAGAGGACCTCTGAAAGGCTCTGCCCTGAAGACTAGCAATGCAGATGCTGAGACTTATGGGCAACCTTTGAGCAGAGTACAGGGAATCTTAGGAAAGAAGTGGGAAACAGTAAAATCTGGAGAGGACAGGAACTCCACAAGGAGAGCAACAGAACCAAAAAATCTGAGCACAGGGGTCTCTCCTGAGACTGATACTCCAACCAAGGACTATGCATGGAGATAACCTAAGACCCCTGCACAGATATAGTCCATGGCAGTTCAGTATCCAAGTGGGTTCCACTGTAATAGGAACAGGGACTGTCTCTGACATGAACTGATTGGCCTGCTCTTTAATTACCTCCCCCTGAGGGGGAAGCAGCATTACCAGGCCACAGAAGAAGACAATGCAGCCACTCTTGATGAGACCTAATTGACTAGGATCAGAAGGAAGGAAAAGAAGACCTCCCCTATCAGTGGACTTGGGGAGGGGCATGCATAGGGAGGGTGGAGGAAGGGAGGGATTGGGAAAGGAGGAAGGAGGGAACCACAGGGGAGACACAAAGTGAAGAAAGTGTAATTAATAAAGAATAAAAAAATCCATAATAAAAATTGTATTTACAAACAATTTTGTACCTAGATTGTTTTTATAAGTATACACATTTTAATAAGCAATATATCTCAACAGGTTATGTTTAACAAACTTATTTAAAGCGAACAACATGAATCCACCCTCAATGTAAGGAAAAATAATTTTTGTTGCTTATTTATACCATAGTAACAAGACTTGAAATAATCTAGACATGTTACCCACGGCGACACTTGATAAAGTAAGAAAGTCATTTGTGAGAGCTATCAAAGAAAACTTATGAGCCAGGATGCTAGCTATTCATGTGATTTAATGAAGATTAATACAATCCTTCTTTGTGGGATCTTTAAAAATATGTTAAATCCAAGGAAATGATCACTGTAAACTTTTAAGTTTACTTGGCTTCTCTCAAATCATCTAGGCCACAGCTAGAAACCATTAGCTGGATTTTCAATTAACAAAAAAAAAACTAACAAAGAATTTGCGATTTTCTGCAACACATTTAAATTTAAAAGAAATAGACACTGGTTTCTTCTGGGAAAACGGAAAGCTCAACCTCTATATAATAAGATTTTAACAAATATTGCATGCAGTGTCATAACATTCTCCTCCATGTTCACTTACTCTCGAGTGAGTGATCCTATCTGATTCCATTGATTCCATATGAAACTGGATGTCTTCCTTCCGAAGATGTTATTTTGCATTATGACTTACCCTTACTATTCCCTGAAAGACTGATCCTTTTGTGTCTCATACAGCGTTTTCAGTGCCAAAGGAAAAAAAATAACAATGACAACAGATGCAGGAAAGCAACAAAGGTTTCTTAAAAAAATTATTTTGTAATCCTGCATTTGCCCACCTATAATTCAGCATTTTCAAACTAACAGTATATAAATTACTTTAAATACCTTTTATTTTCCATATGCTTGTAAAAGACATAACTAACTCTGTATGCAATACACTTTTATAGACAATGAATTCATTGCCAAGATGGTTTCAATGTTAAAATAATTTTCAACAATATTCCTTAAATATATTTGAGCTAAACAATGTTTATAAGTATAAGCAGGAGAAAACCAATGAATAAATTTATAAATATGTAAAATTAATGGGCAATATACATAACTGTATGTTACTATGCACAAATATTTGTACACAATGATTGCTTTCACATATGAATGTACAGTCACTGTCTCTTTAATGTCCTTTAGTTTCAAGTTGCTTATGAGATGTGTGACAATAACATTCCTTGTGGCTAATAGTTCATCAAAGGAAATGAAAGGAAAATGATTTCTAAACATCTCTAAAGTGAGTTGACATTCTTGATGAAGAATTCAAGATGAAAAGTGCACACATTCATATATTTACATTAATTAATTAATTAGGTAAGTAATTTTACATCCTGATTGTTGCTTCCCCATCCTCCTCTTCTCCCAGTAACTTCTTTTTTTTAAGAAAATTATCTTTATTTATGTGATATAGAAAAGTTGATTGCAGTGTTAGAGTTTGCCAAATATTTTCCCACTCTGAATGCTTTACAAGAATGTTAACATACAAACATAATAAAATAGAGTCCATCACATGGCTTCTGGTTTAGTTAGTCTTACTCAATTCTCACCATGCCTCTGTCTCTGCAGTTGAATGTCAAATTTGGTGCAACAAATTTAGAACTCGAGTGAATTAAAATATTTTTTTTTACAAAGAATGTATTTTAATATACAAACATATAATGATAAAGTCACACTGAATGAAAATATTTTGTCTGTATTTACAATCACTTTTCCCTCCACTTCAGTGTTATACTGCGTGAATTGACCACTATGTCTAAATGATGCAGCTTCCTGTTAAAATTCCCAGTATCTTCTAACTCCCTTCTCCCCTTCTACTCAGAAAAGGGGAGGCCTCCCAATTTGGCACATCAAATTGCAGTAGGACTATGTACATCCTCTCCTATCATGGCTAAATAATGCAGTTAAGTTAGGCAAAAAAAGATCCAAAGGCAAGGAACAGGGTCAGAGACAGCCCCTTCTCCAGTTGTTAGGGGTTCTACATGAAGACCTAGCAACACAGCTTTTACATATATGCAAAGGGCCCAGGTTCCTCCCATGAATTCTCTTTGATTGGTAGTTCAGTCTCTATCAGCTTCTAGAGGCTCAGGTTAGTTTATTCTATAGGGTTTTGTTGTTGTGTCCTTGAACTCCCTAGCTTCCCCAACCCTTCCTCCCCACTTTTCACAGGATTCACCAAGATCCATCTAATGTTTGCCTGTGGGTCTCTGCATCTGACCTCATTAGTAACTTGTTGAACTGTCCCAGATGACAGTTGTGCTAAGCTCCTTTGTGCAAGTACAGCAGAATATGATTAACAATCCAAGGGTGGACAGTCCTGGCATAGGTCTCAAGCTGGGTCAGTCATTTACTGACTGACTTTACTTCTTAAATCCCTGTTCCTCCTCTACCCTGCACATCCTGCAGTCAAAACAAAACGTGGGCCAAAGGTCCTGTGACTTCATTGCACCTAATCCAGCCACAGAACTCCAACCTGGCTACAGGTTGTTTCAGGTTCCATAGCTCCCTTTACTAAGATTCTGAGCTAGGGTCACCCTCATAAATTCCTGGGAGTTTCCAGTGTTCTTGGTTTCTAGTTTGTCCCAGAGAGGTCCCTTCCCCACTAAATTCTCTGTTTAGCTCTCTTCCCCATTTTTTAATTGGGTTACTTGGTTTGCTGCTTTTCAGCTTCTTTAGTTCTTTGTATATACTGGATATTAGTCCTCTGTCAGATAAAGGGTTATTTCAGATATTGTTTCTCTACCCATTCCTAATAGACAGACAGTCTGACAGCAGATTTCCTGTTATTCTTATTCTTACAATCATTGGGTCTTCTCATCCCCTGTCTCCTGAGCCATAGACACAGGAGTTGTGATATATGGGGGGGAGGTCCCCCCCTATCAGTGGACTTGGAAAGGGGCACGGTGGTGATGAGGGAGGGAGGGACTGGGAGGGAATGAGGGTTCGGGACACGGCTGGGATACAGAGTTAATAAAATGTAACTGATAAAAATAAAATAAAATAAAAAAATAAAAATAAAAGAAAAAGAAAAAAGCAAGCAAGAGTCTTTGCAGGTATAGAGATTAAATTGCAGTGGGAGGAGAAGACAATAAGATGAAGGCAAACAAGGGAAATGATGCAATTTTAGATAGATGGCTTTGCAGAGAATTACATATTCCCTTGTGGGAGAAAGAGTGGGAGTTTCTGATTAGTCTGAAAAGCTGGTGCTCTTTCTGGGGAGATGGCTAGTTCCTGTTTCTGGGGGTGGGGGAGGGCCATCTCAGTTCTCTCAGCTGACTGCAAAACTAATAATGTACTATTTTGGAGCATGTTCTACTGACAGAAAAATAATAAATGCTGCAAAAGAAAAGAAAAAGAAGCATTCAGCATGTGTTATGCTTACTTTTCTCTGAATGCTCTGTATAATGATACCACAGAGTATATCAGTGTCAAAGCTTCCTTCTCTTCCCCAAAGATCGCAAGTTGAGTGAAATCCATTGTTTTCCAAGATAAAGAAACAGACAGTGAGATTATTGTAGAAAGTCTCCAACCACCTTCAGGTAAAGTAAGACAGCAAATCAGCTTATTAATGTTAGCCATTTTGCACTTGACCTCCTCACACAAGTCTGTACATGTACTTATCCCAACATGCAAAGAGCATGTAGAGCTAGCACACAAATGTAGAGAACAACATGGAGACATTTTACCTGAGGAGTTTATGAATTTGTTACATTTCAAATATTGTACACTAGGAATGTTCATCACCAAAGATTCATTAGATTCATAAGATTCATAACAAAAATAGCTATTATAATAATGATGTTCTCTATAATATTTTGGTAAAACAAATAAACATTATTTCACGGCTCATCAACCACTTTGTATCATATAACAGGAGAATATGGAAAGCCAAAACCAGCAAATCTGCCTTGTGACCTCTGGATTTTATAATTTCCCCCTGCTATCCAACTATATTCAACCTCCCTTTCTCAAGTAAGAAAATGACTAAAAATAAATAATATTTAACGTTTTTAGGATAATTGTTACTATATATTTTACTTTTCATTATAGAAACTGTTACAATCCAAGTAAAAGTAAATGAGTGTTTTTCAATTGAACCCAAACATTCTTTTAGGTTTTTTTTAAATGTCAGTATAATTATTTAAAATTTATTCATTTTGTATCTCAAATGTAGCCCCCCATCTCCTTCTGTTCCCACCTCCTTCCATCTTCAATCCCTATGTCCCTCCTCTAGTGCAGTGATAGGGGAGGTCCTCCTCTATCTGACTCTAGCCTATCAGATCCCATCAGGACTGTCCAGATCCTCTTTCTCTATGGCCTAGTAAGGCTACCTCACCAGGGTGAGGTAATCAAAGAGCAGGCACCTGAGCTCATGGCAGAGACTGCCCATGCTCTCTTTACTAGACAATCCCCATAGAGACTGAGCTGACCATGGACAACATCTCAGCAAAAGGTCTAGGTCCTCTCCTTTTATGGTCCTTGGTTCATTCACCAGTTTCTACAGGCCATCCTGGGTCCAGATTTTTTGGCTCTGTTGGTCTCCTTGTGGAACTTATGTCCCATCTAGGTCTTTCTATCTTCTTTTCTTCTAGCCAGTCCAGATGAGACCAAATAAGCTAGGGTCAGATGGAAGGGGAGGAGGATCTCCCCTATTATTGTACTTACAGAGGGGCTTGGGAGGAGATGAGGGAGGGAGGGAATGAAGGAGGGGGCTACAGCTGAAATGCAAAATTGATAAACTGTAAATATAAAAAATAAAAATAAGATTTCCTGCACTCTGCCCATAGGTTGGCTATGAGTCTCAACAACAGTTTGATAATCTGCTGGTAGGAACCTTTCAGAGGCTTTCTGTGGAAAGCTCCTGTCCTATTTCCTGTCTTCTCCTACTCCCTATGTTCCTGTTTGCCCTTCTGAATGTGGATTAAGCATCTTCCCTAGGGTCTTACTTGTTGTTTAGTTTTTGTAGGACTATATATTTTTAACCAGAACATATAAAGAACTCAAGAAGTTAACAACTAACAAACTAAGCAAGCAAATAAAAATGGGGTACAGAACCAAACAGAGAGTTCTCAACAGATGAATATCAAATGTCAGAGAAACACTTAAAGAAATGCTCAGGAGGACAATGCAGCCAGTTCTAATGAGACCTGATAAGCTAGGATCAGATGGAAGGGGAGGAGGACCTCCTCTATCAGTGGACTTGGAGAGGGGAAAGATAAGTGTGAGGGTGGGATTGGGAAAGAATGAGGGAGAGGGCTATAGCTGGTATACAAAGTGAATGAACTGTAATTAATATAAAATATAAAAAATTTAATTAAAAAAAGAAATGCTCAAAGTCCTTAGTCATTTGGGAAATGTAAATCAAAATGACCCTGAAATTTCATCTTATACCCATCAGAATGGATAAGATCAAAATTCAAGTGACAACACATGATAGAGAGGTTGTGGAGAAAAGGGAACCCTCCTCCATTGCTGGTGGGAATGTAAACTTGTACAACCACTTTGGAAATCCATCTTGTGCTTTCTCAGACAATTGGGAATAGTGCTACTTCATATCCAGCTATACCACTTATGGGCAAATATCCATAATATGCTTAATCATACAATAATGTCATTTGTTCAACTATGTTCATAGCAGTTTTATGCATAATAACCAAAATCTAGAAACAGCTTAGATGTCCTTCCACAGAGGAATGTATACAGAAGTTGTGGTATATTTACACAATGGAATACTACTCAGCCATTAAAAACAAGAAAATCATTAAATTTGCAGGCAAATGGATGGAACTAGAAGTGATCATCCTGAGTGATTTAACCCGGAAGCAGAAAGACACACATGGTATAAGTGGATATTAGCCATATATTATAGAACCAAAACAACTTTAGGAAGGAACGGAAGCTCAGGAAACTGAGAATAGGTCTACCTCAAGACTCAGGAATACCACTTTTTGGTATATACACAAATGATGCTTCGTTGTACTATAATGATACTTGCTCAGCCATGTGTTTCTTTTGTTGCACTATAACATGAAATGTTAACAGACTAGATTATCACTGGATTAACGGATGAGGAAAATGTGGAACATTTACACAGTGAAATATTATTCATCTGTTAATAAAATGAAATTTGCAGGTAAGGGGATGAAGCTAGAACAAATTCATTATGAGTAAGATAACCCAGATCCACAAAGCCAAACACGGTATGGGACAAATAATTTGTAAGTAAGTGTTACTTGTTAAATATTCAAAAACCCTGTAATATGTATCACCATTGAGATTAAACATGCAATAAAGGATGGGGGATATTGGATTGCTCAAGAAAGGGGAAATAAAATAGATTGTTATAAATGGATGTTAGGGTTGAAATAAGAGGATCAATGTGGTGGGGAGGAATAGATGAGGGAGGAAAATGGACTGGGAAAGCTAAGAGTTAGGGCCATTTGAGGGTTTGTATGGAAACATAATACAATAGAAGCTTCATTTTATATGTATATACATATATTCATAAATACACATCTATGTATAAATATGTATACAAGTATAATCTAAATGGAATTGTCAAATAACAAATAACATGGAGCCCAAACTGAATATCCCAATAAATGAAGACCCTAACTCTAGAACTGAATAATACATGATGAAGTTGTTCCCAAAAGAGTCTCCTTGGGAACCCAGAAACAACTCATGGTATTGCCAAGTCTACTGGTTTCTCTCTACACAGTGATGGTAGGACACTATTGCTGAAGATTATACCTACTTAACATTGAACATGAACTGGAGTTTGTGCCTACCTAGAACCTTATCACTACTGATTAGTGTTTATGGTATTGGAATGTACTCTGAACCATACCAAAGGTGAAAGGTAAACACAAACCCATCTACAAACCTTTTCATCTACAAAGGTGGTCTTCCTGCATGATATGCCAGTGTAATAGCAACAAAAATCTTGTGGGAGTAACCAAACAAAATCTGATAGAATTTAAGGAATAATAGTTTGATATACATAGTAATAATAAATTATGGAATAATGTTTTGCTATACATAATAATAATAGTTTGCTATACATCAGGGAAACTTCCTCCTGCAAAATATTATAACAGTACAGAGATCCACAGCTAGACATTATAAACACACACACACACACACACATACACACACACACATACTCACACAAAACACACACACAGACCTTGGAACACATAACTCTAAATGAGATGTCTCCAACAATTCACTCCCCTGAGAGCACAGGAAACACTGTAAAAGATTAAACAGAATGTGAGTACCTGTTTCCTTTCTAGTGATAATGAGAAAGAATGATATGGATTTGGGTGGGGGCAAAGGTGGAGAAGTTCTGGAAGTACTTGGGGAAGGGAACCATAATCAGAATGCATTGTATTAAACAAATCTATTTTGAATTTAAAAGGAAAAAATCAAGGACTTGTCAGGATTCTCTCAACATTCTTAGCTAATAAAGCCACCCTAATCTCCTAATTCTCAGTAATGTAATAATTTGATTCAAACAGTATATTTTTTCTGATCTCACCTCAATGCTCATAGTTTCATTTATCAGAAAAAAATCTAATTGTATGATTTGTTACCTACATTTTGTGTTTTCCCAAGCTGCAAGGTTTTGAGCCATCACAATGAGTTAATAATTTACCATTGAAACCACTCAGATGATCTTTGTGCCTCAAATTCTGAAGGTGAGACTATAGAAAAATTTTAGATTGTCTCACCTGTATTTTACCAGTTTTTGTTAAAACTGCTTACTAGAATTACTCCTCAAGATAGAAACACACAGACCTCTGAACTCAACTTTCACATTCTAATTGTTATTTGCATTTATTTTTATTCCTTTTAGAAACCCTGAAAAATTATGCAAATTAATCTCCAGAATTTTTAGTAACTACTGTTCTTAAAATCTTCTTAATGATCACTTGTCTAAGTAATAATATTAATAATTATGTACAAAATAAAACTTTGTTCCTTGTATGGTGTTACCTTGCACTTACAAGGAAACTTAATGTCATTTATTCTTATATCTTTTTATTACCATTTCCCCTTCGTGTCTTGCCATATTCCTAAGGAGAATTTTTCTAATGTGAAAATGAGTTTTGAAATCTGTATTAGTTATAAGTAATAATAAATTACATCATCTCTGTTGCATTTATTTGTAGACCTCCAATAAAATTTATTTTTCCTTCATTCCAGTGGCAGAATTCCATTCTTGAAAGTAAATTTTTCCTAGAGAGAGAAAAAAAAAACTCAGTAATTTCCTATTAGCATCTTACTAGCAGTATCCTAGATTAAATAATAAGCAATAAAACCAACTGAGCAGATAGTTACTTCCAAACTATCATGCACTGATGCCAGTTAAGACAAATTACTGTTCCACAGTGAATGATTAGTCTTTAGTGTATAGCCACTGGTTAATCAGAGATCAAGCCTCAAACAAACTAACAAAACAAAAACAAAAATGTGGATTGGATAGTGACTGAATAAGAAGGGCTAGTGTTAGTTGCTGGACTCTACACACACAATTTCATACACTTAAATGCACATCCAAATATATTAATTCACTAACATAGGGAAGAGCATGCAAACATATGCAAACTCAGAAGAAGTAAATCATGGAAGCAATCTAGTATGCTTCCAAGATTCTACCCTTTCTCCCTTAGGATGGCATATTCATTCTCTTCATCACAGTTAAAGCTGACAGGTGAATAAGCTCAGCTGGGTCCCTATGGAGCAATTGCCTTTAAATGGGAGTTAGCATTTCCCCCAGGTGTCTTTTTCCAGGGACAGTTCACAGAGAGTAATTATTTAATAAAGCATTAACACTTGGCCTTCCTGTTTAATATAATCAATGATGTGCCACTAGCCTAGATAGATTGTCTTGACTCTACGATTGTATATTGTTTGTTATAGAGAATAAGATGATTTAAGAGTAGAATGTAGATAGACAAATTTCTTACAAGTCTTCATCTCAAACTTTATGTCCTAGTGTTCCTCTGGTTTTGTAGTGGGTTAAATACTAAACCATGGAGAGTATGACAAGCAACATTAAGGTTGAGATTTGAAGGAAATGGGATCTTGAAAAATAATACAGCAATTCCTCAGCACTGGCAGTTTTTTTCTTGGAATCATTGGTTCCTCAAATTGAAATTGCCCATCTGTGCAATTGTACATATGGAGTAAACCAGTGGAAGTTGCGGGGTAAGCAACGCTACACCACTGAAGAGGCTGGTTCTTCAGAAACCAAAAGTAGCCAATAATTCAAGAGGGAAGGATAGTGCCCCTGGGGCTTTCCCAATCCATGACTGGCTAATGACCAGGCACACATATGATGTATAGACATTCATGCAAGAGAAACACTTATTTGCATAAAATAATATTAAAAATGAATTGTTGACTATATTGTTCTGGGTTTTCTAGAGAGGATATATGTTGCTTATAAAAGATACAGAACAAACGTTAATACATCGCTTTCTATTCTCTCTAGTCCTAAACTAGTTTAGAAATCTCAAACACATTTTTGGCAGATCTCCACTGAACAACATTCCAACTCACAGACCAATCTTGAGTCTTGATATCCCCTCATACCACAAGAACAATGTTTTTACAAACTATCTAGAATACCTTTAGCCCAGTTGATAATTAAATCTAACTATTGCAGCAATTTTCATGTTATTCAATTTTTTGTGCTTATTGAATGAAAGCAAACAATTGTGAATGAACATGATGTAGATGAGGCTGAACCTACCATGCAGCTTATGGTGCAGGTTTGCACTTTAGTGCAACTGACTTTCATCCACTGCTTTCTTACTTGTAAGACACTGTTCTTGCTTCTCCAAATAAAATTTCACACTCCCATTTCTAACATAATGATTGCCAAATGTTTGACAATTTCTGGGAACTGTGGAGCCTTTAGCTTCATTTTTATCTATTTATTTTTTCTATTTGGATGTTATCAAATACAGCTGAAAGTCAATCCAGTTTTCTCCTCAACCATTTGTAAGTAAAGGCTAGAAAGTCAAGTGTTAGCATGAAAGAATCATGAAAACTAAGCAGTTCCTGGAAGTGCACTGTTAGAATTCAGTGCATGCCAGCCTCAACTCATCAACTCCTCCATGAAGAGAATACTTCACTTTGTTTTATTAGTTACCCAGAGCCAGATGCAATAAAACTGCTGTGAGGGATTACCTACTAGAGACACAGGGAGGCCATGCCAGGAGCAGCACAGAGAACTTCTTTTATGACTGTCTGTGTAATTAATAAGAATTCTATCTTTTGAAATTTTGGAGGGAGAGAGAGAGAGAGAGAGAGAGAGAGAGAGAGAGAGAGAGAGACAGAGAGAGTTTAATATATCCTAAGGAAACATTTCTACCCCATGGTAGTATCCATCCTACCACAGCATTCCATAAAATTTTCATTAGCTTTGCCACACATGTTTGTGATAATGGATGTTTGGCTGGCCAAAATTCTAAGTTTCAATAGCACAGCAGTCTTTGCTGGCACAGCAGGTAGCAGATGTCCAGGTGGGTGTGAACATGGTTCTTGGCAGTTTACCTCATTTGTGAATTGTAATAGCCAAGAATCCTGGTTTGCAAGCATTCTCACCTCATTTGGAAATATTCAGTTCATTGTAACAGTTCATTTAGTGCAGAGAGTAAATTCATAACAACATTTAAAATCAGGGCAGCATTCATCTTTCCATTTCTTTTAAGCATCCATATTCTATAATCTTTATCACTATTGTCTCCAATTGATAAAACTAAAAATTGTATTGATATTCAGTTCTATATTTTTTTTCATTTGGAAATATTTTAATAATCTTATAGCTACATTTTATCAACAAGCATGATTTTCTCACTATATTTAAGTCTGCATTTTCATTATACAGCTTCTTTTTTCTAAAGTTTTTTATTTAACTTTTATTAATTACACTTTATTCATTTTGTATCCCCCCATAAGTCCCTTCCTCCTCCCCTCCTGATCCCACCCTCCCTCACCTTTGTACATGCATGCCCCTCCCCAAGTCCACCAATAGGGGAGGTCCTTCTCTCCTTCTTTCTGATCTTAGTCTATCAGTTCTCATCAGAAGTGGCTGCATTGTCATCTTCTCTGGCCTGGTAAGGCTGCTCCCCCCCCAGGGGGAGGTGATCAAAGAGCAGGCCAATCAGATTATGTCAAAGGCAGTCCCTGTTCCCATTATTATGTAACCCACTTGGACACTGAACTGCCATGGGCTTCATCTGTGCAAGGGTTCTAGGTTATCTCCATGAATAGTCCTTGGTTGGAGTATTATTTATCTACATTATATGCTATAAATTTTATATCAGGCTACATATATCTATCAATCATTTTTTTTTCCAGTGAAGATATTCAGAATCCTTCCTTCCAGGTTTGGCAAGTATATAGTACATGTATTGTTATTGTTGGGGTATTTTAGCACAACATTAGCACTGGACTTCTTCATTTTTCTTATTATAACTTAATGTACATTACTCAATTTTATATCTTTTTTTTACCTGTTTTACTTTATTTCCCATTTTCTTCAGAGTTGTGGAAGAGCTGACTTCTTCATTGGAATCTGGAGTCCACAAGGAAACAAATTATATCACAGAACTCCCAGTACTTGACATTCTTAAAATATTATAATTATAACAAAGAACTACTTTTTTGATATTTTTTATGCACCTGGTGATCATCTCATGAAAGTAAATATCAAATGGTTTTGTTAAAATTAATTTTATCTGAAAACTCTCTGGTGTTTATCACACTGTGATGATTCTGCCCCAACTATCTTGGTGCCAAAAAGCAAAAAGAAACTTTTTTTTAACGTTTTAGTTTGTAATTTATTTTTTTGCTGTATTTGCGTGTGCTTTAGTGGTGATTTGAGACAGGACCCCAAGTTCTGCATTTAAAAGTTAATTTAATTTAATTTATATTAAGTTATTTTAATTTTACTTATCATAATTTAATTTTAATTTAGTTAAAAGTCTTTTTAACTAAAACACAGTAAACAACATTTAAAGTTGATAGTTTATTTGATACACAATATTCAAAACAATCTACCCTAACAATATAGGCTGACTTTAGAAACTACCTCTGGACTACTTTTTAAAAAATGAACAATAGCAGGTCATAAACAATAGACCATAAGAAATTAGAGGTTTTACTAAAGAGTTAGATGAGAAAATTACAGCTTCACATTAGCACATCTGCACCCTGACAATCAAATGTATGAGTGCCTTATAATTTCAATGAATTATGCAAAACACTAATTAAAAAGTCAAATTTACTAATCACCTTTCAGGGTCATAACTGAAACTGAAATTGAAGAAGGACAAACAAGTCCATGAAGTGAGATTTCAACGTGTAGATTTCAAAACTGTTTATAAATGCATTCCAGAAAAAATAATTTTTACTTAGATGCTAATTGATTGTATTGTGTTCAACCTATTGAACACAGAAATTATTGATTGCTTCTTTATAAATTACAGCTATATATTATAACTGTATTTCAGAGAAACAATGTGTTATAAATATAGACAATTATAGTGAATTTTGGCTTTGCTTGTTAAATTAAAAGCTGGTTAAGCAGTGGAAATTTTTCATCCAGTTTTCTTTTTTTGTAGGTAGTGAAGAGTTTATACAAAAGGCCCTCATGCCTCTGAAAGCCAGAAGAAGAAAACAGGAAACAACCTCAGAACCTGCCACAGAGGGCCTCTGAAAGCCTCTGCCCTACAGACTATCAAAGCAGATGCTGAGCCTGATGGCCAACTGATGGGCAGAGTGAATGGAATTTTAGGTAAGAAGTGGGAAATAGCAAGAGATGGAAAGGACAGGAATTCCACAAGGAGAGCTACAAAACAAGACAATTTGAACACAGGGAACTTCCCAGAGACTCATATTCCAACCAAGGACTATTCAGGGAGATAACCTAGAACCCTGACAATGCAGCCACTTCTGATGAGAACTGATAGACTAAGATCAGAAAGAAGGAGAGGAGGACCTCCCCTATCAGTGGACTTGGGGAGGGGCATGCATGCAGAAAGGGGGGAGGGGGGACCAGGAGGGGAGGAGGGAAGGGCTTATGGGGGGATACAAAATGAATAAAGTGTAATTAATAAAAGTGAAATAAAATTTTAAAAAATCTTTAAAAAAAGGCCCTCATGTATACTTCAGAAACACATAAACTCTGAACTATATCATTGACTTCCTTTAAAAATTTTATTTTGAAGCTGTTCAGACAGCATGGGCTCTGTAGAGAGTCTGCTCTTGGCTGCATCTCCTCATGGAAGATAGCAATGTCAGAACACATACAATATCAAGGAAGTACACGCTGTCCCTGGGAACAGAGAATCCCGAACTTCTCCTTTTATAACAGTCAGGAAAAAGAACTCAAGGGTTCAATAAGACCATCCTTGTGAGAGCATCCTTCAGTGACTTAATGAGTCTACCTTTTGTCAAGATTCCCAACAAAATAACCTGGCGGAGGGGATGCAAATCATGTTCAAGTCATAGCACCTCCAATAAATCTTGCTGAAACCAAAAAAAAAAAAAATTATTTTGATTAGAGTGCATCTTGGTAAATTGGGAGGTCCAACTGTAACTTGTGATTGTCCTGCCTAACGCACAAGAGTACCTAACATTCCATTCATGGGCTACCACATTCTGCTTCCCATTGCTTTTTTTATGCATATATAAAATTAGTTTTCTAACTTTATGTGTATGGTGCTTTCTCTTTTGTAAATATTTTAAAAAACAATCATTGCTCGCTCAGGAAAGTACTGCCTAACCTGAAAGATGCGCTAAGCTTCTTCCCCAGCAGACAAGACAGCCAGGAAACACGGTGTCACTGCTCAAAAACTAGTTTACTCTATTTTTTAAATTACTGCTTAGAGTATTAGATTATGTACAATGTAGTGACATAATTCGTGATATAGATAACTGGCAATTAGAGAAAAATGGACAAGCAGGCAAATTGATAAAATATAATGTTACAAAACTGCATTTTTGTAGTAATTCCAAAGACTCTTCTAAATGTCTGGTGAAAGGTATTAGGCTTCAAAGTTATATATTTGTGTTTGCCATTAGAAAACTCTTATAGGATAGTAAGGATAGACAAATTATATTCCATCTCTGTGTATGTAACCCTTTCCTTATTATTTTGTGGCATCACAGTGAATAAAGACGATAGGAATAAAGATGTTGGACCGAAGTTCCACCCATTTTGTATTTTTTTAATTGGACAAAATCAAGTGAAATAACCCACCAATAGCTTTCACCCATACACTGAAACAACATACCATTTATGAGAAAGCATGAAAATATGTGTTGGACTAGATTTAGGTCATTGTATATCTTAAGTCCAAATTTGTTGTAGAATGTTTGTCTTCCTCATTAAGTATTGGTAGCTGATGGTCAATTGTTATATGATTTTGTCCATCTGTGTTAGATTGTATCTAGTAAAATTCTACTTTCTGTTTCACTACCAGTGCTGTCGCAAATATTATATTAAGTACTTATTATCAGCAAATCTATAAAATGTTTAGTGTTCCAACACAGGTATTTTTAAAGACTGAAATTCTGCTTTTGCAGGGACAAGCTAGATTTTGCCAGACGTTTTAATGCCAATGCTGGTCATTCAGGCTATAATAGCTTCTAATTAATTCCCTTATCCAGCTGTAAAGTCTTTACCTGCAGCTGAGAGACACACAGGACTGTGAAAATCCTTGCCTATTGAGTATTTGAAAATATCAGCTATTTCATGCCAATATAATCATTATAAATGAATTGTATACCCATGAGCTCTGATTGGAAATGGGTTTTGGGGCAAGATATTAGAAAGAAACTTGCTGTATAATAGCAGTAAAAATAAAAGCTAATGAAAACATCTTTTATGTATCAAGGCTCATGAGAAAAGCCTGTACTTAAAGATTTTAAGGAGGTCTTTTGTTTTGCAGTCATCTCTGGATCGCATTAGTCAAGATGAAATTCAATCCCTTCTGTGACTTCTGTCCAAAGCAAGAACCACAAGCAATACCTCGATCAATAGAGTCTTTCAAAGGCCCTCTGGAAGGGGAGGAGGACCTCTTTTTTCAGTGGCGTGGGAGAGGGACATGGGTGGGTAAGAGGGATGGTGGGATTGGGAAGGGAGGAGGAAGAGCAGTACGGGGGCTACAAAGTGAATAAACTGTAATTAAAAAAATAAAAATAATTAAAAAATTTAATTTAAAAAAAAGGCCCTCTGTGGTAGGGTCATGTACTGTTTCTTGTCTTCTGCTTCCATTTGCCCTTCTGAATGGGGACTGAGCATCTTCTCTAGGGTCCTGCTTGTTGTTTAGCTTTTTTAGGAGTACAGATTATCGCATATGTCTAATATCCACTTATGAGTGAGTATATAACATATGTGTCTTTCTGCTTCTGGGTTACCTCACTCAGGATGACCTTTTCTAGTTCCCACCATTTGCCTGGAAACTTCATGATTCCCTTTTTTTTTTTAAATAGCTGAGTAGTATTCCATTGTGTAAAAGTACTACAATTTCTATATGAAAGAATAGGGAGATAGAAACACCCGGAGGATACAGGGGTTGCAAAAGGAGACCAACAGAGCCAAAAATATCTGGGCCATGACGGCCCTGCAGAGACTAAAATCCCAACCAAGGACCGTGCATGGAGAGGACATAGAATCCGTGCTCAGATGTAGCCCATGGCAGTTCAGTCTCCAGGTGGGTTTCCCAGTAAGGCGAGCACTGGCTGTCTCTGGCATGAACTCAGTGGCATGCCCTCTGATCACCTCCCCCTGGAGGAGTACCATCTTGCCAGGCTACTGGGAAGACAATACAGCCAGTCTTGATGAGACTTGATAGGCTAGGGTCAGCTAGAAGGGGAGGAGTTCCTCCTCTATCAGTGGACTAGGTGGTGGCCAAATGGGGAGAAGAGGGATTGGAAGGAGTCAAAGGAGGGGATGCCAGAGCCCCAATACAAAGTGAATATACTGTAAGAAATAATAATCATTAAAGTTGTGGGAATGTAAACTGGTACAACCACTCTGGAAACCAGTCTGGTGCTTTCTCAGACAACTAGGAATAGCACTTCCTTAAGATCCAGCCATAACACTCCTAGGCATATACCCAAAAGAGGCTCAAGTGCACAAAGAGGACATTTGCTCAACCATGTTTGTAGCAGCTTTATTTTTAATAGCCAGAAGCTGGAAACAGCCCAGATGCCCCTCAACTGAAGAATAGATACAGAAATTGTGGTACATCTACACAATGGAATATTACTCAGCAATGAAAAATAAGGAAATCATGAAATTTGAAGGTAAATGGTGGGAATTGGAAAGGATCATCCTGAGTGAGCTGTCCCAGAAGCACAAAGACACACACGGAATATACTCACTCATATAAACATGTTATATAGGATAAACCTACTAAAATCTGCACATCTAAATAAACTAATCAAGAGAGAGGACCCTGACTAAAATGCTCAATCCACAGCATGAAAGGCAAAGAGGAAGGACATCAGAAGAATAAGAAAACAGGAAACAAACTATGAACCTGCCACAGAGGGCCTCTGAAAGGCTCTGTCCTGCAGACTATCAAAGCAGATGCGGAGACTTATGGCCAACTGTTGGGCAGTGTGCCTGGAATCTTATGTAAGAAGTGGGAAATAGTAAGATCTGGAGAGGACAGGAAATCCACAAGGACAGCAACAGAACCA
>REGO01000461.1:966108-997035 GCA_010120015.1 Rhombomys opimus | reverse complement strand
AGTCTTTGGTTGGAGTATGAGTCTCTGGGAAGTTCCCTGTGTTCAAATTTTCTTGTTCTGTTGCTCTCTTTGTGGAGGCCCTGTCTTCTCCAGTTCTTACATAAAATTCCATTCACTTTGCCCAACAGTTAGTTGCCCATCAGGCTTGGCATCTACTTTGGTAGTCTGTAGGGCAGAGGCTTTCAAAGGCCTTCTGTGGTAGGTTCCTAGGTTGTTTCCTGTTTTCTTCTTTTTCTGATGTCCATCCTCTTTGCCTTTCAGGATGGGGATTGACCATTTGTCTTTTTGCTTCTGGGACAACTCACTCAAGATGATCCTTTCCAGGTCCCACTATTTACCTGCAAATTTCATGATTTCTTTATTTTTCATTGCTGAGTAATATTCCATTGTATAGATGTACCATAATTTCTGCATTCATTCTTCAGTTGAGGGGCATCTGGGTTGTTTCCAGCTTCTGGCTATTACAAATAAAGCTGCTACAAACATGGTTGAGCAAATGTCCTTTTTGTGTACTTGAGCCTCTTTTGGATATATGCCTAAGAGTGGTATGGCTGGATCTTGAGGAAGTGCTATTCCTAGTTGTCTGAGAAAGCGCCAGACTGGTTTCCAGAGTGGTTGTACAAGTTTGCATTCCCACCAGCAGTGGAGAAGGCAAAGAGGATGGACATCAGAAGAAGAAAACAGCAAACAACCTAGGAACCTGCTACAGAGGGCCTCTGAAAGCCAGAAGAAGAAAACGGGAAACAAACTAGGAACCTGCCACAGAGGGCCTCTGAAAGCCTCTGCCCTGTAGACTATCAAAGCAGACGCTGAGCCTGATGGCCAACTGTCAGGCAGAGTGAATGGAATTTTAGGTAAGAAGTGTGAAATAGTAAGAGATAGAGAGGACAGGAACTCCACAAGGAGAGCAACAGAACAAGAAAATTTGAACACAGGGAACCTCCCAGAGACTCATACTCCAACCAAGGACTATTCATGGAGATAACCTAGAATCCCTGCACAGATGTACCCATGGCAGTTCAGTGTTCAAGTGGGTTACATAGTAATGGGAAGAGTGACTGCCTCTGACATAATCTGATTAGCCTGCTCTTTGATCACCTCCCCCTGAGGGGGGAGCCGCCTTACCAGGCCACAGAAGAGGACAATGCAGCCACTTTTGAAGAGAACTGATAGACTAAGATCAGAAAGAAGGAGAGCAGAACCTCCCCTATCAGTGGACTTGGGGAGGGGCATTCATGCAGAAAGGGGAGGGAGGGTGGGATCGGGAGGGGAGGAGGGAGGGGCTTATGGGGGGATACAAAAGGAATAAAGTGTAATTAATAAAAAATTTAAAAAAAGAAGAACAGCACTGCATATGCCAAAGCATCTCTTTAATTCAACAACCATTAGCCACTTTGTTGAGAAAAACAAACAAACAAAAAAACCCAAAAAATATGTTATTTATTTTCATCCTGTTTTTTTCTCACTGTGGTAACTAGGAAAATGTAAATCTTCTACCAATACAGAACAAAGTAATTCTACTTTATAGAAATGAAAGTAACCCTGTGAGTTTGTTTTGCTTCACTGATAAATACTAATTATACTGAAAATGCTACTAGATTTTTCATGTCAAAGTTAAACTATGACCTGTATTGCAAAGAAGAACATACACACTAAAATTATTTGTAGAAAATGTTAACATCATAATTTGGCTCACTATTGGTTTTAATATTGAAACATCACTTAGCATGTAAATATTAGAGCCATGAAATTATAAAGCCTTTAATTCTATCCATAAACAGCCAAAACATTATTTATTTTTCTAAAATAAATGAGTTGAGCTGATCCTTCCTGTAATTTCTGTCCACAAAGAAATAACACTTTTGATAGATGAATTTTCCTCTTTCTCCATTAATTCATGGGCCTCTACAATATATTTTTTAGGTTATTCAAGGTAAGCCTTGAGCTATCGAGCATGTGGATTTTAAAAAATGAACATATCATTTAATATATATTATATATATATATATATATATATATATATTTCACTTTTGCAAAGAAAGACATGTAGGTATATTTGGAGCTTTGCTGCTTGGTTCTATACTGTTTTCTTCTCATAATATTTTCCATTTAAATAGATGTAAAACAGGGTTAGGGATTGAAGAGTTAGTTCAGTAGTTAGAAGTGCTTGTTGATCTGTCAGTGGACCTGACTTCCTGCTGCCTAGGTCAGTAGGAAATAACCAGGTGTGACTCAAGCACTTGAGATCTGACATGTTATTCTGGTCTCCATGGGTACCTAGATCCAGAAACACACACACACACACACACACACACACACACAAACAAACAAACACACACATACACACAAAGAAAACACTTATAAATGATAACACTTAACATAATCTGTGATTTTCATGACACAAACAATAAAACAAAGAATACATTTAATACTTATTTTTGAAATATACTTTCCTTTCATTAATTTTATTACAGTTTAACGACTGGCAAGTAGCTAATAAAAGAAAAATGGCATGATTAACATACCGTATCCTCAGCCTGGCTTGTTTACATATGCCTTTAATCCCAGCACTCAGGGAGGCAGAGGCAGGCAATCTCTGTGAGTTTGAGGCCTGGTCTACAAAGCAAGTCCAGAATAGC
The DNA here is from genome assembly GCA_010120015.1 of Rhombomys opimus. NCBI lineage: Eukaryota > Metazoa > Chordata > Mammalia > Rodentia > Muridae > Rhombomys > Rhombomys opimus. Next base: position 994,396 of record REGO01000461.1, on the reverse strand, counting down.
CATGGTTACTCACAAAAACAGTGTCTTGAAAACAAACAAACAAACAAAAAATCATACTCTTGCCTCAAAAATACACATGTAAAGATATGAAACATTATTCACATATTATCCAAGTGGGTTTCCCTAGTAAAGGGAATGGGGACTGTCTCTGACATGAACTCAGTGGCCTGCTCTTTGATCACCTCCCTTTGAGGGGTAATCAGCCTTACCAGGCCACAGAGGAAGACAATTCAGACAGTCCTGATGAGACCTGATAGGCTAGGGTCAGAGGGAAGGGGAGGAGGACCTCCCCTATCAGAGGACTTGGAGAAGGAAATGGAAAGAGATGAGGTAGGAAGGGTGGGATGGGGAGGGAATAAGGAAGGGGGCTACAGCTGGGATACAAAGTGAATAAACTGTAATTAATATAAAAATAATAAAAAAGGAAAAAACAAACAAACAAAAACATTGAATTAAATTAAATTTTATGATTTGCTATCATTCTGTACAGGTCGCCACAAATATTTTCTTTGCATTGTTTGTGAATTTTTAGAAACCTATTTTGTTGGTTTTAAAACATTTAGAAGTAGTGCTTTTGCTAGTCTTGTTGTTGTTGCTGGTCTTGTTGTTGTTGTTGCTCCTGTGATTAAAAAAAAAATATTTACATGGTTAAGGGAAGTATTTATTTGTCCCATATTTCCAGGTCCCAGTTCATCACTGAGAGAAGTCAGGCCTGAAAGGAAATGAGGAAATGGTGTACAAATCATGGTGAGGGTACTGCTTGCTTGATCACTTATTTGGTCATAATGATATTGTCTGCATTTGGTAAAAGCCTCTGATATCAGTTAACACTCAAGACAATCACACACTGACATAGCCAGAGATCAGCCAGCTTGGAAACAATTACTTGATTGATGTTCTCTTTCCTGGTGATTCTGCCTGGGTCAAATTGACAGTTGACACAAACTAGGATATTTCCTGTATTCTCTGGCCAATATCCACTTATGAGTGAGTATATACCATGTGTGTCTTTCTGCTTCTTGGGTACCTCACTCAGGATGATCTTCACTATTTGCCTGCATATTTCATGATTTCCTTGTTTTAATTGCTGAGTAGTATTCCGTTGTGTAAATGTACCACACTTTCTTTATCCATTCTTCTGTTGAGGGACCTCTGGGTTGTTTCCAGATTCTGGCTATTACAAATAAAACTGCTATGAACACTAAATCTGATAAAATTAGAAAGAGTGCTACCTCAAGATCTAGCTATACCACTCCTAGGCATATACACAAAAGATACCCCACCATTCAATATTACTGGATTTTTGTGCATTATACTCAAAAGCCTTTCACAGTACTATCACTGGGTGCCAACATAATTATTTACTGAAATCATTTCTTTGGTACTATTTTCCTCTGATGAATGACAACTGTCAAGAGTCTGTGAAATAAGTTCTATCATTTTTATATAAAAATAAATTGTATTGCTTCCTAATATTCACCAGAGGAAGAAATAGAAATACTTTTCCAGAAGCCTCAACAAACTTGAGTGAGTTAACAAATATTGTTTTAGCAGAAATGTTATGTTATTCTTGTCATTCACTGAAAAAAAAAGAGTACAAATTTTCCACAGAGAAAGGTTGATATGGCTTTTCATTTTGTAATTTTGATGGTAGATCAGAATAAATTGTTATCACCTTTACATTTTTCTTCCTTCTTTCTTGTTTTTCTTTTTCCTACTTTTCTTTTTCTTCTTATTGTTGGGGGGGGGATGCAAGACTAATGTTTCATAGAGCCTAACATGACCTCCAACATGCTATGTAGCCAGATAATTTGGAACTTCTGAGGCACCAGCCTTGACCTTGGAAGTGCTGGAATTATGAGTTCTTGTCATCATGTCCAGTGATTTAATGCATGTATTCATGTAAGCTATGCAAGCACTCTACCTACTGAACCAAATCTAGAATCTGCATTTCTTGATCACCATTGAACCTGTTGCTTTTTTCTTATGTTTTCTCTTTTTAATGTTTTTTTCTTTTTTTATTATTAGTTACAATTTATTAACTCTGTATCCCAGCTGTATCCCGCTCCCTCCCTCATTCCCTCTCAAACCCTCCCTCCCTCATCTCCTCCCTGTCCCTTTCCAAGTCCACTTATTCGGGAGGACATCCTCCCCTTTCATCTGATCCTGTCTTATCAGGTATCTTCAGAACTGGCTTCAAAGTCCTCCTCTGTGGCCCAGCAGGATTGCTCCTCCCTTGCAGGTTGGGGTGATCAAAGAACCTGCATTTGAGTTCCTGTCAGAAATAGTCCCTATTCCCCTTACTATGGGGAACCAATTGGTTACTGAGCTACCATGGGCTTCATCCAAGCAGAGGTTCTAGGCTTTTAATGTTTTTCAGTCACCAATTTAACTTTCCCTTCCAATGTCACTTAACATCTGATTTTGTTGCAATGTTCTTTTGCAGAGTTATTCAAATCTTGCTTATCATGCTGAATAAATTCACAATAGGTTTATCCACTGTGATGAAAACGTCACCCTGCTTTGCATACTTCTCCCTCACATCTCTAACATTATTTTTTCTTCACTCCATTCGTAAATCATATTTTCTTTGGACAACTTGTGGGTTTCAGTACTCTCCTTTCATCCTATGATCCCAAAGATCAAACTCACTCAGATCATTAGGCCTGGTGGCTTCACCTGAAGGGCTATTTCATTAGTCTGCCAACCTATTTTTATGAAGATCCCTTGCTATCTACTTACTCTGCCTTATCTTCGTTTTTAACTCCATTTTCAATATCTACCTCTATTTGTATATCAAGGAAGATTGAGCATATCTGAATAAATCGCCTGTGTAAATAAATATTGACTCATGTATTTCCTTTAACGCATACTCTACATATGAGGTCTCTTCAAATTTTATATCTTTATGAGATAAAATATAGAATGATTAAGTTTTAAAATAATCAGAACAAAATAATTAGCTGAATCTAACCAGAAACATTTATTACCATGTGGATAAAAGTTGAGTAATTGGTAAATACAAAGTTTTCAGTGTAAGTGATTTTTTTCAGAAAAATTGATACCTCCTATGACAAAAGGAAGCTATTTTAAGGTAAGTTCTATATTATAACTTTAAAAAATATTTACCTGATAATACTTACATGATAAAATATTTAGTATTAGTATGTAGTTGCATTGAGAAAGTTCGAAACAAGAAAACTATAATAGCACATCAGAAAAATGCAAAACTTACTTCAGATTTTCTGTATGTGGTTAAAGTGATTTCAACACCACATTTTACTGGGCATTATATTTAAATATAGTCTAATTTTATACATCCTTCTAAGATGCTTTATAAAATATGTTATTTCATCTTATAAATGATTAAGAAAAATAATTTATTTCTTTATGATACAAATGATTCCGCTTAATCACATTGACTCCCCTCTGCCTTATGAACAGTAAAAACCATTGTTTTTGTCCAGAGAATTTCCTTGCCTTGAATCATTTATAACAGCAAGCATGGTTCACTCAATCCACAGCACTCAATTACTTTCAAATATCTAATGGAGTGGTAACTGCAAGTGTATTTCAGTATTATTTTACTCTCTGTCATAAGGACCTACTAAGCAGATTTATTATATACTGTCTGGAGAGTCAGTTTAGTATTTGTTCTCTGGCTGGTAACATCTTTAGTCAAATGGTAACTGTTCCATTCTTAAGTTTTAGGATTATTTGAGGTTTTTTTTTTATATAACTTTATACTCAATACTTTTTTAAGCAAGTTAAGTCCATTAAGCATTATGTACATAGTTGTTTCCAGTCATAACTGCAAACTTTAATAAAAACAAGCAAACAAACCCAAACAGAAATAACTGCACATTTTTGTTCTTTGCTACAAGTGGAATTACTTGTTTGGCGAGCTAAAGTATCTTCTTTTTCTTGTCATAGAAATACAATTTAGCTTTAGTCTACCTGAAAAAAAATGGCTAAACAAAGTTGTCTTACTTCAAACCCTAGTAGCTTCCCAAACATGAGAATGTTATACATTATCTATAATAATGGATCATTTCCTCATTCCTACTGTTATTCAAAATCATGCATTGTCTACCAAAAAGTGTCAAATACTCTTATACTATTTTCAGTTACAACAATGATTAAAAACAAAATCTTATGTGGTTATTGAACTTATATGTCATTGACTGAAAAATAAACTAAACAGAAACCAATCTTAAAGTAAGAATTATTAAACAGAAAGAAGACTTTTCAAGGCTACGTAGTTAGAATTAAGGAATGACTCAAGGAAAGACAGGTAACATGGCTTCCTATAGGTTTGAAGAAGTATTAAGATTATCCTAATAATCCTAAAACTAGAATGTTCTTGTGTATTCCTCAAAGAGAAACAAACCCTAGCAATGCAGTTGAGCCTAGTTGTTATTTCTTAATAAAGAAATAAATGAAACTTATTTATAATAAGATAATGCCACAATTTTCTTCTTCCTTGGAAGAAGTGTTGAGAATGATTGTGCATGGATAAAAAAACAAGTAGAACAAAGATTCTATTATAATAATATAGGTGAGATTCAGTAAATTTTACATACTATCTAAAAGAAAATCTTGGATAGATGCTAAGTAATAGGAAAATTGTTTCAAGCAGTCATGGAATTAGCTCAAAACAAATAAAAAATTACTGCCAAAATGTGCTAAAATAATTGCAATTATTTTAGTTATTTCAGAAAAAAGTAAGATTATTATAGTCCTAAAGAAGCTAAACAACATGGAGGAACCTAAGGAAGGTGCTTAGTCCTCACTCAGAAGGGCAAATAGGATAGATGTCAGAAACAGGAGAAGATATGGAACAGCTCAGCAGCCTACCACAGAGGGTCTCTAAAAGACTACCCAGCAGGGTATGGAAGCAGATGCTGAGTCCCATAGTCAAATTTTGGACAGAGTGCAGGAAACCTGATTGAAGAACTGGGGAGATAGAAAGAACTGGAGAAAACAGGAGCTCCACAAAGAGACAAAGAGCAAAACAATCTGGGCCCAGAGGTCCCTGCAGAGGACCGTGCATGGAAAAGACCTAGACCCCCCTGCTCAAATGTAGCCCATAGGCAGCTCAGTCTCCATAAGGGTTCCCTAGTAAGGGGAGCAAGACCAGGCCCTGGTATGAACTCAGTTGGCTGCTCTTTGATGATTAACATTAAAAAAAAAAGAATTGGCAAATATGACTTAATTAAATGTAAACATATAGTATTATAACTGCACAGTCAATTATAAATGAACACAGCATGAAGAACATAAAACTTAGTCAGATTTTCTAGATACATATCTTATACATTTTACATTGATAATGAGCCAGCTCAAATGGCTTTCAAACTTGTATTTATTTACTGTTTATGTTAAATATACATTCTGTTAATTCAGTAATGTCATTAATAAATTATAACTATCTATCATCTTTTCCTCTCTTTCATCATATCCAGGTGGTAGAAGACTTGCTAACTTTACACAGTGTACTGACAAATTAAATAAAATAAAGGCTAAAGAGAAAAAAAAATGTGAAATATTTGGTAATGTGAAAACAGTATGATTGAAATGAAATACTTCAGCTAATAATCCATTTCAACTCTTTAGAGCTGAGAAAGTGTCAGTGTCATATCATTTCTACTTATCAGGTGATGATTTGGTCAAAGGACACAAATACTGTAGCCCTTCAAGTAATTTTGTACAATTACATTTGCTACATTTTATTTATTCCAGCTATATCATGATTCTGTCTAAACACTAACTTCTGAAAATTTCAACATGTTTTATTACTGATAATATTAATATAATCCATCTCTTAGGACTTCTAATTGTAGCTACAGGAAAATGAGAACAATTTGGTCTCCATCCATGACTTCCCTCTGCCATAAAAAAGAACTACTCCAGTCCTTTTCTTTTCTTTTTTCTGATCCAAGTGACTATTCTTTTGTAACATAATTTATTATTTTTATTTTTTAATATTAATTATAGTTTATTGACTTTGTATCCCAGATCTAGCCCCCTCCCTCATTCCCTCCTAATCCCACCCTCATTCCTTCATCTCCTCCCATGCACCTCTCCAAGCCCACTGAGAGGGATGATCCTCCTCTGACTCCATCTGATCCTAGACTGTCAGATCTCATCAGGACTGGCTGCATTGTCTTCATTTATTCATTTTGTATGCTGGTTGTGTCCCACTCCCTTGGCCCCTCCCAATCCCACCCTTCCTCTTTTTTCTCCTCCTATGCCCCTCCCCCAGTCAACTGATAGGGGAGTCTCTCCTCCCCTTCCATCTGACCCTAGCCTATCAGGTCTCATCAGGGCTGGCTTCATTGTTTTCCTCTGTTGCCTGTCAAGGCTGCACCCCTCTCAGGGGGAGGTGATCAAAGAGCCAGCCACTGAGTTCATGTCAGAGACAGCCCCTGTCTCCTTACAAGGGCACCCACTTGGACACTGAACTGCCATGGGCTACAATACATGTGTTTAGGGGTTCTAGGCCATCTCTATGAATGGTCCTTGGAGTACCAGTCTCAGAAAAGAACCCTGTGACCAAATTTTTTGGTTCTGTTGCTCTCCTTGTGGAGCTCCTGTCCAGTCCCGGTCTTTCATCTCACCGTTTTTTCACAAGATTCCCTGCACTCTGCCCAACATTTGGCTATGGGTCTCAGCAGCTGCTACTCTTAGTGCTCTTTAGCACAAGTACTGTTGTCACTGAGGTAATATTCTTAATGACACAATTTTATCCGTTAACCTCAAACAACACTCCTATCCTGACACACACTGCACCTCGGCTCACATGCTGCACTACTCACCGGCTATCTGTGCATTTTAATCACTGACATTTAAAAACTGTCGCTTTCTGTACATCTAGCCAAGTAGGCCTAATAATAGCAACACTAGATGTTATCCAGCCCTCTTTAGCTTTTCTCCATAATTGTTCACATGCATTCCTAAAACAATATCTTCTTCACAACCTTTGCATCCATTATCTACAGCCTAAATGATTATTAACATGTCCAGAGAACAGGAAACTCAATAAACACTCTCCTACTCACATTGCCCTCCCTAATTATCGGGAGCCTTGCACTAACTTTTGTATCATTTCTTACAAGATTTTATTCAAAAGGCCTAATCATCAAAGCCATTAATACATCTAATACCAATGACTGAGCCCATTTAATTACACTAATTACCATGTCCTTAACAGTCATCTACAGCACCCAAATATAAAAAATGTCTATAAAATGGCATTTGCCTCTGGAACAAATTAAGTTTGTTATATTAGACAAGCTATGTGAATTACACTATGCTGTTTCATGATTCATCAATAGGAATGCTGACACATAGTTACAAACTTGATGATAATGTTAGAAAAAAAATCTATATTAAATCCATTGAAAACAGACATAATCAGCAAAGAAAATCACTACTTAAAAATAGCCTAGAAAATACCAGTTGATATTATTAATAACAGTGATAATATATAATTTATGTACTTAAATATTATATCATATGGTAAGTATTCAATATGTATGAAGAAGTGAAATTTTACATCATGTGATCTGAATATTAATTGGAGAATCAGTGGCTTATGTGACTGTAAGTTATCTTATTTTAATTGTTATTTAACATGGAAAGAATATTCAAAATTTTTTATAAAAGCCAAAAATAAAATGTTCTGAAGCCCTGTAAATTATTTTGTTTTATCTCTTTGATAATTTTGTTCAATTTAATTTATATATTTATTTATTACAATTTATTCACTTTGTATCTCCACTGCAGCACCCTCCCTTGTCTCCTCCCAGTCCCACCCACCCTCCCTCTTCTCCCCCTATACCCTTTCCCTAGTCCTCTGATAGGGGAGGACCTCCTCCCCTTATCTTACCTTAGCTTATCAGGTCTCGTCAAGGTTGGCTGCATCATCTTCCACTGTGGCCTGGTAAGGCTGGGCCCCTCTTCCCAGGGGGAGGAGATTAAAGAGCTGGCCACTGAGTTCATGTCAGAGACAGTCCCTCTTCCCCTTACTAGGGAACCCACTTGGACACTGAGCAGACAATGGGCTTCCTTTGAACAGGTCTAGGTCCTCTCCATGCATGGTCCTTAGTTGGAGTATCGGTCTCTGCAGGCCCCCCATGGGTCCAGGTACTTGAGATCTGTTGTTGTCCTTGTGGAGTTCCTGTCCACTGTAGGTCTTTCTATCTCACTCCTCTTCCATAACAATTAGAGCATTCTGAACAAATTTGTTTTTATTTTATATTGAGTATACAATCCATACGTTGTAATTCTATTTGTGAACTTTCTGACCCTTCCAGCTCGTCCCATGATGTCCCTCCCAAATTACCATTCTCAAATTCATGATCTTTCTTCTCTCTCTCTCTCCATATATGTGTGTATATACACACACAGAAATACTCAATTGTGTGTATACACACACACACACACACACATATATATATATATACATATATATATATATATATATACATTATTACTGTGCTTCTTTTAATTGCTTTTGTTTAAGAATGACCACCTAGGACTGGCTTCTTATCTTTAAACAACAAAAGCCACTGAGTACTTGTAGGTAATATATCAATACTGAAATGACCCTTCATCAATATTGATATACTACTGGTATTATTGTGCAGGTGTTATGCCAAGAAACATATTGTTCTCAATTAATGGTAGCAACATCCTTCCCATAAGAAACTATCACATAGCAGTCATCCTCATCTTTTTGAGTTTTTGTTAAAACTGATTTGGAACTGTTTCTTTTTTCTTGTTGTTGCTGTTTGTTTTTCAACATATTCTGATACAGTAATATAGAGTACATATTTACTTTTAAAGGATTTGAAACAACACATTTTCATATGCACACACATGCATATATGAACAAATATAACATAAATTAAAATAACAACCGTAAGGATGATAAGGTAAGTACAACGTACAATAAAAAAATCTTCAAAACATCATCTAGTAATTAACTTTGCTTTAACTGAAAAAAAAAATTAGATTCATTATGGCATAGACACCTTCACAATTCTAGGTAATTTCATCGTTTGTTTTCTAGTAAATTAATTGGAAGTTCTATGTCCACTTACAATATTACTTATCAATAATTCATCATGTTTTTAATTGAGCAGTTCATTTGGGCAAGCATTCTTTAATAAAGGAATGACAGAATTTGTTCTTTCAAAAAGATAATATTTTACATATTTAGATTTGACTATATTAGAGAGAGAATGGGGTTTTCAGATACATATAGGGTCTGAAACAAAAGTCTTACAATGGATAAAAAATAGATGAATTCAAGTTTATGGTAAATCAATTTTAAGGGAAGAAACCTCAAAAAAAAAATCCTTAAGATGACATTTGATCAAAATCTAAAAAATGTAGTTGGATTTTCCTTCAACACCTGCAATATAAAGAAAACAGTCTGTGTTATGGAAACTATAATTTTAAGGGCTCAGAATGAGACAGCATCGCTACCCATGGATCGATACAGACCCAGTGTTGTTTGGACTGAATCAGTTACAGGTTATCACAGGAAAGTCGAGACCTGTAGGCAGACTGAAGGAATCATAAAATCCATTTCTTTTTGAATGAAAAAAAAAAGTAGGAGAATTTTGACAAGTCCCAATTTAGTTTTCATTTGTGTCTAAAGTGAAAGAAAACATAAGTTTTAAAAGTTATGTGTGACCATTTCTTTCTCAATGTGTTTATCAAGCTTCAGTGACACATTTTCATTCACTGAAATGTTATCTCCTCCAGCTTCAAATTGAATCTTTCTGTTTTTTTCTAGTGTTTAGTAAATTATGTAGGTCATATCACTAAAGCAATTATAAAACATCAAAATCTGATATTGATCAATTTCATAATTGATAATACTTGAAGTACAAAGTTATACTAGTCTTTTCAAGTGTATCTTTTAAAATGTTTGGTATAGGTCTAGCAAGTTTGTTCAGATTATATGTGTGTGTGTGCCCCCAAATATGATACCTTGAGTTTGACCCATGGGATCCATGTGCTGGAAAGAGAGAATCTATACATGCCCAGTGTCTTTTGACTTCCACAAGTATACCCTGTTACTTGTTGCTACAGCAGAGTACCTAGGGTTATTTACTAGCACCCATGAAACAGCTCATATTCATTTGTAACTCCAAGTCTAGGTGCCATCCAATGCACTCTTCAGGCTTCCACAGATACTAGGCTCTCATATGATGGCCATACATTCATATAGATAAAACACTCTTTCACATAAATTAAAGTAAACACATCTTTTAAAAATAAATAAAAAGCTTTAAAAATTGTCATTTGGAGCAGAATATTGTTTAATTGTTTTATTGTTTAATTTTATCTCTCAAGTAACTAGACAAAAATTTTGTATTTCCTATTTTAATTGAATATTTGGCCAGTTGTTACTCTAGTTCTTTATATATATTTCATATATCATATACACACATATACATAGATATGTATATATCTATATTGAATATAGATGAACCTGGGTATAAATTGTACACATACATGCCAGAGAGAAGAAGGAGGTTTAAATGAATGCCCTCATACTTGATAATGTTGAACATCTCATGTATGAGTACGTGTGAATCCGATATTATAATCACATATCTGCTTATGTACCAAGTGAAGATGGAGCTAGCCCGATACCCAGTAACACTGAACTTATTCTAATAGCCTAATAGCCTAGTCTAGATTTTTAGATATCATTCTACATTAAAATTAAAAATGGTTTAGCATAAGAAAATAAAAGATGATCCTGTAACATCATGAAGCACCAGGAATTAAAGAAATGATAAAGGAAGCACTCAAATAAACATGAGATGGCCTCATCTCCCATCTCATATTTATTTAAGTGTTCCTTAAGCACAAGCAGTTTTATGGAAGAAGGGAGATACAGAAGGACCTAGAGGAGACAGGAACCCTACAAGTAGGCCAAAAAAAAAAAAAAAAAAAAAAAAAAAAGAAAGAAAGAAAACCTGTGCCCAGGCAGGACTGCAGAAGTTGATGCATCAACCAAAGATCATGCATAAAGAAGACCTAGACCCCCTACACAGATATAGCCCATAGACAGCTCAGTCTCCAGGTAGGCTCCCTTGTAAGGGGAGACGAGACAGTCTCTGACATGAACTCGGTTGCCTGCTCCTTGATCCCCTGGTGGGGAGACCTAGCCAGCCTACAGAGAAAGAGGATATAGGCAGTAGTGATGGGATCTCACAGACTAGAGACAGACAATAGGGGAGGAGGACTTCACCTATCAGTGGACTAGGGAAGAGGGATAGGGGAGGAAAAGGGAAGGAAGATTGGACTGATACAAAGTGAAAAAATGGAAATAATAATAATTAAAATAAGAATAAAAAATAAACATGAGATATTTAGGTAATGAAATTGTGGTACATTTCTTCAAACTTTTTTCCATAGCTTGGTACAAGCTATGTTTTCATTTCTCATAAATACATACATATAATTATTTATTATTCACTTTAAGCATTTTATTTTTCTTATCTAATATTCTATTTTATTTAATACTCAAGAACTGGCATATTTATCACATTTTTTCTACAAATTTTCTAAAACACATACAATGTAATATGTTTCTTTTCATCCCTTGGGAACATTTATGTGTGTTTCTCTATCTCTGTTGATGCATGTGTGCACGGGGGCCATATATGATGCATCTGCATTCATTTGGATGCCAGGAGGCAATTTCCAGTACTGTTTTTCAGAAACAATCAACTAATTTTTGTTTTCCTTTTGTTTTGTTTGGAATGTCTACTTTTGGCCACAGACTTAAGTTGTTGGCTAGGCTGAATGGCAGGGAAGAGCTGAAAATCAGCATCTTTACATTCTTGGCACCAGGATTACAAGTGTGCACTACCACAGCCAGACTATTGCATACGTATTTGGGTGGTCATGCTCAGGTCTGTATGCTTAAAATCAAGCACTTGAAAAACTGAGTGATCTCCACAGCGCAGCTATTAATAAATCTATTAGGAAGGGTTAGTGGATATGTGAACAACAGGAAAAGGGGCAGAATACAATCAAAGTACAAGGTAGGAAAGTCTTGAATAAATAAATAAATAAATAAGTAAATAAGGAAGAAAGAAACATAATGGGATAATTTTATATTTTGCTTTTATTTACATTTATCTTTCAAAAGATCTTTATGCTTGCATATTTTTAATTAATTTTGTTTACTTATTGAATGTGAACTTAATACATGTATGAAATCAGTTTTGAACACATCCACCCATTCCCCTGATTCCTTATCTAGCATCCATGCACGTCCATTAGTCCATTAACAAAAATCAGCCATTAGATAGAACAGATGTTTGCCTGAACAAGATAGAAGAAGACCCTGTCCCTACCTCCTCATCACGTTCACGATTATAGAGTCTTAATCACGGGAACCTGTTAAGTTGATATCCTAACCATGAAAAGCATGACCATAACTGGGATTTCATTAAGTTGTTCAGAATGGGCAGTTTATTTTGAACATTAACATGGACCCAAAATATTTACAAAATCATTATCAAAATTTATTGTGAAAGAGGGTAGAGGATTTTAATCCTCTAAAATTATCAAAGACAGAAGACAATGGATGATGCTTCAATATGCTTCATTCTTGCTTGGAGATGGAAGTAGCAGAAATGAGCCAAAAAAAAAAAAAAAAATCGGGATCTTCTAGGAGCTGGAAAAGAGCCTTTAAGGTTTTCCCCATGGCAGATCCCACAGGGAAAAGCTTCACCACCAGCTTTTAGCCTAGCAAAATCTGCTTTGAACATATTTCTTCTAGAACTATAAGAGAGCAGCTGTCATTGACTATAAGCTCTAGCATGTGGGATGAGCTGTTACAGAAGTAACAGGAGGACAATGACACGTTAGAGTACAATACTTGCATGAGATATTTAAAATTCCAGTTCAGTTCCACAATTAAATGTCAGGCCACTGAGAATATTCTCTTTTAAATTATTATTATTACTATTATTATTATTAGCAATATTATTATTTCCAATTTATTTACTTTGTAGCCCCCCATCTCCTTCCAGTCCTACTATTCCTCCCTCTTCCCCCATATGCACCTCCTTACTATCTGACCCTAGCCTACCAGGTCTCATCATGACTATCTGGATCCTTTTCCTCTGTGGCCTAGTAAGGCCACCCTGCTAGGGTGAGGTGAGAATATTCTATTTTTTATAATAATTTTTATTTTATATTAATCACAGGTTATTTACTTTTTATCCTAGCTGTAGCGCCCTCCCTCATTCCCTCTCAGTCCCACCTGCCCTCCCTTATCTGCTCCCTGCCCCTTTCCAAGTCCACTGATAAGGGAAAACCTCCTCCCATTCAATTTGACCCTAGCTTACCAGGTCTCTTCAGGACTGGCTGCAATGTCCTCTTCTGTGGCCTAGCAAGTCTGCTCCTCCTTCTACGGGGAGGGGGTTGAAGAAGAGCTAGCAATTGAGTTCATGTCAGAAATAGTCCCTGTTCCCCTTACTAGAGAACTCATTTGGATACTGAGCCACCATGGGCTACATCCAAGCAGGGTTTCTAGGTTATATCCTAGAACCCTAGGTTCTTGGTTGGAGAAACAGTTTCATGAAAGACCCCTGTGCCCCTGTCCTTGTGGAGTTCCTGTCCACTCCAGGTCTAACTAACTCTCCCTTCTTTCATATGATTTCCTGCCCTCTGCCGAAGGTTTGGTTATGAGTCTTAATATCTGCTTTGATACACTGATAGGTAGAGTCTTTCAGAGGCCTCTGTGGTAGGCTCCTGTCCTGTTACTTGTTTTCTCCTACATCCAATGTCCATCCCATTTGTCTTTCTAAGTGAGGATTGATCATCGTACCCTGGGCCTCTTTCTTGTTTATCTTCTTTAGGTGTATGGATTTCAGTATATTTATTCCATCTTATAGGTCTATTTAAGTGAGTATACACCATGTGTGCCTTTCTGTTTTTGGGATACCGGACTCAGGATGATCATTTCTAGGTCCCACCATTTGCCTGCAAATGTTGTGATTTCCTTGTTTTTAATTGCTGAGTAGTATTCTACTGTGTAAAAGTACCACAATTTCTGTATCCATTCCTCAACTGAGGGACATCTGGGTTGTTTCCAGGTTCTGGCTATTACAAACAAAGCTGCTACAAACATGGTTGAGCAAATGTCCTTGTTGTGTACTTGAACATCTTTTGAATATATGCCTAGGAATGGTATAGCTGGATCTTGTGGAGACTACTTCCTGAACAGAACACCAAAAGCACAGGCCCTAAGAGCAATAATCAATAAATGGGACCTCATGAAACTGAAAAGCTTCTATAAAGCAAAAGACACTCTCATCAAATCAAAACAACAGCCTACAGATTGGGAAAGAATCTTCAACAACCCTACATCTGACAGAGGGCTAATATCCAGTATATATAAAGAACTCGAAAACTTAAAAAGCAACAAATCAAGTAATCCAATTAAAAAATGGGGTATGAAGTTAAACAGAGAGCTCTCTGTAGAGGATTGTAGAATGGCAGAAAAACACAGAAATGTTCAACGTCCTTAGCCATCAGGGAGATGCAAATCAAAACGACCCTGAGATTTCACCTTACACCCATCAGTATGGCCAAGATGAAAAACTCAAGTGACAACACATGCTGGAGAGGTTGTGGAGAAAGGGAACCCTCCTCCATTGCTGGTGGGAATGCAAACTTGTAAAATCACTTTGGAAATCAATCTGGTGCTTTCTCAGAGAATATTCTTAAATTCTAACCAATTTTAGTACATGTGTGATTTTAGAGTGACCATTGTGTCATTTCTTATATCATTAAATCCTTGTAATATTGCACTGGGTTGAACTCATTTGAACACAATGGTGTTTTTATACTTATAGACTGAGGGCAGAGAGAGTCAAATTTTATACATCTTACTTCAGTTTTTATTAGAAAAAAACTTTGAAGATTATACAGAAGTTATGATATTAGTTTTATTTTCATAAAGTGTATTTATGTTTATCATTGATTGGATACCTGAATAAATCAAAATGGGAGAAACAATGATTTATTTTCGAATATAGCTTTTGAGATGCCAGGCATTCTTGCTTTTTTGTAATGCTTTGGGGGCTTGTGGAGTTGATGTGTCATATCTGAGTATGTGTCAAGGGAGTTCTGTTCACTCACTCCTTGGAGGCGTAGAGGCATAACAAGAAAAAAAAAGTGACAGGGGACCAATATTTTATGGAGGTACACTCTGTAAACCTAAGTCTGTCTCACTCCTGGGGAATGAATAAGGTCCAACCATGATGAAACTAAATATTATTTAACTCATGATAATATAATTTAGCATATTCTGGGCTATTCAAAAGTAACAGATTTGTATATGAGAGAACTAAATATACGTGGTCACACCCTTCTTTTATTCTGTTTGGGAAGACTTTAATATAATAAATGAATTATTTCTTTGTGTTTCCTACTATCTGCCAAGAAAGTTCTCACCGAGGTGACTAAGGTTGCCCAGTGCTGCTGATAATGATCCGATTTTCATCTAATCTCTAATCAACAACCCATTTTGCTACAAATCTGAAGTATCATTTCCCAACATGCTCATACAGTAATAATGTCATCTTGATTTCTACTTGTCTGACAGGTACACTTGTGTCTATCTTGCATTTTGTCAAAAGTCACTGTCGAGTTACAGCACAACATGATGATTACAGGGGACAGGGGATTTTAAAGCTGAGATGCTGTCTTTGTACTGGGGGTTTTGCTGGCATGCATCTTGTAGATTTCTCCCAAGTTCCTAAGAAATCTGTCCAGGCCCCTAACCTGGACATGGGTTTGTCTTGTTTAAAGCTGCAATAATCACAAGAGTCTCAGTACATTAGATATTTGAAAATTTGCATCAGATGAAGGGTCCTTTGAGATGCTTCTCTTCTGTGGTCCTAATTAAAACTGCCTTCACACCTGAGCTGAATGTCCAGCACTATAAGCAGGTTTTCAAGAAGGGATTTAAAAGGCAATTCATGAGTTTGCTGTCACACTCCAAAATCAACAACAATAAAAAGCATATGAAGCAGAGGCAGATTGGATAACTAATTCGCTCTAGGATGAGAACATCTGCCATGAAGCTACAGCAGGTTTGTTTTGGCCTTAACATTGACACATTATTTTAAAAGCTCCAATCTGTTTAATTTGAAGGGAGCATTGGATCAGGGAAAGATGGTTGAATATCAGAAATCACAGAATGATGGTTGATTATAAATTCTGATTCAAAGGGAGGGGGTAAAAACAAACAAGACAACATGCATCAAATGTAACAAATAGTAATATATTTCCAATTAAAAGGAAAAAAAAGCCCGAGAGCATCCAAATCCACATCTATCATGTCAGTGACTTCTGAAGTTAGGTGTTGTCAATACTACCTTTCTTATCTGCCTGTATAAAGCAATATGAACCTCAGAGATTTTTAAAGGACATTTGAATAATAAAAGAGTTTAAGCAGTAAAACTGGTCTGTAAGTGAAAATGGTAAATAAGTAGCTTTTATTTGAATCTGAATCTGAGGAATTGCAATGAAAATTTCACTTACAGTAACAACTTTCGTATTGCCTAGATAAACAAAATTTCACATTTAACTGCCAGTCATAACTTCTGCATTAATCTGCTCTGAGTGCATAATAGGCTGATTGAGACAGGCACTCCTGAGGACACGGAATAGTGCTGAATCCGCTGTACTCAGTTCCCCCAAATACACTCAATAAGCATTCACTCTAAGTGAAAAGAGCATTTCAGAGCACAAGGATTTTCAAAACAGGACTTCAGCTCTTTGATCAACCAAATTGCATCTTACAGTTCTCTCCATTACCAAAATTTGAAGACATATTTTCTAAAAAGTATGTGCCAGATGGTTTAGTCTTTCCTAAATGTTAGGAAACAAAAAAGAAACTAGGAAAAAACTTCTGTCTCATTCATAAGTAGTTGATGGACAAAATTTGCCTATGTGAAAACACCTGCATGCCATGAAAGAATTGCATTCTTTTAGTGTTGTTTCATTTATTTAATATGGATTATTTTATTTTATTTTTCTTGTAAATAAATTACTCATGGGTTACTGTGAAACAAAAATATTTCTTTTAGATTCAAGCAGTCAGTTTTGCTCTGTGCGATAATGTAGGTAGTTTATACAAGAAATGTTCACCGTATGACAGGAGTCTACTGAAGGCATCTGAAAGACTCTACCTAGCAGTGTTTCAAAGCAGATACAAAGACTCATAACCAAACCTTCGGCAGAGTACAGGGAATCATATGAAAGAAGGGGAGTTAGTATGATGGGGAAAGGATAGGAGCTCCACAAGGACCAAATATATCTGGGCACAGGGTCTTTTCTGAGACTGACATTCAACCAAGGACCATGTATGGATATAACCTACAACCGCTGCTCAGATGTAGCCTGTGGTAGCTCAGTAACCAATTGGTTTCCCATAGTAAGGTAAACAAGGACTATTTCTAACAGGAACTCAATGACTGGCTCTTTGACCTCCCTACCCTCCAAGGGAGGAGCAGTCCTGTTAGGACACAGAGGAGGACTTTGCAGCCAGTCCTGAAGATACCTGATAAAACAGGATCAGATGAATGGGGAGGAGGTCCCCCCCTATCAGTGGACTTGAAAAGGAGCAGGGTAGAGATGAGGGAGGGAGGGTGGAATTGGGAGAGAATGAGGGAGCGGGATACAGCTGGGATACAAAGTTAATAAAATAGAACTGATAAGAAAAATTAAAATTTAAAAAAAATATTCACTAATCACTGTGTTGAAAAAAATTCATAAAGGGCTTGTGCAATTTAGACAGCTGCTTCTTAACCCCATGACATGCACAGCCAGACAGGAAGAACAAAGGCAGAGATGTAACAGCAATCAAGAGATCTGGCATCCTTGTATCCAGGCATTCTTCTCAGGATCCTGCCTCACTGGGATTTTACTTACCATAAGCACTGGAATTCAAAGTAGGATGAGCCAGGAAGTTCATGTTTCTCACATGGGAACAGTCTCTTTGGCACTCCTTATAACTCAAATGCCTTTCCACTATAGATATCTACAATGTGACAGGTTTCTGTCACATTCTTTCATGGAGTAAACCAAACAAACAAGCAATAAAACAAACAAGACAAACAGGTTACCAGTTTCCCCAGGTTTCTGCTGGATGGTGAGGAACCTGTTTGTTAGTCTTTCTCTGTCTCCATCTCTCTGTCCATTTCTCACTGTCAACATTATGATTCATCCTCACTGGTAAAGGTATTTGCTATCACTCATGATGACGTCAGATCTACCCTCAGAACTTCTCAGGAGAAAAAAAAAATTCTCCTCTATATTGTCCTCTGACCTCCACATATGTTCAATGGTATGCACACATATTGAGTAAATAATAAATTAAAACAAGAAATAGTATGCTACTAAGACAGGGAAAATTTAAATGATATATCTGGCTTATAAAATACCTAACCTTGGTATTGGCTGGAGAGATGGCTCAGAGGTTAAGAGCACTGGCTGCTCTTCCAAAAGTCCTGAGTTCAATACCCAGCTACCACATGGTGGCTCATAACCATCTATAATGAGATCTGCTGCCCTCTTCTGGCCTGCAGGTGTACAGGAAGATAGAACACTATACATAATAGATAGATATCTAGATAGACATCTAGATAGATAGATAGATAGATAGATAGATAGATAGATAGATAGATAGATAGATAGATAGACTTTTAAAAATAAAATACCTAATCTCAAATCACGTTTACCAAGGAGAGACAAAGCTCCATACTGCCAAAGTCAACACCGAGATCTTAACCCAGATAAAACCAGGATTCATGATTCTGAGACTGAAAAGACTTCCAGGACTAGCCAGGATAGTGGAGTAAAACTTAAATATTTTTGTTGGATATATATTTAATATACGCTAAGGCACAAACACTGAGAGGAAAAGAGGGGCTCAGAAGAAAGTGAGGCATATTAAAGAGTATGCACCCAAACGTGGGCGCAGGCTCCTTGGGGGATGCCTAACCCCATATGACATTTGGTGACTTTCAAGTTCTAGCTGTAAAGGCTGCTGATTACCTGCTCCCCATTTTCTTTTCTGCTGAAAAGAAGCAAAAGTGAGGTGGCTTTCACGGTGATTTGGTTGGTGTTGTAACCGTAATCTGATTAGGTGAAACTAAGAGCAACTGAGGTCACACCAGCGCATTACCCCTCTCCTTTCAGCCATGGATCTGCTTCTGATGATATTCCTAGAAAAGTGAATTTTTACACGAGGGAAGTGAGGAAAGCCTTACGCAATTTTGAACTTCTAATGGTCTTTCTTCTTCCCTTTTATAAATACTAATGACTGTGATACTTGAGTCGTTCAATCAGATATGATTTGTCTGAGGACTTTAAACCCTGCAACTATTTCTACCAGTGCAGTTAATTTTTTTGATTTGTCTGAGGACTTTAAACCCTGCAACTATTTCTACCAGTGCAGTTAATTTTTTAAGCTATTTTGTGTATTAATGTCACATAAATTTCCCACACAATATTTTCATGGCTAAAAACGTCCTTTCATTCAAGTATTATCTTAAAGTGATTTAAACAAATATAGTCTTCCACATGGCTGAGTGAAAATATAAAAGTCAGATTTTTAAAATCACAGTGTGCTATATCAGAACTACTTTGATACACTCCTTTCTTTTAAATTTGAAATACTTAACAAAACAATTTTAGTATTAGTTTCAATATAATTTCAATTTTTTCAAATTTATGTATATGTATATATTTCATATATGTATAAATGTATGTATGTATGTATGTATGTATGTATATACATGTGGCATTTCCAAAGGTCTTTAAATCAAGTTATGTCACCGCATACACACTACTCTGCTCTCTCTCCTCTCCTTTCCTAGAGTAGTTCCTTCTTCTTCTTCTTCTTCTTCTTCTTCTTCTTCTTCTTCTTCTTCTTCTTCTTCTTCTCCTCCTCCTCCTCCTCCTCCTCCTCCTCCTCCCCCTCCTCTTCCTCCTCCTCCTTCTTCTTCTTGTTCATTTTTGGGGGGGATTTTGATACAACGTTTTTCAGTGTAGCCCTGGCTCTTTATAACTAGCTGCCCTTTAATTCAGAGATTAGCCTGCCTCTGCCTCCCAATTGCTGAGAGTAAAAGTGTTCACTACCACCTTCTGGCCCTTTAACCCTTCCTATTTCATTACTATTCTTTTCACATTTATAAATACATACTTATAAAAGTTCATTGCAGTGAGCCTACAATAAACAGCAATATTCTCCTCAGCTATCGAAGATTATCAAACAAATCTCACTGCAAATGTTTTATTGATTATTTTGGAATTGTTCATTTGGGCACATAGACCCTGGCAACCATGAGTGGGCTTCAAATCCAATCAGAAATTGGTTTGTTATTCTCACAGCTTTGTGCCATTATTGCACAAGGATATGTTGCAGGCGAGTCATGGTTACAGAGTGAAAAAGTTGTGTCTGTGTTTGGTGTTCACCTTTCTCCTCTGGTAGCATGCAGAGGAGCTGCCAGTACCAGGGACACCAACCAGTAGCGGAGAAGGTTCTAGGTAAGCACCAGTTCATCTTCTCCATGCCTGATGAGTTGTTTGTATTGTCTTAACCAATGCGATCTTTCCATTAGTTTGTGTCAAGAAAGTAAATAGCCTTGACAAGTGTCTGCGGGTTTGGGGGTTTACATTGGGGCCAGTTTGGCTAACACCTCAATTAGATGTCATTCATTTCAGCACTGAAGTTTTCATTTGATGATGAGATGTCTTGATCGGCTTTTGCTCACCACGATTATTTTGTAATTCCATTTAGCTTTATTTAATATGTGGGATATAATTTAAGAAGCTTCAACAAAATTAGGTTTTCATGAAACTCTCAAATGGCCCTGAATTTCAGATATCCCTCCCTGTACTCCCTCTTTTATCCTTCTTCCATTCGCCTACCTATTTGATCATTTAGATTCAGTACCCTCATCCATCCATCCATAACTATATATTCTATTTATCCTTCCTAGAGAGATAACCCCCATCAATTATTCTACACCTAGCTTTTGTTATTATATACATTGTAGCCTGACTATGAAAGACTTAACAGTTAACGTCCACATTTAAGTGGATATTTACCGTATTTGTCTTTTAGAATCTGGGTTAACTCACTCTGGATGATTCTTTCTAGATTTACCCATTTACCTATTAATTTATTTTGGGTATATTCCCAGGGGTATATACCTGCATCTGAGGTACCATCACAAGATGAGACCCATGGTTGTACCATTAACTGAGTAAAAAAATAAACCTATGGGTTGCCAGTATCAGAGGCCATGAGGAGAATTTAATGCTATTATGCTAAATGGACATAATAATAAACTTTCCAGGAGGTTAATATATTTATATCTAGACTAGGCCTTATCCCAACAGCCATAAGAAAATGTTCTTTAAATAAATGATAATAAATAAAGATATCCACAAATGGTAAATGTGTAAAAATTAAAAGTCTGTGGCGTTTTCACCTATACTGAGATGTTTATGTCACATCTTCTTACCTTTAGAATCAGGTGTCATCACGGTAGAGGGGCGTGAAAATATTGAGAGCCAGGAGAGGTGGACACCTACAGTCAAATACTATCTGTGAGGTATACAAGAGTTCTTGCACAAAGAAAATGCCTACACAAGAGCAAGACAGACAAAATCCCTGTCTGGACAGAGGAGAAGCTTATGATGTCCCACAACTAGCTGAAAAGATGTTGATATTGGTGGCTGCTGTGGAAGTGACAGTTTAGATCAGGGATATGTCCTCAGAGAAGCTGTAAATGCTCTGCTAGATTGCCCTATATCTCTTTGCATATAGGTAACATTAAGTAAAATCAATGATATTTTGAAAATATAGAAATCCTGGAATAAAAGACGGGGAGAACAAGGGACAAATTGGAGCAATTACTCCAGAGAATAAGAAATAAATACTTATAAATGTACAAGAAATTATCAAGTAATAAAAATAATAAAAAATAATTAGAGACTTTTGGTCACGCTAAAGGCTATTAATTAAATACTTTCCAAATAGACCTTAGTTCAGCCCACTAATTTCTGCCAACACAGGAGCCTTTCCAGGCTGTTGAGAATAGAGCCATTCTGCTATAATGGAATAGTGCAGTTCTGCATTCAGCCCTAGGTCTGTTAGATCCCAGAGCCCAAATTATTAATCATTTGCTACCCATTACTAAATTCCACTTTTTAAAGCATGACCCAACAGAAGATATTTTCAACTTTTCTATTTACAAATACCTTCTTCACTTGTATTATGTAATGGGATGCATTGTATTCCTTATTGATTTTATGAGCACTCATATATTGTAGAAACATTATTTTGGTTGTGAATTTATAGATATTGTTTTCTCTTTCTCTACATTTTGACTGCATTTGACTATAATAAAATCTTTCTTATGTTACATATTTTACTTGAATTTCCTTTCTTCTGTTCACCCTATATTTATTCATCTATACCTATTTTTAAAGTCTAAATGCTTGTACCTATAGTTTATTTGGCATTTTATATCAATTGGAAAATTATGAATGTTTTTCCTACCACCAATCACTATTCATGACCCCTCTCTGAGTATGTGAAAATGCACTGTGTTCACTAAGCATGAATATACAGTATGTATACTAAGCTGACAGAGAGTGTATATACTGAATTATTTGATATCATTCATCTTTATTTGTTGTCCTGAACATATAACATTTCACTACAAATTTTATTTTGGTAGCTTAATCTAACTGAATATGTTAAATGGGTGTTAAATATATATTTTGGGGAAACTGTGAGCTATGATTCATTAGTAGAACATGAAATGATTTTAAAGGTTAATTACAGTGGGGATAAGTAGAATATAATAAAACTAAGTATGATATTACAAAATCAATTAAAACTAATCATGTCACAGTACAGGAAATTAACAGCATTATAAGGATATGTGCTGCTTATGAATATGTTTATTCCATATATATATTTCATTGTATATCTGAGTTTATCTGAATGTCATGTATCAGTGTGATTTTATTTATTGTAGTGCATTGTCTAAAATTTTCTGATGTACTTAACTTATATGGTAAAAATAATGAATTATGAATGAAATTTTTGCATTTTGTGAGTTAATGTGGAAAGGAGAGATAGAAAATATTCCCATAATAGACTGTACTGTTTTCAGCTTTTCATTAATTTTGTATGATATCTTCATTTTAATCTTCAGGTAAATGAAAAGCATTTCTTATTTAAACAAGCAAGTTGGTTAATCCAATCCAATTTATTGTTACACATAAGGAATAGGTTTTCCTAGACAGGTCAATCATTGAATCAAATTGAAGACACAGAAATTAACCCACACACCTATGTACATCTGATTTTTTAGTAAAGAAGCAAGAACTATACAGTGGATAAATAAAAGGATCTTCAGTGAATGGTGTTGGTCTAACTGGATGTCTACATGTAGAAGAATGCAAATAGAACCATAATCATAACCCAAACAAAACTCAAATCCAAGTGGATCAAAGACCTCAACATAAAACCAGATACAATAAATCTAAAAGAAGAGAAAGTAAGGGCAAATCTTTGCACTCATTGGTTCAGGAGACACCTTTCTGAAGAGAACAACAAAAGCTCTGCCTCTAAGATTAATAATTAATAAATAAATGGGATCCCATTAAACTGAAAAGTTTTTGCAAGGCTAAGCACGCTGTCAGTAGTACAAAATTGGAGCCTACAGAATGGAAAAAAGATCTACACTAACCCTACATCCTACAGAGGGTTAATATCCAAAATAAATAAAGAATGGAATAAATTAGACACTAACAAATCAAATAACCCAACACAATGTTTTACATCCTTAGTAATCAGGAAAATGCAAATCAAAATTACTCTGAAAATGCATCTTATACCAGTCAAAATTGCTAAGATAAAAGAACTCAAGTGACAGCACGTTGCTAGCAAGGATGTCAAGAAAGTGGAACACTTCTCCATTGGTAGTGGGAGTGCGAAGTTGTACAACAACTGTGAATATTTATGTGACATTTTCTCAGAAAATTGGGGATTCTTCTACCTCAAGACCCAGCTTTACAACTCCTGGACATATACCCAAAGATGCTCCACCATACCACAAGGACAATTGCTCAACTGCATTCATAGCAGGTTTATTCATAATAACCAGAATCTGGAAACAACCTAGAGGTCCCTCAGTGGAGGAATGGACACAGAAAGTATAGAACATTTACACAATGGAATACCATTCAGCTGTTAAAAACAAAGAAAGCATGCCATTTTCAGGCAATGGATAAAGCTTGAAAAGATCATCCTGAGTGAGTTAACCCAGACCCAGAAAGACTCATGTGGCATGTACTCACTCAGAAGTGGATAACCATGAAAAACTGAATGACCATGCTGCACCACAGGCCCAAGGCAAACAACGAAGGCCAAAGCGAAGATACTGAATCTCACTGAGAAGAGGAAATAAACGAGACGTCTGAAATAGGTGGAGGGAGGAAACTGGACGGAAGAGAGGCGTGGAAAGGGTAACAGGGATGGGGATTAGGTGTTCAGAGAGCAGGGGTCAGATAAGGGGAAGAATCTGGGGAGGGAACAGAAATCATGGAGAGGATGCTCTGGAACTGACAAGGCTCCAGGGAGTCTAAGGGGTTGACCCTATTTGAGACTTCTAGTATTAGTAGGGATTAAGGATCCTGAAGTGACCAAGTCCTGTAGCAAGATGGACTTCCAGTGGAGGAAGGGGAACGCTATGCATAAAACCTTAGTCTCAAATTTTGTCTTGCATATATGAAGGCAAAGATGCATATACCAGCAAAGACAGTGCTGAGTTTGAGACAATGGCCACCAATGACTGGCCTAAATTGACACCCAACTAATGAGAGAGACCCAATCCCTGACACTATTAGTGACACTCTGCTATCCTTGCAGACAAAAACCTAGCATAACTGTCATTTGGGAATCTTTATCCAGCAGGTAATGAAAAATGGTGTAGAGAGCGACAGCCAAATGTTAGGTGGATAGAAATATGGGAGTCTTGTGGAAGAGTTAGGGGAAATCTTGAGGGAGATGGAGAGGTCAAGGAAATCACAAGAAGACCTACATAGAAACTAACCTGGTGTATAGATTTCAGTATAGTTATCATATCTCATAGGTCTATATAAGTGAGTATATACCATGTGTGTCTTTCTGCCTTTGGGATACCTCACTCAGGATGATCTTTTCTAGGTCCCACCATTTGCCTGCACAATTCAGTATTTCCCCATTTTTAGTTGCTGAGTAGTATTCCATTGGGTAAAAATACCACAATTTCTGAATCCATTCCTCAACTGAGGAACATCTGGGTTGTTTCCAGGTTCTGGCTATTACGAATAAAGCTGCTATAAACATGGCTGAGTAAATGTCTTTGTTGTATACTTGAACATCTTTTGGATATATGCCTAGGAGTGGTATAGCTGGATCTTGAGGAATCACTATTCCTAATTGTCTGAGAAAGCACCAGATTGATTTCCAAAGTGGTTGTACAAATTTGCATTCCCACCAGCAATGGAGGAGGGTTCCCCTTTCTCCACATCCACTCCAGGATGTGCTGTCACTTGAGGTTTTTTTTTTTATCTTAGCCATTCTGGTGGGTGTAAGGTGAAATCTCAGGGTCCTTTTGATTTGCAAGAAAGAGGACCCAGGGTGAGATTATCAATCCTCACTTAGAAAGATAAATGGGATAGACATTGGAAGTAGGAGAAAACAAGTAACAGGACAGGAACCTACCACAGAAGGCCTCTAAAAGACTCTACCTAGCAGTGTATCAAAGCAGATATTAAGACTCATAACCAAACCTTAGGCAGAGTGCAGGGAATCATAAAGAAGAGGGAGTTAATATGACCTGGAGAGGACAGGAGCTCCACAAGGACCAAATATATCTGGGCACAGGTGTCTTCTATGAGAGTGTTTCTCCAAACAAGGACCATGTATGGATATAACCTAGAACCTCTGTTTGGATGTAGCCCATGGTAGATCAGTATCCAAGTGTGTACCCTAATAAGGGGAACAGGGACTGTTTCTGACATGAACGCAATGGTGGGCTTTTTGACCTCCCCCCTCCTTCACCTCAAGGGAGGAGCAGCCCTACTAGGCCACATAGGAGGACTTTGCAGCCAGTTCTGAAGATACCTGCTAAACCAGTATCAGATGAAAGGGGAGGAGGTCCTTCCTTATCAGTGGACTTGGAAAGGGGCAAGGAGGAGATGAGGGAGGAAAGGTGGGACTGGGAAGGAAAGAGAGCAGGATACAGCAGAATACAAAGTTAACAAACTGTAACCAATATTAAAAAATAGAAAATAATTGGATAAAAGAAAAAAAGAAACTAACCTGGGCATTTTTAAAACGAAGGAGTCTAAAAATATATATTAATATTGTGAAGCTACTTAGCGATTGGTCATTGCTCTGTGACATATTCCTGTCTTTACTATTAACTCACATGTGATACTGTTTTGCACATTATATAATTAAATTTCCATAATTATTAACTTTTAAGGACAGAGAGTTTCTTTCAGTTCAGTGCAAAGATAAAAGTCAGTCTTGGCTGGTAATTTCTGGTAGCAGGGTCTTTAAGCAGCTGGCTCAGTGTGTCCCAAGCTGCGAATCATAAAGTAAGTAATACTAGTTCCCAGCAGTATTCATCATTTAGTTTAGGCCAGAGGCCTATCTTTGAAATCATTTTGTATGTGGGTCATCTCACTTCAATTACCCAAGTCTACCAAAGCATTCACAGGAATACCCAGAGTTGCTTTTTTAGTGATTATAGACCTTGTCAGGATGACAATCAAAATAAATCTTCGGGGGGAGCCAAGATGGCGTTGCCGGGAGAACACTGTGTCTGAGAAGCAGGACAGCACTCTCTGTGCAGTGACCAGGAGACTGAACTCTGGGCTCTGAAACTACAGGTGAGGGGAAGCTCCCACGGCATGGGAATCGGTTCGGGTCCACTCTCGGCTACCCAGCCAGAACCCTGAAGAAATCCCGGGTAAGGCGGGCTTTGGGTCTCTGGGCTGGAGCCGCAAGTCAGCATGTCCCGATCACTTTCCCAGGCTGATCATGGGCACAAGGGTGCCTGAGACTGGGAGTCCCAGTCGCAAGAAAACCCCACGGGGAAGCAAAGTTGCAAGTCTGATCATGGGTCACCCAGTCCTTCCCCGGAAGGTCTCCAGGACAGCGGATATCCGCTGCCATCACAACTGAGCTCCTGCTGCGCACGGAGAGCTGCACGCTCAGCTCAGCAGTACAGACAAGCTGCGCGCCCCAGTACAACAGGGACTGGGAACCCCTGTCCGGAGAGGACCCCACAGGGAAGGAAGAAACCGTGCTGCTGGGGTCACCTAGGGAAAGTCTAGCAGACTGCAGATCGCAAACAGGCGAGTACGCCCAGCCATCACAGATCTGGGCCCAAACAGGGAGCACAGAGTGATTGGAAACTCAGCTCCCGCAGACTAGCAGGTGGGCACACGCTCCTCCAGCCCAGAGGCCTGCTTTGAACCAACTACTCCTTACAGACAGAACTGTGTGCCCCAAGACACCAGAGCAGTACTCACCCGCCACAGATTACCTCTTGGGTTCTGGGGCACAGAGCCCCAACCTCAGACCTACAAAAGACCGGGAACCCTGAGATCAACCCCCAGATACTGCTCCAAGGGGCAACCAGTTATCCCCTAACAAAACCGACCAAACCACGGGACACACAGGTTACAGCAGATGACCACTAAATTTACAGCAAGAAACCCAGAAAGAGGGCAGCTGTCTCCAGGACTTCTCCCGGTGAGAGGAGAGCCCTCTTGACTAATCAGGACCACAGTTACCACACAGGTCTCTATGCCTGAGGTGAGCTGTAGCAACTCCAGAAAAACACCGGACATCCAGTGACTATACCCAAAAAGCTGGGAAGGCTTCCTTCAGGAAAAACCATCTTCCTGCCAAAGGGATTCTCTCCACTACAAGAGTCTAGGAACAACTAGAAACTAAATTCAAACAACTAAGAGAGCCCAATGGGTAGAGGACAGCGTAAAAGTTCAACCAACAAAAGCGAGAGCAATATGGCATCTCCAGAACCCAGTTATCCAGGGGCAAATAGCCCTAGACACCCCAGCATAAATGAAATTCAAGGAGATGACCTAACATCTATGCTCATGAAGAAGATAACAGAGGAAACAAATA
>REGO01000461.1:939698-961711 GCA_010120015.1 Rhombomys opimus | reverse complement strand
TGGTGGGACCTGGAAAGGATCATCTTGAGTGAGTTGTCCCTTAAGCAAAAAGACACACATGGTATATACTCACTCATATAGACATAGAACATAGGACAAACCCACTAAAATCTGTGCATCTAAAGAAACTAAGCAAGAAAGAGGACCCTACCTAAAACGGTCAATCCCCATCCTGAACAGCAAAGAGGATGGACATCAAAAGAAGAAGAAAACAGGAAACAACCTAGGAACCTACCACAGAGGGCCTCTGAAAGCCTCTGCCCTACAGACTATCAAAGCAGGTGCTGAGCCTGATGGGCAACTGTTGGGCAGAGTGAATGGAATTTTATGTAAGAACTGGGAAATGGTAAGATCTGGAGAGGACAGGAACTCCACAAAGAGAGCAAACAGAACAAGAAAATTTGAACACAGGGAACTTCCCAGAGACTCATACTCCAACTAACCACTATTCATGGAGATAACCTAGAACCCCTGCACAGATATAGCACATGGCAGTTCAGTGTCCAAGTGGGTTACATAGTAATGTGAAGAGGGACTGCCTCTGACATAATCTGACTGGCCTGCTCTTGGATCATCTCCCCCTGAGGGGGGAGCAGCCTTACCAGGTCATAGTATAGGACAATGCAGCCACTTTTGATGTGAACTGATGGACTAAGATCAGAAAGGAGAGGAGAACCTCCCCTATCAGTGGACTTGGGGAGTGGCATGCATGCAGAGGGAGGAGGGAGGGTGGGATTGAGAGGGGAGGAGGGAGGTGCTTATGGGGGATGCAGAATGAATAAAGTGTAATTGATGAAAAATTTTAAAAAAAAGGAAAAAAAAGAATTTAAAGATGCTTTAGGCCTAGAAAGGTGTTTTAAGTTGATAGATACAAACTGTAATAAAAATAAGTTAGGTTCAAAATTTTGATCCTCCAAGAGAGATATTTTCTTCAAGATCACCAAATACATTTAGACTAGATATTATATAGAGAGTCTTACCTATTAGTTTTTATAATTGTTTCATAATTATTCTTAATATATAAAAAATGGCCTTTTTATTTAGACAGAAAAGGAAAATTGTTAGGAGTAGGGCTAATGCTTGTATTTTGATTGTAATTACTGGCCCTCAAGATCAGGCTACTGCCCTATCTTTGTTGTATAAACCTGCCTAAAACATTAATTCCTGATAGATTAGTTTTAAAAAGGCCTGTACTTGGGCATAGCAGAAATAGGTAGATGGGGCTAAGATTCCTGGGCTTTGAGGACAGAAGAATCATGGGAAGGAGTGTACAAATGGGTAGAGAGGCTGAAGGAGGGCAATAGAGTGGGTTAGTGTGGAGAAGAAACCACAGGGGCTGGAAGAAGGACTCTGAAAATGGTGTGAATGGAGAAAGCAACCCAAATGAAGGATAAGCAAGTACTTATAGAATTATGTGTTAGAGATAGGCCAAATAGGAATAGTTAAGGTGGATGGCATCAGATGGGGGCTGAGGTAGATGTGAAGGTTATTGAGAGAATGTAGGTAGAATTATCTGCCGAGCCCAAGGTGTTATAAGACAGTTATAAAATTTAACAGGTTTCTGTGTGATAACGAGATAATAGTTAATCAGAACTGTGATGTCTGGTTACTTCACTACTTGGTCCCTATTGATTTTGACCTGTGAGAAAGAAAGACTGTAACTATGTTTTCAAAAAGAACAGATTGTGACTTCACCTGCAACTAGGGGGAGCTCAGAATCTTGGAGTTCTCATTCAGTTTTTCCATCAAAAAATCCTTCTTTAAAATTCAAGATAATAGAAATTAACCTCATTTGTTACCAGCTTCAGTATAATGATCAAATACTTCGTCAGAAAACTTGGGGTTCTTTGCTGGTTTGTTTGCTCTCACTGAAGAACAGTGTTAGGGAGAAATGTGTTTTGCCATCTACCTCAGTTTTATTATACAAATAAATATATGTATTTATACATCTCTGATATGCATGTAGCCTTTCAGAATTTCTAACCCTGTGAGAAATATATTTACTACCTACACTTTATCTACATGGTTTTATATTTATCTTAACAATGTTCAGTCAAAATACTGTTTGCTCATGTTACTTAGGTACTTTTACTTAGGGCAGGTCCATTTAAGCATACCTTCAGCATCTGCCTTTTAGTCTGCTTTTATATGCTTCGCTGAAACAAGTATTAAATGTATATTGTACCGTGTAAATGTATATTGTGCCCAATCTTTAAATGTCTTCCTTTCTTCCTTATAAAATTAAAGCTCTTCATTAAAGAACAAAAAAAAAAAGAAAATCCTGGTATTTATAATGGATATTATTCTGGAAAATAATGGAGCAGATGACATTACAAGGAGCAAAATCCAGAATGAAGGTGGGGTCACAGGGTGAGCCTGAAGAACTGTGAATAATTGTAAAAACCATTAAAATATACATGGAAGACAAAAAAAAATCTTCACAACTATCACAATCACTGTGTTCACATATACTATCTCAAACACTTTATATGATTAATATTATTTTTAATAATCTTATTATGTTGCCATTTTCCAATTTGAACTGATAAGAAAATTGAGATCTTCCAAGGTTCAGATACGAGAAAAGTGTTTAAAGTGAAGTATATGAAGAATTAAGTCCTTTTTTTTCGAGTATCTACACTAAATATTTGCATGATATACTGAGCTATCTTGAAGACAAAAGTTACAGATTATATTGCAAAAATATGCAAATAACCTATTATTCTTTGGTTTATGTACAAAACACCAAGAAGAATGGGATGTGTGTGACATTAGTATCCTGTGATGTAATATATATTAAATAATGTAAAATAATGTCAATAATGATTTAGATCATATTACACTACTGTGCTATCTCATTTTACACAAAATGTGTAAATTTACACAAAATTATTTTTAAGAGCATTATAGGGCTAAACCATGACAGAAGATCATATCTACCCTCTGTTTTCTGTATTCAATTTTGCCTTATCTAACTCAACAGGACTCTCCTAATTTCATTTCATCTTTTTTCTTTTTCTCTTTCCTTATCTTGTCTTTTCCTTTTTTTCCTTCCTCCTTTCCTTTCTTCTTTTCTGTCTTATTTTTTTGAATGACCTCTAAATCCAATTAATACTACACACATACATGGAGAGATGATACATTTTTGAGACACATCTCACTGTGGGTTTTAAACATGCCAGACTTTCAATCTTCCTTGCACATTCTGCTTAGAAAAAGAATGCACTGGAAGTGAAGCTCTTTATCTTACTTCCTGTTTTCTAATTGAATAACATGCAAACTCTTTAACATTACAATCACACTTATCTCCCGTGCATTGTTTACTAGTGTCATTTTAATTAAAACAAAAGGGGGGGCTTATGGAGGGATACAAAGTGAATAAAGTGTAATTAATAAAAATAAAAAAGGAAAAAAAAACAAGAAAGATATCATTTTTATTTATATTTTTGCATCATCATCAAAGCAAGTGAAACTGTCATAAAGAAAAACAGCAGCCTACAAATTGGGAAAAGCTCTTCGCCAACCCAAAATCTAACAGAGGGCTAATATTATATAACAAACTCAAGAAGTTAAACACCAACATAACAAATAATCCACTTTAAAAAATGGGTTACAGAGCTAAATATAATTGGACATAGGAGAAAACAAGTAACAAGAGAGGAGCCTACACCAGAGGGCCTCTGAAATACTCTACTTAGCAGTGTATCAAAGCAGATACTAAGACTCATAACCAAACCTTCGGCAGAGAGCAGGGAATCACATTAAAGAAGGGGGAGTTAGTATGACGTGGAAAGGATAGGAACTCCCCAAGGACCAAATATATCTGGGCACAGGGGTCTTTTCTGGGACTGACACTCCACCAAGGACCATGTATGGTTATAACCTAGAACCTCTGCTCGGATGTAGACCGTGGTAGCTCAGTAACCGATTGGTTTTCCATGGTAAGAGGAACAAGGACTATTTCTGACAGGAAGTCAATGGCAATGTCTTTGACCTCCCCACCCCCTAAGGGAGGAACAGTCCTGCTAGGCCACAGAGGAGGACTTTGCAGCCAGTCCCAAAGATACCTGATGAACCAGGGCCAGACAAAAGGGGAGGAGGTCTTCCCCAATCAGTGGACTTGGAAAGGGGCAGGGAGGAGATGAGGGAGGGTGGGATTGGGCGTGAATGAGGGAGCAGGATACAGCTGGGATACAAAGTTAATAAAATGTAACTAATAATAAAAATAAAAATAAATTCCTGTGACCAGGGACTCCTGCAGAGACCCATACTCCTTCCAAGGAAAGACCTAGAACCCCTGCTCACTTTCCAAGGGGGTCCTTAGTAAGGGAGGCAACTCTTTGATCAGCTCCCCTGAGGGGCAGGGTGCAACCTTGTCAGGCCACAGTGGAAGATGCTGCTGCCAGCTCTGATGAGACTTGATAAGCTAGGGTCAGTTAGAAGGAGAGGAGGTCCTCCTGAATCAGTGGACTAGGGGAGGGATTTAGGGGTAGAAGAGAGAGGTTGGGTCAGAATGGGCAGAGATGCAGGAGGCTACAGCTGGGATACAAAGTGAATAATTTGTAACAAATACATAACAATAATAAAAAAATATCATTATTGAAAAATCAATTTCTGCTATAAAACAACATAATTTTGCTAACTGAATATACCTATAAACTAACTAAATTAATTAAGCAATGATTTAAAAATAATAAAAAATCTACTTCTTTACTTTTGCTCTTCCTCGGGAATTCTTCTGTTTCCAAATAAAACTGTAAACTAGCTCTTCATATTTTTATGATAAAATGACTTGGATATACAATGTCATCACCTAATCTTACACTACAACTGCTTTCAACATTACTTATTACTGACTCTTATACCTGAAAACACAGAGAACTCTTGTGTGCATTACTAAAAACTTAGAGACATTCATGACCCTTGGCAGAGATGCCAGGGTTAGCCATTGTCTCTCCGGGGACAATGAAAGATGTATATACTCACATATTAAAAAAAAAAAAAAAAAAAAAAAAAAAAAAAAAAATACTATTGCGGAAAAAATGATCCTCGGTTGGAATCTACTATATGAAAGCATATTTTAATTTATTTTACAAGAGTCACATTTATGTTACAGATATAGAGTAAAACCAAGAAAATTAAATATAATTAGAGACTGAGCCACAGAATTAGTTGAGGCTGCATTTTGAACCGCATGTTTAAGGAACATATATAACTAAGTCTTATAAAACAATAAATCTGAAATGATTTTCCGTGATATGCTACATTGGGGCTTATTAAACATGTAGCAGCATTTTTACACTGCATTCAACTTTAAATAAGTCAACTGCATACATTGCTATGTATGTGCATCAAATTGTTAAATCTTTTCTTGATAATGTGCCATTGAAAAATTGATTAAAAGGAATGGCATAGATGTCTAAACTTAGGGCATAACCTTGAGTAAAGCACTATGTCTGCAGCTAATCTGTGCATCTGCGGATATGCCCACATGACTTTATTGTAGCTATTTAAATTGATGTTTCTATAAGTAGTCGACCCTTAGTTAAATTATTTTGGGGGATACTTAGCATAAACATTTGGTTGAAACTTCTAGGACATTGTCATTATTTGCTATGTGTATGTGTGAGTCTGTGAATTCAAAGGTGTTTACATATTTGGTTTAAATTAGCAATCTTCAGATTTAGTATGTTTTGTCAGTTTTCATCTTAATTTTTGTTTTCCATTAAAGGATATCAATTACCTTAAATTCATATTCAATTCTAATAACTAGTTTTGGTATGTGTAAACACAAGATGCAAGGTTTTTGATGATATGACAAAATTTAGAGACAGAAAATTTATTAAACTATAAATTTATAGTTTAATAATTATAGTTTAATATAATTTACATTTTAATAATTAATAAGTATAAAAATTTATAGTATAAATTCCATTATTCTAGAGAAACCAAAAAAAAAAGAGACAAATGGTAAGTTAACATACATTATTGGATTCCTATGAGATTAAAGAATCAAATGCATACACCATTGAAGACCAAAAGGTTTTCATATGTAGACATTTTACATATTTTTCTCTTATATTATTTTATGGCATCTTCTGGAATATGACAAAGAATTTAAAAATGTCCAATCATTCATCTTTATAAACCATTTGTAAAAGTATATTTTAAAATGAAAATATTCTCTCAATAAACATATTATTGTCATATTTACTGATGGTAATAAAACTTAAAAATTTTGAGAGAATTTTCATTATATGTACTGAACAGTGAGTGATTTTAATATAATAACAATACATAGAATTTTAAGACCTGTTATTAAACAAAATCATTTTTATTACAGTATTCGTCATATGCTTTTGTGTGACTCATACCTGACATAGGTAAAATTCTACACGTGCTCCAGTCAAAGTGCATTCATCCCTCTTTACTGTTCCCTACAGCATAATAGCTATCTTTTCCCTGACTATAACCAGAAATTGACTCAGTATTTAGAAGGGCTATACTGGTATAGTTGTAGAATAATCTTGGGACTCTATTTGGATACTATTCATTCCAGTTTCATTTTTCTGCATCTCATGACTGAATCAACAAGAACTTTACACATAGTGAAAATTACTTATATACTTTAAAAAAATGTTATTTTTAATTTATTGACTTAGTTAAAAAAGCAATGTGAAGTTAGAAACAGTATGTTTTCCAATATTGAGGACCACATAAAAGCCACAGGAAATCTAAGAGCAGAGGTCAAAGGAGTGATCAGTGATTCAAGAATGCAAAGTTAAGAATATTCAGAAATTGTGGTATTGGGATTGTGCTATTCAGGGACAACTGGAACAAGGAATCAGTTGTAGCAGATGATGGAAATAAAAGGTGAGATAAAGAAGACAAGAAGCAATATCTTATTATTTCTTCTTCCCTTACCCAATTCCCAGTACTGACATGGTCATCATTTTTTTCTAGAGCCTAGATAACAACATAGTGTAGGAAATGTTGCAAGTTTTTCTCTATGATGTTTTGAAGAACAAAGGATACATGTGCTTTGGTGGAAACACATGTACCATATACTGAGATGAGAGCCACACGAAAGGATTACTTCCAGGATTCATTTTGAAACTGCCCTGTGCATGCTTGTGAACATGCTTAATGGTATGGCAGGAAGGAATCATGCTGATGCAACAATGAGTAGTCCTTATTTGTTCTACGTTCTGTTTGGTTTGGTTTGGTTTTTTTCCTCAGTGGAAGAGGTGCTCATCCATGATAGTTACTATGAATCTGGTAAGACTTGTTGAACTTTAGAAAAATCAAAGGTAGTCTCCAATCATGTGTGTTGCAATGAGTTTAACTCCTGAAATGAAAAGGTTTTGGTTTCCATTTTCTCAATGGCAGTGGATGAAACAATAGCAGAGCAACAGAAATGATGGGAATAATTCTTAGTGCAACAAGAAATGGTCCTAAAAATGTAAACTTAAGAGAATCCTAGGACAAGTGGTCCTTGAACTTCAGTCTCCAGACTTCCCAGTCTACTCCAGTCTTCTGTAAGGAATACTCAATCCTAATGGGTTCCTACACTCTTGCTTTCATTCAAGGGCTAGAAGACCTGTGTTAGTCTGTTCTGATTCCCAGTGTGATTGGGTTTTCAATAATCTTGCAGAATAAAAATAAAAAGATGTATGAGGGTGTCTGTAATGGAATGTTAACAGATTATTACTTCAGCGGGTATCTAAACAAATAGTTGTGGTAATCAATTTGATTGACTTTTCTGACTGATATTAGGATGCTGAGGGAAGGAGGAAAACTGAATAATTGAAGAGAATTGGCTGCTGAGGTTTATCCTTGGTGACATGATCTTACCTTGGTTCAGTCAAATTATTGTTTTATCCTTTTTTGTCTGGTTTGAAGTAAACAACCTACCACCAGATACTGCATAATATTTCATATGTGAGAGCAGAGTCATGTTACTTTGGGCTGAACCTTTTGAAACCATGAGGCACCATAACCATTTTCTTCCTTAACATTTTTTACAGTTCTCTCTATAAGCATTTTGGTCACACTGATGCATAAATAACACAATTACCAGAAGTTGGCATAGTATCATTTCATACTCTGTCTCCTAGTTTAAGTGTCTAGAGTCCTTAACCAAAACATCATTAAATAAATATATATATTTAAATGTAAATGTAATCCAGGAAACAGAGGGTTTTTTTTGTATTTTGTATTTTTATTATTTACAGTTTATTCACTTTATATCACCCCTATAAGCCCCCTGTCCTCCCCTCCCAATTCTCTCTCCCTCTCTCTTCTCCACCCATGCCCCTACCAAAGTCCACTGATAGGGGAGGTCCTCTTCCCCTTCCATCTGACCCTAGCTTATCAGGTCTCTTCAGGCCTGGCATCATTGTCTTTCTCTGTGGCCTGGTAAGGATGTTCCACTCTCAGGGAGAGGTGATCAGAGAGCAGGCCAATCAGTTTATGTCAGAGATGGTCCCTGTTCCCATTACTATGGAAACGACTTGGACACTGAACTGTCATGGGCTACATCTGTGCAGGGGTACTAATTTATCTCCATGAATGGTTCTTGTTTGGAGTATCAGTCTCAGAAAAGACCCCTGTGCCCAGAATTTTGGTTCTGTTGCTCTCCTTGTGGAGCTCCTGTCCTCTCCAGGTCTTACTGTCTCCCCCTTCTTTCATAAGATTCCCTGCATTCTGCCCAAAGTTTGGCTATAAGTCTCAATATCTGCCTTGACACCCTGCAGGGAAACACCTCTCAGAGGCTCTCTGTGGTGGGCTCCTGTCCTGTTCCTTGTTTTCTCCCTCTTCTGATGTCCTTCCTCTTTGCCTTTCTGAATGGGAAATGAGCATCTTAGCCAGAGTACCCTTTCTTGATTAGTTTCTTTAGGTGTACAGACTACCAACAGCACAGGCTCTAAGAGCAACAATCAATAAATGGGACCTCATGAAACTGAAAAGGTTCTGTAAAACAAAATACACTGTCGTCAGAACAAAATGACTACTTACACATTGGGAAAGGATCTTCACCAACATGATACCTGACAGAGGGCTAATATCCAGAATATATAAATAACTCAAGAAGTAAAACAACAACAAACCAATTAATCGAATTAAAAGTAGGGTACAGAGCTAAAGAGAGAATTCTCAATAGAGAAATATCTAATGGCAGAGACACAGTTAAAGAGATGCTCAAGTCCCTAATTAGCCATCAGTGAGATGCAAATAAAAACGACCCTGAGATTTCACCTTATACCCATCAGAATGGCTAACATAAAAAAATCAAGCAACAGCACATGCTGGAGAGGATGTGAAGAAAGGAGAACCCTACTCCACTGCTGGGGAGAATGTAAACTTGTACAACCACTTTGGAAATCAATCTGGGGCTTTCTCAGACAAGTAGGAATAGTGCTTCCTCAAGATCCAGCTATACCACTCCTGAGCATATATCCAAAAGATATTCAAATATACAACAAGTACATTTGCTCAACCATGTTTGTAGCAGCTTTATTTTTAATAGCCAGAAGCTGGAAACAACCCAGATGCACCTCAGTTGAGGAATGGATACAGAAATTGTGGTACATCTACAGAATGGAATATTACTCAGCAATAAAAATCAAGGAAATCATGAAATTTACAGGTACATGGTGGGAACTCGAAAAGATCATCCTGAGTGAGGTATTCCAGAAGCAGAAAGACACACAGGGTATATACTCACTCATTAGTGGATATTAGATATGTAATATAGGATAAACAGAGTTTTTTTTTAAATAAATGAAAATGCCAAGAGTCATTACATTCCTTAGATGGCGATAATGAGGGAGGCTTCTAAAAGGAGAGAGAGAATGGAATAGAAATTATATTAAAAGCAAATATGTGAAGAAGAATATTGTAGGAATCCTAAGCAGCTTAACCAAATTCAGGGACAGTCAAAGAGACCAATTATGAGACTGTTTCCCCAACTGAGGACCATGTGTGGGTATAATCTAGAACCCATGCTCAGATGTAGCCCATGGTAGTTCAATATTCAATTGGTTCCCTAGTAAAGGGAACAGGGACTATTTCTGACATGAACTCAATGACTGACTCTTTAACCTCTCCCTGCCCCGAGGGAGGAGCAGCCTTTCGAGGCCACAGAGGACATTTCAGACAGTCCTGAAGATACTGTTAAGCTAGAGACAAATGAAAGGGGAGAAGGACCTCCCCTATCAGTGGACTTGGAAAGGGGACAGGGAAGAGGTGAGGGAGAGAGGGTGGTATTGGGAGGGAATGAGGGAAGGGCTATGGATGGCATACAAATTTAATAAACTGTGATTAATATAAAAAATAAAAATTATTAAAAAAAGAGTAAAAACATGGTAATATGCAGAACGTTTAAGAAAGGACAAAACTCTTATGTGAATGCAGTATAAAGTGAGAAAAACAGAGTTTCTTACATACAAACAGAATTTGATGTTAAGTATCAACTTTTTTCTCATCCAACATTAGAGATCAAAATTCACTGAAAGCATATCCAAAGTACTAGGAGGAAAGGAGAAAAAGAAACAGTAAAATATGGCAAGGGTGGCAAGGGGCTTTAGAGTAAGTGATGTAGAGCTTAAATTAATGGCTAATTAATTAATATTCATTTATTTTCAGATATCTCCATATTATCCATCATTCTTTACAAAAAAGAAGAGCACCCAAGGCCAAAGTTGAAGTCATGACTAGTCTATGGATATATAAACAAACATTTAGAAGTTGATTTAACAATTTACATATTAAGTAAACCACAGTAGTAACCCTATTTTCATGCTTCTTACTGGGATTTTATTAATTTATATTCAATGCAATGCAGTCTAGATTATATGGTCCCAGAAAATACGATTCATGCTATGACAGATACAGCCAACAGTCATTCCAAGCTTTGTCATGTATGAACCATGTGGTCAGGAGAATGACAGGGTACACTTAATAGTACATGAACTCACATGTAAGTAGCACTCACATGTTACTTGCAACTAGTAGCTGTCTAATTGTGTTCAAGTTCCACTAACAGGAGAGAAATTTAATGAAGTCAAGGACCTTAGAAAGCAATCTACTACCATCACCTACTATAGAAGCATAATTGCCAATTCTATTCTAAATCTTATACTTCTACACACAGATAAGTGTTGATACCATCTTTCTTCAAAGAATATTTTCTTTTCAGATTGAAGACCATCATAAGACATAACAAAACAAAACACAAGAAGCAAAAACAGACTGGAAACAATACAAAGATGAGTGATGAATGCATCCTGGTAATCCCAGCCCCAATGAATACATCAACTCAGCTCCTGTACCCATGGATCAGATTTCAAAAGCCTGAATACCAGAAAGTCTGTTGTGAAATATTTTGCCTGAGATTTCACCTTCCACCCATCTGAATGGCCAAGATGAAAAATTCAAGTGACAACACATGCTGGAGACCTTGTCGAGAAAGGGGAACCCTCCTCCATTGCTGGTGGGAAGGTAAATTGGTACAATCACTTTGGAAGTCAATCTGGCACGTTCTCAGACAATTAGGAATAGTGCTTCCTCAAGACCTAGCTATACCACTGCTAGGTACATACCCAAAATTTGCTCAAGTACACAACAAGAACATTTGCTCAACCATGTTTGTAGCAGCTTTATTTGTAATAGCCAGAACCTGGAAACAAACCAGATGTCCATTAACGGAGGAATGGATACAGAAATTGTGGTATTTTTACACAATGGAATACTACTCAGCAATCAAAAAAGAGGAAATCATGAAATTTGCAGGAAAATGGTGGGATCTAGAAAAAATCATTCTGAGTGAAGTATCCCAGAAGGAGAAAGACAAACTTGGCATATACTCGCTTATATAGGCCTACAAGATATGATAGACATAATGAAATCTATACACCTAAAGAAGACAATCAAGAAAGTGGACACGGGTAAGATGATTCATCCTCATTTAGAAAGACAAATGGGATGTGCATTGAAAGTATGACAGGAGTCTACCGCAAAAGGCATCTGAAAGACTCTACCTAGCAGTGTTTCAAAGCAGATACAAAGACTCAAAACCAAACCTTCGGCAAAGTACAGGGAATCATATGAAAGAAGGGGAGTTAGTATGATGTGAAAAGGATAGGAGCTCCACAAGGACCAAATATATCTGGGCACAGGGGTCTTTTCTGAGACTGACATTCAACCAAGGACCATGATTGGATATAACCTAGAACCTCTGCTCAGATGTGGCCCATGGTAACTCAGTAACCAATTGGTTTCTCATAGTAAGGGGAACAAGGACTATTTCTAACAGGAACTCAAAGGCTGGCTCTTTGACCTCCCAACCCCCCAAGGGAGGAGCCTTGGTCACAGAGAAGGACTTTGCAGCCAGTCCTGAAGATACCTCATAAAGCAGGGTCAGATGAAAGGGGAGGAGGTCCTCCCCTATCAGTGGACTTGGAAAGGGGCAGGGAGGAGATGAGGGAGGGTGGGATTGGGGAGGGAAAAAGGGAGTGGGATTAAGCTGGGATACAGAGTTAACAAAATGTAACTAATAAGAAAAATAAAAGAAAAAATGACTATATAAACCATACTGGAAATATTACAATATTACATATGTTCTAAAGTAGAAGGAGAAAATTTCAAGGGCCAGGCCACAAGATAAAGAACTACAGACAACTAATGACTGATCAAAAACGTATAATTAGCCTATCCAAGGGAGGAACACACTTATTGTTTGTCCAGTGCAGAACAGTCAGCATTGAAACTATGTACACACAGCCATTAAGAATGGGCTCAGCAGGTTGCAATCATATTTCTGTGCATACATATACATGCATTTAAATATTTATGTAAAAGTGATAATGTCATAGACGCAATTGATCTGAGAGAGAACATTGCATGA
Organism: Rhombomys opimus; assembly: GCA_010120015.1. NCBI lineage: Eukaryota > Metazoa > Chordata > Mammalia > Rodentia > Muridae > Rhombomys > Rhombomys opimus. Next base: position 948,804 of record REGO01000461.1, on the reverse strand, counting down.
GAAGGGTTGGAGGGAGGAAACCTGAGGGGGCTAGATTTTGTATAGGGAAGGGAGAAAATGCCATGTTCTATTTTGTTTAAAAGTATATCAAAATAAAAATAAATGACATTTTAAACCAAAAAATAATTTAAATGGTATTCTCCAGAAAAACGTCAATAAGCACATATAAGTATGCTTTTCAAATGTCCATTAGGTTGGACATTTTCAAGATGTTACATGGCTTGAAATGTTATTGAATATTGGAAAATGTTTGAAGCTTTACATACCTCTGATAAGAACATAAAAGTAGACAACCACTTGTAAAATATTCCATAACTCCTCAAATGTAAAGAACTTATATTGTTGAGGATGTATATAAGAGAAACACAATAATATTCAAACACAGATTGATAAATAATATTCCTAATAATATTTCCTCAGTATCCCAAATGTGGAAAAAATCCCACATCCTTATGTCTGAAGAATAGGTAAACAAGATGTTGTTGATTAATACAAACACCAAGAAATTATATATCAAAAATGAAATACTGGTGCATTCTATAACAGAGATCAACTTTGAATGAATGTACACTAAGAAAAATATAGAAGGAAAACAGACATCATACTGTAGGCTTCTATGTACCTTAAATTTTTGGAAAATATAAATTATAAAGACAACTTTTGATGGAATATGGCTGAGAATAAAAGGGTTTGAGGTGATAGTTCATATAATATTTTATTTTGTGGACATGAAAACACTTCAAAAGTGATTACATTCATGGATTTGAAACTATTAAATAAAAATTCTTTCTAAATAAATATTAAAGAATAAATTGCTTATCTTGAATGAGGGAATATACTCTTAGAATTAAATTTTATTAAAAATGTTTGAAAATTATAAAAAGTCATATATTTGTGAAACTTATGAATTTATAACTTAAAACAATACTGTTGAAAGATTGTCATTCTTTTGAATCATAAAATACTGAAAAACAGTCAAACACAGATGCCAGTTTGTTGTAAAAGATCAAACACAAAGCTAGCGACAGGGCTTAGGGGGTGAAAGCCATAGCCTGAGCAAGCCTGACAATGTGAGAGTGATTACTAAAACCCAGATAAACGTGGAAAAGGAGATTCAACTATATAAAAATTGTCTTCTGACTGCCACAGGCAGTCTTTGGAACACTGAAACTTGCACTCGTGTGCATGCTTATATAAAAACACACACTAGAAAATGTACAAAATAGAATATGTACAATGCTCTCTTTTATCTGTTTTCTGCTCCTCGCTTTTTTTTTTTATGCTTTTCATACTAGATGAGTTTTCATTAAAATTCAAATACATGAATTTGATTTTTCAAGCGTTAGGAGAAAGATACTATATTCTGGCCATGTTAACCATTAATTTTGAGCCCTTTCTCAGCATTTGAGAATGAGTATTCTTTTCCCAGAAGGACAGTTGAAACACCAAGAGGAAGATTTGCCTTTTCATTTGTTGGCTTTCAAGCTCATGTGTCTCAGCTTTAATACCTCTTAAATAGAGTTTATTTTGCAGAGAATCTGTTTATCTAGACTTAGTACATGGCAAAACCAGGAGTGTAACTGGAATATATAACTTGGGAATGCACAGTGCATAACTGAATATTTGAACATGTCTCAAAGCAGTGGAGCAATTTGATCCTTATAATCCAGTTTACTTTTTTTTTTTTTTCCTGAGAGGAAAGGGCATGGTTAGCTAGGATTTATTTCATCTGCAGCTTTCACATGACAAAATTTACTTTTAAGTTTAAAATGATGTTGTATCTGTCCCTAGTGTCTGAGTATGATGAGAGCTGGAAAAGTAGATGGAATTGCAAATGTCTAATATTGGCATGGCATTTGCTTTCCATTTTCTTTAGTGTGTACAAGTGGGATGTTACTAATTGTTTTTTTTTATTTTTATTTTTATATTAATCACAGGTTATTTAATTTGTATCCCAGCCGTAGCCCTCTCCCTCATTCCCTCCCAATCCCACCCTCATCTCCTCCCTGCCTTTTCCAAGTCCACTGCTAGGGGAGGTCCTCCTCCCCTTCCATCTGACTCTAGCTTATCAGGTATCTTCAGGACTGGCTGCCTCTGTGGCCTCCTCCTCTGTGGCCTAGGAAAACTGTTCCTTCCTTGGGAGTGGGGGGGAGTTAAAGGAGCCAATCATTGAGTTCATGTCAGATATAGTTCCTGTTCCCCTTACTAGGGAAATGCACTTGGTTACTGAGCTACTATTAAAGACTTGGCAAAGTCACTAGTGGAGAAGGTCTATTTATTTTTTGGTGAAGGAAGTGGATTTGAAGATTGATTGGTGATATTTATTTTCCAAATCACTGATTATTAGTTTTTATTTTCTTTTTTTTCAAATTTTTTATTTAACTTTTATTAATTACACTTTATTCCTTTTGTATCCCCCATAAGACCCTCCTTCCTCCCCTCCCGGTCCCACCCTCCCCCCCTTTCTGCATGCATGCCTCTCCCCAAGTCCACTGATAGGGGAGGTCCTCCGCTCCTTCTTTCTGATTTTTTTTTTTTTTTCTTCTCAATGCAGTTTATTCAGGAACCTTGAACAATCTTCTGACCCTGGGGAAAGCCAGCCCACAGCTTAAAATAGCCTCTGGGTAGCCAACCCCAGCGTGCCTCATGGGCAGTGCAGATAGGTCCACATACACGGAAGCAAGCCAGATCCTCAGCCTTAGCCAAATATGGAGTTGTTTGTGACAGAGAGCACTCACTATCGGGAAGGTGGAAGGCAGAAACCAGCTCCATCTTTAAGGCGCAGCATTACGCAGCTCTCTACAGTTCCCCCTTTTTGTTTTAGATGCGTCAGGCAAGAGTAGAGATCTGATCTCTGATATTAGAAATAAATTGGGACTTTGTACCGATGTTCATTTAGGTGTCATCCACCCAAAGATCATCAGACCCGTCCGATACCTTTTTCTCAGAGGCGGGACCTGGGGCATCAACCCGCATGCAATCAGACATGCTCTTCTCTGGGTTGAAAGCAGCTGACCCTGAGTGCAGTGCTTAGCCTCGCATCCTGAGCATAACATTTTAGCTTTTTATGGTAGCCAACCATGCTTGGGGAGACTGTCCTGCTTCAATGGCTGTAAAGGCCTGAATGATCATGGCTGCATTACACTGTTGTGAGACTCTAACCTTGCATATACACCACAGGCAAACCAAGGAGACCAACACCAGAAGGCCTGCTAATGCTCCCATGCCGGCCCATTCCTTCAGATGATTCATGGCTGCAGCAATCCATGATGATAATCCTGTGGCTAGTCCTGTGTCCACTCTGGTAGAATTTGCCGTAACAATAGCCACTCTCAGCTGCTCCATCATAGTATTGAATTCTCCAGTCCAATTACCTAAAAAATAGCTAGACAATTGTTTAGACAGATTTGCAGCAAGGGAAAAATTCTCATATTGTATGCTAGTGACACAAAGTCCAGCATACTTCCATTGACAGCCACATAGAGCGATTTGCCATAGGGTATCAATTTGCTCCTGCATGAGGTCAATCCTCTGATTGAACACCATCAAGTCTCCTTTTAGTTGAGCATTAATTCCTTTTTGTACATCTAGAGCAGGAGCTACATTGGCTAAAAGAATATTTAGGGTCTGAGCAGTCTGCATAGTATGACTCATGGCTAATGCTGCGGTGGTAGCTCCAACAGCTGCCAATGAGATGGCAGTAACAATGGCGGCTGTAATTCCAAGATCCCTTTTCTGTCTGAAGAGAGTCATAGCATGAGGGGCATCAACAGGCACAGGCACCCAGCGAGGCATGCGAGTAATCAGGGCATATCTAAATTCACTAGCATTCCAGCATTGGACAAAAAAGCAAGTATCATTACCACAATTACTTGGCTCTATCTGGCTAACAATGAATAGAAATGGGGGTTATAAACAAACAGGTGTGGACTTATAGGAAATATTATGAGAAGCCTTTACCCCCCTCGTTGGAATATCCTGCATCAGTTCTAGAACTAGCAGTGGTGGTGTCCAAGGTCTGAGTAGGTTCAGGAGAGGAGAACCTCCCCTAACAGTGGACTTGGGGAGTGGCATGAATGCAGAAAAGAGAGGGAGGGTGGAATAGGGTGGGGAGGAGGGAAGGGCTTATGGGGGGATGCAGAATGAATAAAGTGTAATTGATGAAAAAGTTTTTATTTTCTTTTATAGTATTTTTTCTTTTGCTTTACTTAGGATGAAAAACTGAATTTTAAAGTCACTGAAGAGTTGCATGTAAAAACACACCATTTTCATACATGACTTGATCTGTTATTTTTTTTTTTTAATGCAATGGACTCCTGTCAACAGTTGAAAAGGGAATCAAAGAGTAAGCAAGTTAGTACCATGACAATTATTGTTCTATCCCTATTTCCATCAATTGAGAATCTATGGAAAGAATTCTTCCTTTTGGTTTCCTTTGGCTGATCTATGTGAACATTGGTAAAATACGTATTTGGAATATTATATGTGGAAAATAAATATATAATGCATTGCTAAAGCTTTACCTGGGTAGTGAGAATACAAACTCAGCTCACTGGGAGCTGAGTCAATACAATATTTTTTTACACAATCATGAGGACCGGATAGATTCTCAGCATGCTAAATAAAAACGATTTTAAAAATAGGAAAGTATGGGTGATGTCATTCTTTTGAAACACCAGCACCCACAATTAAGACATGTGGATCCTGGGATTATCTGACTGGCCAGGCTAAACTACATGGCAAAGGCCAGACCCTTAAGAACGTGAGAACCTATTTAAAAATTTAAGGTGGAAAAGCTGTTAGTTGCTATCTAAGGCAAATAGATGACCGTATGACAAGAACTGAGAAATAAGTTAGCTTAGCTTATTCATATAAAAATAAGTCATTAGAACTTGGCCTAATACTATTCCCATTTAGCACATCACAGAAGACGAAAGGGATCCATTAACTTAACCACATGGTGAACTTTGAAAACCACCATAAAGTTTAGCCTGTCAAGACTTGCCCTGAGCAGGGAGCAGCCTTGCCAGGCTGCAAAGGAGGACAATGCAGCCAGTCCTGATGAGACCTGATAAGCAAGGGCCAGAGGGAAGGGGAGGAGGACCTCCCCTATCAGTGGACTAGGGGAGAGGATGGGAGAAGAAATGGGAGGGAGCGTTGGAGTAGGAAGGTTTGAGGAAGGGGGCTACAGTGAATAAACTGTTACTAATAAAAACAAATAACCTAATTTTCAAAAAGATGTGCCCAATGGCGCACTAGTGGCACAAACATCATGGGAGTAACCAAGTTTCTTTTTGGATTTGAGAGTTATTTATACAATGAAGTGATTTTCCATATGAGATATATTACCTTCGATTTAGAAAGCCTGTATTTACTTTTATCATATGCTTGTTATTGTGCTGAAAGAAAGATTTCCCACTTTTCTTAAGCCAGCACTAGCTTAGTGTTACATTTATTTATACTAAAAGTAGAATTCCTAAAAACATTCTTCCTAATCCATATCATCAAGTTAGTTATAATTATAATAGTACTTCTTTTATGCAAATTAGATTTTGCAGTAAGCCCACTCAGTGGGCTAGATTCCTTACTTGTCTCTTATCAGGTTGAAATTTCTGAGGAAACTAAACTAAACAGGGCTTACTTCTGTAGTTTAAGATCTAAAACAATGCGTGAGTCAAAATAAATGGTAACAGAATAAAAGAACGGCTTTCCTACAAACAGTTAACCTCTGTGGGAGTGGAGAAATGGTCTCAAGGTTCAGAATGTGTAGTATTTTCCATGAACTAGAGTTGTGTTCCAAGAAAGATCACAGTTTATTTCACCCACCTAATTACTCAACATAGAATTCTCTGCAGCTACAATCTGGGTGACATCTGAAGCCTCTGAACTCCACAGACAACTGCTCTTGCTTATTCACAGAGACATACACCTAATTAAAAATAAATAAATATTTAAAGAAAAATGTTTATTGTTTTGAAACTACCTATTTACATCAGCAGTTAGCTATACAGAAGTGTAGACAAACATGTGTCTTGGTATATTGATTACTGATTAGTTGTTCCAAGCTAAAAAAAAAATTAAAAGGAGAAATAGAAACCTAAAAACCTGTCAGTTCAAAACATTAACGTCATTTCCTTACAAAGTCTCTATGATTCTTTCAATATGGAGCAAAGATGACTGACATATACACTGAATGTTAGAAAGTTTACAGCAGCAATACCAGTGATCCACAGCAGTGACACATTCATGCCACAAGCAGACATGCCTGCCTGCCTTGCTCTTACATCCAAATTACTCCATTCTCCAAGGACCTATGTTATTTATTTATTTATTCTTTCATGCATGCACTTATCTATCTATCTATCTATCTATCTATCTATCTATCTATCTATCATCTATCTATCTATCTATCTATCTATCTATTTAGGCCAATGGTTTTATAATTTTATATTTGCATAAAGACACAATTGCTTTCAAAATTTTATATTTGCATAAAGCCACAATTGCTTTCAAATCTGTTTATTGATTTTATTTTTAAATTTTATTAAAGATTTTAGTGTGAGACTTCTCTTGGGCTAGTGAAGAACATTTTGTTGTAGACCTAAAATATTTAGGAAAAGTTTATAGGATATTTGTATTTAACTACCTTGGTTTCAGTTATGAAATATTCCTTAGCATTATGCCACAACTTTTCAATTCATTCCTGAACTGTGCCAATTTTAGTTGTATAAAATATTTTCCACTACAAAATTTCATCAATATCATTGCTTTTCCCTGGCATCATATATAATGATTCTCATATTGCTTTCCCTTTGAACTTTTTGCTAGTATTTCATTTCCTGTAATCTATGTACAATCTATATACTTCTAATCTATACATAATTTATGACAGAGCCTAACAGACCGAAAACTGTGTTTCCCCTAAAACTTGCTTTACATTTACAAATAATTGCACTTCAGTAGGTGAAGCAACAGAACAGATTAATAAATTCATTGTTTTTACTCCCCAGCCCACCCTGGAAGGAGCAGTGTTAGCCAATGCTGGGTGGCTTAGCTTCTTGCTTGTCCATCTGCTGGGATCTGCTATATCATTGAGTTGTATTTTTATTTTCATTTTGAGTTATTTCTACTTTTCTAAAGAATAGTGTTATTCAATAAGTCCACAAGTGTTAGGACTGGGGGAAAAGGGGAATAGTGAGAAAATCCATATGGGAAGCAAGTAAAGAGGGACAAGGTGGGAGATGAAAGAAGGGGAATAAAAAGAAAATCATGAATGGCTGACAATGCCTCAAGCAAACATTTTATAATAGGTAAATATATAAATATAGGTGTGTATAAGTATACAAATAATGTAAAATAATGTATGCCGCTTAGGATCATTATAATCACCCCAAGAGCCATAGAAACTAGCAAAAATCCAGGTGTCAGGCATGGAAAGCCTCCCTTTGAGTTTTTGCTCAAGGCAATCCAAAACACTATCAAAGCAATGTAGGCTATTAACATTGACCTTAGTATTCCAAGAACTTGAAGGTAAAATCTAACTGATGAAGGTATCACATACTCCAGAGACAGGATTTGGAGCTGACCTGGAAGGCTCTTCTCTGAGGAGTTAGTTACCCAAAGGCTAGGGAGGAAAGTCATGAGTACCCAGGTGGAAAGACTATGAGCAGAAACAATGACTAGAACAGCAACCTATCCTCTATGATAAAATAGTGGCACTGTGAAACTTGGTGTACACAGATAACTGTCAAATTATCCTTAATTTCCAGTCAATAAGAGAAAATATGTATCTGGTTTAAAAAAATGGACAATTACCTTAAGCTAGAGAGGATAGACCTCAGAAGAGAACCTACTAATTTTATTTTCTTAAACAAGTAAAATCTTTAACTTTTTCTAAATATTCCATAGAAAGGTGTAGCATTCATCCATCCTCAATAAAGCATTTTTTTGTTACAATATATGCAGACTTTTAAAGTGGTCCATAACTGGAATAAAAATGCAGGGATAGGTAACTGTAGTGTGCACAACCCTACGAAATCCATTTGCAATACAATTCCTCTAGCTAACTATTGGAAAATAACGTAACAGTGGAATATGAAGACTGTAAGCTAATACTACAATGTCCACTGTGAAACATTTGACTGGGAATGTGCACACATAAACTCTAACATTGTTAACTGAACAAGAAAAGCATAATGACAATGCCAGTTGACATGCCAATATGGAAAGGGAAAATTCCACATGGTCTCACCAATATATGAATAATTTCAATATATGATAATGCCTAATAATTATAATTAAACAAGATCATAAATATTGAAGAAGGTGCAGATGAAGTTGGAAGGCGTTGAGATAAGGAACTGTGTGATGCAGATTCAGTACTCATGTATGAAGTTCTCTAAAAGGATTAAATCAAAGGATTTCTACAACACAAACATACAAAAACCATACACAACACACACAAATATATGATATATACATAAATATATATGTATTAAAAATTATTCCAGAAGTTATATAAAATTTACCTGAGCCCTGGCTCAAATAACATTTTTGGTTCTTATTTTGGTGTTGGTAGGTAGAAAATGATTGCTTGATAGGTCTTTGAAATGTCAATGTATGTATCATATTTAATATTGTTCTAACTTTTCCCTGAAAATGAATATAATTTAGATGATTGCCGAACAGAGAAGAAAACGTAGAAAACTGTACATACTTCTTTGTGTATGCAGTTGAAAGATTATAAAGGTTACACACTTCATCAAGAATCTAGGAATGTGATTTTAGCTATTTCTCTAGTAAAGGATAAATAAAATTGACACAACGTAAACAGTGTATGTATGATATGTTTGGATTAGAAAAAAAATACCAAAATGGAGAATGTGTAGATCAAGTAATTAATAATCTCTTGAGATAAGATGGGATACATGTATTTCCATTTGGTGACTTAAGTCTTTCTCCATTGATTTAGGTGCCTAGAAATCAGTATGTGATTATCAGATTCAGTAATAACATTATGGTTTCATGGGAGTATATTTTACTGGAAATAATTTTTACATTTTATGAGAGAAAATGTTCTACACAAGAAGTACCAGAAAAAAAAAAA
>REGO01000461.1:883747-937233 GCA_010120015.1 Rhombomys opimus | reverse complement strand
GGGGGGGGGGGTTCTCCACCATTGGCATCTGCCAATAGCAGTCATCAGGACTGCCTGGAACCTCTTTCTCCGTGGCCTGGCAAGGCTGAATCATCAGGGGCAAGTGATCAAAGAGCAGTCAGCTGAGTTCATGATAGAGACAGCCCCTGCTCCCTTCACTCAGAGATCCACAGGGAGACTGATCTGCCAATTGGCCGCTTCTGAGGAGGGGGTCTTAGTTCTCTCCAAGCATAGTTCACCTTTGGTGCATCAGTCTCTTCAGGACCTCCTGGGCTCAGATCGTTTAACTTTGTTGGTCTCCTTGTGGGGCTCAGGTCCTCTCCATGTCCCATACATTTTTTTTTTAAGAAGCTATTAAAAATTGTACAACCAGCTATTTCATTCACATATAAACTTATTTATATATAACTCAAATTTTAATAATCCATATAATTGTTAATAAATCTTACAGAAGGCCAAATATTGAGGTCTAAAATGATGCTAAAATCTTAAAAATCCAAATGTAAAGAATGTAAAAAATATCGGTGCTAATTAACTCTTCAGAGAACATAAGCATATGGTATTGTAGACAGAGATGTACTTGTGAAAAATGAAATGATTCTAGCTTCATAAATCTCATCATATACTATTTTCAATTAATACTTAAAGCACTCTTTACAGAAATAAAATTTCTTGTCTTAAAGGTTTTTTTTTGTTTTGTTTTGTTTTGTTTTTTACTTTTCTTCTGACATTTTCTAAGGCATGTTTGCTGTGTACTAGTCTGAGTAAAACTTAATAATCCACAGTCCACATTTCATTATATGAAACATAATCAAATATTTAGAAAAGCATTTTGGTCTTTTAGAATGTTGAATTTTCTGTAAGAAAATACAGGTAAGAAATAAACTTATCTAAGCAATATAATAATGTCTGATCTCTATTTTTATGTCTATTTTTTTCCAAAAGAATTATATATTATGAGAACAAATTGATACATTGATTTTGACTCATAAACCTCATAGTCACAAGCATAACATTTAATTTTAGGAACTTTAGGTACTTCGAAAAAATTAAGTAAGCTAAGGAATTTAGGCTGGTTTTCATCTATAAAAAATATCTAAAATAAATCTGTGCAGAGTGTTGTAATCAGCACAGGTTCAGTTAGGTAAATATTTTGTTTCTTCTGGTAACTAGGTCACCAGATATTGCTTGTTCTTTCCACCTTTATGAAGTTATCTGTGACTAATGCTCTTTATATGCTAGAGCCAGAGCATATTTTAAGGAGTTGAAGTGCTTTATAAAGAATATCATGATTAAATAATTTCATCATTTGTGTATGAACCATGGACCAATAGAACAGGACTCTTATTCATTGTGAACAAAAGTAATTAAATGAATACTATAAAATTTCTTTTAGAGAATAAGTTTTGAATGCCTTGTTGGTCTGATCCTGCACTGTAACCTTGATAAGCTCTGTAACCATTGGTTATTTTACTAATCTAGTTTTTTCAAGTTTCAAACATGAAATGCATTCTAGAAGTGAAAAGGCAATGATAACCTGGACATAAGTGAAAATCCTTCTTTGGGATTTTCAAACAATCGCTCCATAAATTAAAACAAAACAAAACAAAACAAAACAAAACAAAACAAAAAAAAAAAAAAAAAAAAAAAAAAAAAAAAACAAGGAAAGGCTCCAACTTGAGAGGAAGGTGGGATAGCAATAGAGATGGAGAAGGAGGGATGAGGGTCAAAAACAACATACGCATTGGGTATGAATTTACATGTATGTTATATGCGTATACATGATACATAACTATGTGTGTGTAAATATTGTTTTTATTTCCATCTAAATATCCCTATACCTGGAAGCTCCTAGTTTTCATACAATTTAATCTTCTGTAAGCCAGAACCATGAAGGCTTCAGCTTCCAGCTTCTGTTTGCTAACCTAAGACTAGAATGTTTTTAGCCTCTGAGACTTACTGCCAGATGAACTTAGCCTTTCTAGTTCTTCCTGAACTCTAAGCTAGCTGGTTCAACTTAGTTGGTCTGGCCAAACTCCACTCTAAGCTGACTGATTTAAACTGGCTTCTATTGACTTCTCCCTGATTTACTCTGCTTCAGAAACAAAAACAAACAAACAAAGCCTTCACACTCCAACAACTGAACTACACTGAACTATAAAGAACTGCATGAACTCCATTGAACTCAACTACATTCCACTGAACTACAACAAACTGTACTATACTCCCAAACTCTACTGTACTGTCTCCACCAAATCCACTGTATACCTGTACGGTACTCTATTCCTCTCTCTGTACAGTCTTTTTTATTAATTAATTTATTTTTATTTGTTATAATTTATTTACATTGTATCCCAGCTGCAGCCCATTCTCTAGACCTCTCCCAGCCCTACACTTCCTCTTCTCCTCCCATACCCCTCCTCCACTAATAGGGGAGGTCCTGTCTCCTTCCCTCTGACCCTAGTCTGTCAGGTCTCATCAAGACTGGCTGAATTGTCTTCCTATATGGCCTGGTAAGGTTGGCCTTCCCTCAGGGGAAGGTGATCAAAGAGTCAGCCACTGAGTTCATGTCAGAGACAGCTCCTGTTCCCATTAATAGGGAACCCACATGGAGGCTGAGCTGCCATGGGCTACATCTCTGTAGGGATTCTACATTAACTCCATGAGTGGTCCTTAGCATCAGTCTTAGCAAAGACCCCTGGGCACAGCCTCTTATAAAAGACCTGGAGGGCATAGGAGCTCTCTGTACTCTTAAGTAGGCTCTTTCCTGTCCTTGTGAGAGTTGGGCAAATCATAACTCTGACTCGTTCTGTCAAATATTTCTCTGATTCATCACTTTATCTGTCCCTCAATTAGAAGTCATTGTATAGGATTAACACTGTGTACTAAAGGCCTGTCTATAAGCCGAAGGGATTAAAGGTATGAATTCTAGCCAGATGGATTTAAGGTGTTAATTCCAGAAAGATCATACAGAGCTAGGTTTTTATGTATGATCCTTTACCAGAGTAGTCCTGTTGCTGGATTAAAATCCCTATCTATCTATCTATCTATCTATCTATCTATCTATCTATCTATCTATAAATATAAATAGATATAAAACAAAGTTATGCCATTTAGTCTGATACAACATGCTAATCAAGAAATGTAAACATAAAAACAAAGTTCAAAGGTTTGGTTTTTTTGTGGTTAATCAGAGTAGTACAAATTAATTTTAAAATAATATAGGATATCACTTGGCACTTGGACATCTCTTTTTACATATTTCTAAAAATTTATTTATTTTTTATAAATTATATTTTATTCACTTTGTATCCCAGCTGTAGCCCCCTCCCTCATCCCCTCCCAGTACAACCCTTCCTCATTCATCTCCTTCCATGCCCCTCCCCAAGTCCACTAATAGGAGAGGTTCTTCTCAATCTTCTCTATGTGGCCTGGTAAGGCTGCTCCCCCCTCAGGGGAAAGTGATCAAAGTGATCAAAGATTCATTCATAATCTCACTAATCAGTTCATGTCAGAAACAGTCCCTGTTCCCATTACTAGGATACTAGGATACTGAGCTTCCATGGGCTGTATCTGAGCAGGGGTTCCGGGTTATCTTGGTGAATGGTCCTTAGTTGAAATATCAGTCTCAGAAAAAAGTTCTGTGTCCAGATTTTTTGGTTCTGTTGCTCTCCCTGTGGAGTTCCTGTCCCCTCCAGGTCTTTCTATCTCCCCCTTCTTTCAGAAAATTCCCTGCACTCTGTCCAAAGTTTGGATATGAGTCTCAGCATCTGCTTTGATACCTTGCTGGGTAGAGTCTTTCAAAGGCCCTGTGTCATAGGCGCATGTCCTATTCCTTGTTTTCTCCCTTTTCTGATGTCTGTCTCGTTTGCCTTTCTGAGTGAGAACTGTTCATCTTACCCAGGGTTCTTCTTCTTGCTTGGCTTCTTCAGGTGTACAGATTTTACTATATATATATAGACATCTCTTAAATGTTGTAGGGAAGCCATTATTGCTGAAGACATTTTGCACTGTGGACACAGGCCTCAGATTATTTGAGATTAATCAAAATTGAAAGCTTATACCTTGTGGTCTATTTTGCATAGTAACAGAAAGGGTTCTGAAGGTATCAATGGATGAAAAAATAATAATAATTTTCCTACCCAACTGTGACACTTAAGGATAACAATGATTAACCTAAGAATACACACACATATATACTGAATGGGCAATTTGGTCATCTTGTAGCTCCGCTAATATAAGGTTGTGAGGGCTGTTTCTGACATGGACTCTGTTGCATGCTATTCAATCATTTCCACCAGGTAGGGCAGCCTGATCAGTCCACCATGGAAGAGGATATGCTTAGTCCTGATGGACTTGAAGTGCTGGAGGGGATTAGTGGGGAAGCCACTCTTTCCTGTTGGGGGAGGTGGGGGAAGGAGGAGAAGGAAGAAGGGTGTGACAAGGAGGAAAGGATGATGGGTTTGCAATGGAGATGTAAAGAGAACAACTCCTCTAACTAGAGTAGACTTGTACTAAAGGGCAGGGAACACCGACCCACCCATAAACCTTAGACACAAATTTATCCTGCCTACAATATGTGCAGAGATAAAGATAGAGCAGGTAGAGCAGAGCTTGAGAGAATGCCCAACCAATGCCTGGCTCAACAAAAAACCTACCTCATTGAGAATGCCAACCTCTGACACTATGAATGATGCTCTGCTAACCTTGGACACAGGGACCTGACAGAGTTTTCCTCTGAGAGACTCTACCCAACAGCACCTCAAAACAGATGCCTAGACTCACAGCCAAACATTGGGCTCTATTTAGGGAATGTTGAACAATAGTGGGATGAAAGAGAAAAAGTCCCGGAAGAGACAGGAGCTCCACAAGAAAAACAAGAAAGCCAACTGGCCAGGTCGCAGAGGGGTTTTCTGAGACTGAAGCATCAACCAAGGACCATTCATGAACTGGAACTAGACCCTCCACAAAGATGTAGCAAATGGGCAGCTTAGGCTTCCTGTGGATCTTCTAGTAAGGGAAGTAAGTGGGGACTGCAATGGACAGAGACTCACTTGCTAGATCACTTTCCCCAGTCAAACTGCCATGACAGGCCACAGGGGAAGAGCACACATTTAATCCTGATACAACTTGTTGAGCTGGGCTGGATGGGAAATGGAGCTCCCTTTTTCTGAGGTAAAGAGGAGAAGGAGGGGAGAGGAAGAGAGGGAGGGACTGCGAGGGGAGGAGGAAAAAGGCTATAGAAATGTAAAGTTAATAGAATAAATAAATGAGAAAAATTAAATGTTAAACCAAAGAATACATACATAAAAGAGGAGTAGTGGCGTTCACATCTTGATTGTTACCAACAGCTGTCTAATTGCATTGAATAATGACTCATTAGTAGGGACATTATGTCTGGTATTTGAAATCTAGCTAAATCCCTGGGACTAGTGAAGTAATGGATCATAGTAAAGAATCAATTACTGCCACTTTGCTGGTCTATAATAATTCCTTAAATACATTCTAAATCTTATTGCTATATCCACATATAAGTATAGCTCTCACCCTTCAACAAAGAAATTCCACTCTACAGCTAATGGAGACTGTTACAGAAAACCACAACTTGACACAACACGGAGATCAGTGGATTGTGGGAAGCCCAGTTTCACTGGATGCATTTATTTTTTTTTTTCAAAGTTGAAATGGCTATCTTTATTTCTTTTTTTTTTTAATTTAATTTTATTTTTTTTTCTTATCAGTTACATTTTATTAACTCTGTATCCCAGCCGTGTCCCGAACCCTCATTCCCTCCCAGCCCCTCCCTCCCTCATCACCACCGTGCCGCTTTCCAAGTCCACTGATAGGGGGGGACCTCCCCCCCATATATCACAACTCCTGTGTCTATGGCTCAGGAGACAGGGGATGAGAAGACCCAATGATTGTAAGAATAAGAATAACAGGAAATCTGCTGTCAGACTGTCTGTCTATTAGGAATGGGTAGAGAAACAATATCTGAAATATAACAATATCAACAAACACTTAAACACCAATAAAAAGAAATCTCACAGGGTCCCAGCCATAGCCAAAAAAACTACAGGCAACTAATGACTGCTGGAAAAGGGAGAATTAGCCTTTCTTAATGATCAGCTTCTTGATTACTTCTTCACTTGTAAGTAGTCAGGTCTGTTAACCTCTATACACAAACAGGGAAATGTATTCAGAAAGTTGCATTTATTTATATTTTTTTGTATTTTCACACACTTACCTATACACACACACACACATATGCATGTATGCCTGTATATTTATATATAAATTCAAATCAAAAGAGGCTATTACAGAAGCTATCAATTTGAAACTAAGGGTGGGCACATAAGAAGTATGAAAGGGAGAAAACATGGGAGAGGCTTTAGGGAGGAAAGGAAAGGAAGAAATGGTATAGTTATATTATCAACCTTCCCCAAGCAAAAATGTATTAAAATAAATTCTAAAATTTTTATTTAAATTATAAGTTTATTAAATTAAAATGCAAATAATTTCAATACTTTTAGTCATGTTAACAAACACTTTATTTTACTTCATTTTCTTTACGAATTTAAGAGTAAACATTTGCTTGAATGGCCTAGTGTGGGTATTTCCCATTCTAAAATTATCAGTTGGTTAAAACAATATCGTGGTTGAGAGAAGACTCATACTGTCTTGATCTTTTCCTTTTCTAAAAGCTGAGCACCATCAGTCATTTGGAAAAGTATTTGTAATGCTGTATCTAGTTGTCATATCTGAACATGTTTAATCCAGCCACTCAGGACAAACACAGGCTACTGTTAGCATTTTATATATTATTGTGAACCAAAGTGAGGATTATTTAAATTCTCCATGCATAAAAAATACTACACAGCATTTATGTGAACATTTGATACCTCCTGTATATTCCAGAAAAGGTTTATAAGTAACTTTTTTAATAGTGTGTATTATTGTACTTTTAAACCCAAACAGCTTAAATAAACACAAATGTGAAAATATTCAAAATTAAGGAACATGATAAAAGGATTTCTGTTAATGTTTTATAAAATGAGTAAGAAAAGGAAAGAAGAGATAAACGAATGATGAAAGAGGGAAGAGAGTGATGGGAGGAGGGAGAGTCAGAGATAACCTTAGAAATGGAATATTAGGAGGGAATTAATTGGATGGAGTGAGTGTGCTGGTCTCAGTGAGTAAAATGTGGGTGCTCCTGCACTTTATGCATGGAGGACTGCTCTTGATGTCTGAGTCAGCACTCCACATTAATCCACAAAAAGGTACATAGTGACATATATGCATTGCCACACCACTTGCAAACACAAACACAAACACAAACACACACACACACCATACACACACACACACACACACACACACACACACACACGTAGCACACATACAGTTTTATACTGGAAAAATGGAAAACAAAAAAGAATAAACAACAGGTAGAAATTAGTTAAAATAATGAAAAATAAATAATTTAAAAGACATCTCACAAGCACATTTAACTTCTGAAACAAAATACTAAAACAGTAGGAAAATATATCAGAAAATTGATGTATCAAAACATCTAAATGAAACAAATTAAAAACATACTAACGAAAAAACTATTATGGTGAGAGAATTACTTATTATCACGAGAGAATTACTTGTAGAATTTCTTGTTGTAGAACCACAGATATATCAAATTGAAAAGAATCTGTCATGTACAAATGTCTTAGAATAATCACAACAAAAAAAGATAAAAGTATTAAATGCCTTAGAAAGGGGTTCTGCATAGAGAATGAAACCAAATACAATGACAGTCAATGAGTTTATGTATGAAAATTCAAGAAAATAGTTGAAAATATCAAGTTGATGGCTGAAATGGTTAAGAAATTAGAGGAAACTTTATTGTAAATATACAATACCTACCTGTATTCATTTAGCATACCACTTCTCAAGAATAAAGAAGTTCAGAAAATCTATCAGAGAATTATATTGACCTTGGAAGAAACAATAATAGGTTGGCTTCAGGTTTCTCTCTAGAAATTGTATGACAAAACATTGTTCTCCCAAGAAGAATATCTTGCCCTAATAAGCACAATAATACTGTGTTTTTAAACAAACAAATACGTTAGAAGCTAGAAACATATGTTAGAAAAAAGTTCAGGTTAGAAATTGAGGGAGGCCCATGGAAGGAGCAGCCTAGCTAGGCCACAGAAGAGGATATTACAGCCAGTCCTGATGAGATAAGCTGGGAGCAGATGGAAGGGGGAGGAGATCTCCCCTAACAGTTGACTTAGAGAGGGGCAGGGAGGAGATGAGAGAGGGAGGGTGGGATTGGGAGGGAATTAGGGAGGGGGCTACAACTGGGATAAAAGTAAATAAACAGTAATTAGTATAAAAAATAAAAAATTAATAAATATATAAGTAAATAAATAAAAAAGAAATTGAGGAAGGAGATGAGGAAAGAATGGTGTTTTCTGCTCTGGCTTCCTTCCTGCTTTGTATGAACTACCTTGCTAATACAACTGTTTTCTACTGTGGAATCACTCATATTGAGCTAACCCTTCCTCCATAGGTTCTTTGTTTGACATTCTTTCAGGTCATGTTGATACCTGTTGATAATTAATAATAGATAACAAATATGCATATACAGGCACATATAACACATACATAGACACACAGACACATAGATACACACAATAAAACAAGCACAATTTTATTTTAAAAATTAATTTTTCACCATGTATTCATTATATATCCTGATTGAAGCCCCTCTCTAAATTCCTCCCAATCCCACCCTTCCACCCTCTTTCCCCCTTTCCTCTTCCCCTAGTCCACTGGGGGGGGGGGGTTCTCCACCATTGGCATCTGCCAATAGCAGTCATCAGGACTGCCTGGAACCTCTTTCTCCGTGGCCTGGCAAGGCTGAATCATCAGGGGCAAGTGATCAAAGAGCAGTCAGCTGAGTTCATGATAGAGACAGCCCCTGCTCCCTTCACTCAGAGATCCACAGGGAGACTGATCTGCCAATTGGCCGCTTCTGAGGAGGGGGTCTTAGTTCTCTCCAAGCATAGTTCACCTTTGGTGCATCAGTCTCTTCAGGACCTCCTGGGCTCAGATCGTTTAACTTTGTTGGTCTCCTTGTGGGGCTCAGGTCCTCTCCATGTCCCATACATTTTTTTTTTAAGAAGCTATTAAAAATTGTACAACCAGCTATTTCATTCACATATAAACTTATTTATATATAACTCAAATTTTAATAATCCATATAATTGTTAATAAATCTTACAGAAGGCCAAATATTGAGGTCTAAAATGATGCTAAAATCTTAAAAATCCAAATGTAAAGAATGTAAAAAATATCGGTGCTAATTAACTCTTCAGAGAACATAAGCATATGGTATTGTAGACAGAGATGTACTTGTGAAAAATGAAATGATTCTAGCTTCATAAATCTCATCATATACTATTTTCAATTAATACTTAAAGCACTCTTTACAGAAATAAAATTTCTTGTCTTAAAGGTTTTTTTTTGTTTTGTTTTGTTTTGTTTTTTACTTTTCTTCTGACATTTTCTAAGGCATGTTTGCTGTGTACTAGTCTGAGTAAAACTTAATAATCCACAGTCCACATTTCATTATATGAAACATAATCAAATATTTAGAAAAGCATTTTGGTCTTTTAGAATGTTGAATTTTCTGTAAGAAAATACAGGTAAGAAATAAACTTATCTAAGCAATATAATAATGTCTGATCTCTATTTTTATGTCTATTTTTTTCCAAAAGAATTATATATTATGAGAACAAATTGATACATTGATTTTGACTCATAAACCTCATAGTCACAAGCATAACATTTAATTTTAGGAACTTTAGGTACTTCGAAAAAATTAAGTAAGCTAAGGAATTTAGGCTGGTTTTCATCTATAAAAAATATCTAAAATAAATCTGTGCAGAGTGTTGTAATCAGCACAGGTTCAGTTAGGTAAATATTTTGTTTCTTCTGGTAACTAGGTCACCAGATATTGCTTGTTCTTTCCACCTTTATGAAGTTATCTGTGACTAATGCTCTTTATATGCTAGAGCCAGAGCATATTTTAAGGAGTTGAAGTGCTTTATAAAGAATATCATGATTAAATAATTTCATCATTTGTGTATGAACCATGGACCAATAGAACAGGACTCTTATTCATTGTGAACAAAAGTAATTAAATGAATACTATAAAATTTCTTTTAGAGAATAAGTTTTGAATGCCTTGTTGGTCTGATCCTGCACTGTAACCTTGATAAGCTCTGTAACCATTGGTTATTTTACTAATCTAGTTTTTTCAAGTTTCAAACATGAAATGCATTCTAGAAGTGAAAAGGCAATGATAACCTGGACATAAGTGAAAATCCTTCTTTGGGATTTTCAAACAATCGCTCCATAAATTAAAACAAAACAAAACAAAACAAAACAAAACAAAACAAAACAAAACAAAAAAAAAAAAACAAAGGCAGTGATATAGTGTGTTGTAGTGATTCCCACAGTGATGTGTTGGTCTCTGCTTTTCGCAGTCTGGTTTTATTTTTCATTAGCATTTGCTCGTGTAGATGACAAGTTGGGCTGGGAATAGGATCCTAAAATACATTCACAGTTAAGTTAATGGTTGTTCCATTATCTCCCTTAAAAACAAAAGTTGGCTTTAAAAATTCAGTGCTAATATCCATGTCACAGATTTACCCAAGAGGGAATTTTATTGCATATCCCATGGGACAGAGTAAATGCAAATAATATTTTAAACCGTCCTCTGTGAACAGATGGCCCAGCAGAGGGTTTTACTCTCGAGAGCCCTGCTCCTCTCTGCTGTACTGGTGGGCAGAGATAATAACCATGGAAGTTGCAAATCTCCTTATGCACGTGAGGGAGATAAGGCATGCTAGGCCACACTGAGATTGTGAGACACCGGGGAACAACAGCTGTATCTGTCATCGACCACATGGCATTTAGGAAGATTAAAATGATGGGCTATGGAGAAAAACAAAAGTTAGTTACTGAGGGCCACATGGCTAGTCAAGAGAACGTTCACAAACACCACCCCACTAGATTAGGAATAGATTAAGTCAAGGAAACAAAGCTGGCAGGATGATATTTGGTAGTTTTTAATAACTGATTACAAGTAAGTGTTTAAAAATAATTGCTTGTTTTTTAATAGAAAACATGTAAAGAAAACCTCAGCTGGGTATTTCCTAAATGAGAAAACATCGTAAAATATAATTTGGAAAATTCTAGTTCATTTTATTCCTATACAAATGGTCATGGTCATAAATTAAGCTTAGGAATGAAGAGGAAGCAAAAACCGAAAAGCCTGCGTCGCTAGATTGCCAGAGAATATTGTTAAAAACCAAGCCTAAAGACATCTGTAGAAGAAGCCAACTCTTTTTTAATCTCTGTGTTTTTGTTTACTGTTTAATATAGCACAAACTATAAAGTGTTAAGTGGTATCATGAAGAATATGGATGATAACTAAATAAATTTTTGTGATGTAGGTAAACATTTGTCAGGCATTGTGTTTCTCTGAGAGTCAAAACTGCACATGAAATGTATGCTGGAGGGCAGGATTGGGAGGAAATGAAGGAAGGGCTACAGCTGGGATACAAAGTGAATGAATTCTAATAAATAAAAAAATAAATTAAGAGAAATGTATGCTCTCTGCTAGAAACTACTTTTATCAGGAACAGAGTAATTAAGTGAATGAAAAAAATCGCAAGTACTTTAGTTAAAGGAACAGCAGCTGTTACAGTATTAATGTGATACAAATATAATAGTCATGCATTCCCAGGAAAATTACCAGAGATAGAAAATTAAAATAAACTATATGCAACAACAACAATGACAACAGAAATCTTGTTTATTCAAGGAATTCTATCCTGAATAAACAACAAATAACCAAACAAAAACTTGTGACCTAACACCTTAAAGAATAAAAATGTTAGTGATGGATGGGAAAACTAGAGTGAAGAGTGACAATGATGCAGACAATCAAAAAACTCTATCAAACACATTACTATCTAACTGATGTTTGAAGAATATCCTCTTTGACAATATTGGAATTCTCATTTTCTTCAATGGCTCACTGTGTATTCACTAAAATAAAGCATATCCAGGTTTGTAGAGAAAAATATTTGTAAATTTAAAATAATATAACTTGACAGTGAGTGTTTCAAAATAGAATCAATAACAGAAAGATAAAAACCCAAACTTATGAAAAATAATAATTGATTTCTAAATAATCTATTAGGTCAAATAGGACCTCTCCTGAGAAACACACCAAAGAAATTAAAATGAAAAGACAACACATGAAAAGTCATGTGAGAATGTAAAAGTGGTTCTGGAATGGAAAAGGAGACAAGTAGAGCATATATTTCTCCCGAAAGGTAAGGCAAGTTCCATATGTGAAACTTATTGATACAATCTATAGCTTTTCAGTACAAAGAAGAAAATTATGTGAAGGAAGGTTTTACATGAATTCCCACAAATACCCAGAAGCAGGAAATTTTCTGAATGATTTGATGAAGAGGAAATAAATAAATTATTAGAGGAGTCATCAGTTTCAATTAATTACATTAAATTCAAAATATTATTTTTTTAACTTTATTTTTCTTTTTAGTTACATTTTGTTAACTCTGTGTCCCAGCTGTATCCCACTCCCTCATTCCCTCCCCAACCCCACACTCCCTCCCTGGTCTCCTCCCTGCCCCTTTCCAAGTCCACTGATAGGGAAGGACCTCTTCCCCTTTCATTTGACCCTGTTTTATCAGGTATCTTCAGGGCTGGCTCTAGAGTCCTCCTCTGTGACCTAACAGGACTGCTCCTCCCCTGCGGGGGGGAGAGTCAAGGAGCCTGACCTTGAGATCCTGTTAGAAATACTCCTTGTTCCCCTTTGGAAAACTATTTGGTTACTGAGCTACCACGGGCCACATCAGACCAGCAGTTCTAGGTTATATCCGTAGATGGTCCTTGGTTGAGTGTCATTCTCAAAAAAGACCCTGTGCCCGGATATATTTGGACCTTGTAGAGCTCCTATCCTTTCCATATCATACTAACTCCCCTTTTTTCATATGAGTCCCTGCACTCTGCCAAGGGTTTGGTTATGAGTCTTAGTGTCTGCTTTGAAACACTGCTAGGTAGAGTCTTTCAAATGCCTTTTGCGGTAGATTCCTGTCATACCTTCAATGCACATCCCATTTGTCTTTCTAAATGAGGATTGATCATCTTCGCCCTTGTCCATTTTCTTGATTATCTTCTTTAGGTATGTAGATTTCATTATGTTTATCATATCTTGTAGGTCTATATAAGCGAGTATATACCATGTTTGTCTTTCTCCTTCTGGGATATTTCACTCAGAATGATGTTTTCTAGATCCCACCATTTGCCTGCAAATTTCATGATTTCCTCCTTTTTGATTGCTGAGTAGTATTCCATTGTGTAGAAATACTATAATTTCTGTACCCATTCTTCCATTGATGGACATCTGGGTTGTTTCCAGATTCTGGCTATTACAAATAAAGCTGCTATAAACATGGTTGAGCAAGTATCCCTTTTGTGTACTTGAGCAAGCTTTGGGTATACACCTAGCAGTGGTATAGCTGGGTCTTGAGGCAGCACTATTCCTAATTGTCTTAGAAAGTGCCAGATAGCTTTCCAGAGTGGTTGTAACAGTTTACATTCCCACCAGCAGTGGAGGAGGGTTCCCCTTTCTCCACAACCTCTCCAGCATGTATTATCACTTGAGTTTTTCATCTTGGCCATTCTGATGGGACCTGTTTCTGATAAAAGAGAGACCACATGAATATATGTAAAGACTGAGAGAAGAAAAAATATGACTATAAACTTTCAGAAATTCTTCAGATATTCTTAATATAATGGAGGTATTTTGAAACATTTCTATAGTATAAATTGGTAAGCAGATGTGACATACACATCTTGATGGGTGCAAAATATTGCAAGTCTCTACTATAAAATAGTTCATTTTAATATTCTTATAATGTTAAGAATATTGAATTTTAACTCAAATGTTAAAGGAAACAAAGATAGACAAGGAAGGCATCAGGTGCTTTACTCAAGAATTATATTCCAACTTAAATGAAAATTAGTACAAATTTCACAGAAACTACCACCACTCAAAATTAATAATCCACTAACCTTAACAACAGGGAGAAAATATGCTTTGCTTCCTAACTACAGAAAGAAAAATAAGTTTTGTAACTAATTCATAAAGAGATGTTACAACAGAATATTGAGACAAAGGATATGACACATCAATATATACTATGATTTAACTACACTAATTCTCTAAAATATAGAAAATATAATTTAACAACATGTGGATTAAAAATATCAGTATGGTGGCACATACCTGAGATCCATAGCACTAGGAAGGAAGAGGCAGGAGTATCATTGCAAGTTTGAGATTGCCTGGCTCAGAAAAGACAGTTCTACATTGTTAGGTGTCTGTGTGTGTATGTGTGTCAAGGTGAAATGACACTTTTTCTGGGGAAGTAATAAGATTTAAACATTCGAACTTCAGTTTCATCTTACATATTTATAGGTCAAACAATAAATTCATACTCTTATGTAAATTCATTTAGAAAAAGTTCAACAGATATTAATAAAACCCTGAAAATTATTAGGATAGAAGAGACACCTAAACTTCCTAAATAGCATCTAAGTAAAGCATATATATATATACTTATATTTATCAGTTACCTTCTGTTGAGATACAAAATTCTATCTTCTACTATAATCTTCTTTTATTAGAACTTTCCAACTCATATTCTTTGTTTTTTTTATCTTTACAGTTTAATCTAGGTGTATAATAATAAATAATATCTGACATTCATCTCCTTCTGACATTTTATCTGACATTTTATTTCCCTT
Organism: Rhombomys opimus; assembly: GCA_010120015.1. Classification (NCBI taxonomy): domain Eukaryota; kingdom Metazoa; phylum Chordata; class Mammalia; order Rodentia; family Muridae; genus Rhombomys; species Rhombomys opimus. The sequence goes on along the minus strand of REGO01000461.1, from coordinate 922,323 downwards.
CTTCCTCCTGCTGGAATTCTTTCAGGATATTTTATTTTATCTCTTTCTTTCTCTGACTCTCCATCCTATCTCCTATAAGATTTGAATCATTACAGTTGCCTACTGATATTTTTGTAATGTTCTTTATGAACAATAAAAGGAAGACCAGCAGTAAGATAGTTTTTGAAGAGCTGGACATAAGAGTTGAATTTAAGGATCTTGTGATTTCTGTTCTGACCACTCAACTGTGTCTTTTGAGAAAAAATAAATAAATCTTAGACAATACATAGTAAATGGGACTCGTGGTAATAAAAATAACTTTATTAAATATAAATGATTGAAGTGTTTGTTCAATGAGTTATATATAACTTAAAAAAAAACTAGAACAAATGCCTCAACAAGTACTATTTGTCATGATAAGATATCTTACTGGATTCATATAACCATACCTTTCTCAAAATATCACCTTTTCAATTAAATATTATCTATGCTTTTAATAAGACAGTTTTCACTTTCAGTGTAATATTGTATCAGGATTTTAGCTTTCTTTAGCATGACAATTAATGCTGTTAAAATTTGCTATATCAAAAAATATTTAGGAGTCCTTTTAATGCTATCAACCTTTTGAAGAATAATAGTAGTAGCTTTTTAATTTTTTCCTAGATCCAATGGCCTGTTTAGTCTCAGGTTTCTGGCATCATTAGCAGTGCCAGGTATATATTCTCAGCAGGCTTTAAATCCTCTCAAAAAGTGGTTGGTTACACATAAACTCATGCCACTAATACAACACTGGACATAACTTGTCAAGCAGGTTGTTATTAAAGATCTCAACCTTCCTGACTAAGAAAAACTAATGACTCATTTCCCTCAGTATCGTGAATGATAATTTACAGAACCATAATATCTAGTTACTAGCGAAAAAAAATAATAATAATAACTTTCCTGACGATATCCACTTTATGGCTGTATGCTTATGAATCAAGTATGTAGTATAGTTGGGAATAGGTCTTAACCTCAAATTGTGAAGAGTGACCAAGGGCAATGGCAATAACACATAATATTTGTGAATCAATGGAAGTCGATACATAACATGAGATGACCCATTCCTGGTATTAGAAATTTTATTACATATGTATGATAACTAATTGGGTTGTTGATCCTGCCCCAGTGTTAGTATAATTCCACTTAAACTCACTTATGTCTGTATGTATGTATGTGTGTATGTATGTATGTATGCATGTATATATTTGAAGCTCAAATGTATTGGGTTTCCTTGTGTTTTTTCCCCTCAAAGGCCTTTAGTGTTAGTTTTCTTCTTCCTCCCTGATCTTTCACTCCACATTGCTTTAGCCATTCCTGTTTTATCTCCCCTTTGCTACCTTTAAAACCATCTTTACTATCTCCCTTTCTTTAAAAGATTCCCCTCCTCCCTTATGGCCCCTTACTAATTTATTAATCCCCACGGTATTTCCAAGTGAAACATACACATTTAAAACTTAAGAGTTAATAAACATACGAGAGAAAGCTTAGGGTGTTTGTCTTTTGGTAGCTTGGCTACCATACTTATTATGATTGTTTTCAGTTCTATCCATGTATTTGCAAATTTCTTATTTTTAGTTTTCTTGCCAGTTGGTTAATTTTCTAAATGTATAAGATTTTTATTTTCTATTTATCTGTTGATGGACATTTAGTTTGTTTCCTTTCACTGGCTTTGTAAATTGTGTAGCAATGATAATGAGTGAACAAGTATTTCTTTAGTAGGACTTAGAGAACTTCGGGTGTATTCCAAAGGTTATTATAACTGTATTCTGTGGAGAATACAGCTTTTGAGGAAGCTCCAAACTAATTCAATAGTGGATACACCAATTTAAACTCTGACCAGCACCAAGTGTGTGTTTGCCTTTTTCCCTATTCTCAACAGCATCTTTTGTCCTTTTGTTGTTTATATTGTTTATTGGTTTGATTGATATTTTTGCATTGTCTTCTCCATTTTGATGAATCTCAAAGTATCTTTAGTTTGTACTTCTCTTATGGCCTAGGATGTTAAACCTCAGCCCCACCCTATTTTTAGTCAGTGACAGACCCTGTCTAAATAGATAAATGTGGAGAGTTGTCAAGAAGATCACAGGTGTATAAATGTTTGTCCACAAGTGTATCCTCACATCCATAAGCACACATCACTGCAAATATACACAACACCATGAAATTACCTAGAGAGAATGGCCAGAGAAGAAGACAATGCAGCCAGTCCTGATGAGACCTGATAAGCTAGTGTCAGATGGATGAGGAGGAGGACCTCCCCTATCAGTGAATTAGTGGAGGGGCATTGGTGGAAAAGAGGGGGAGAGGTTGAGATTGGGAGGGGCTGAGAGAGGGGGCTACAGCTGGGATACAAAGTCAATAACTGTAATTAATATAAAAAATAAATAAATTTTAAAAATAAAAAACTATATTATTATGACCATAAAAAAAATAATGTACCTATCTATCCCTCAGTATAGAAATATGGTGTGTGTGTGTGTGTGTGTGTGTGTGTGTGTGTGTGCTTAATCTAAATTTTTTGATAACCTTGAATGGGGAAAGAAGGAGTTAGAGAATTGAGAGGAAGAACATGTGCTGATGATCTATGGAGAGAAAGGGAAATCTATTTTTTCTCTCCAAAACCTCTATCTCCCACAGTCTGACGCAGCCAAAATAAACTGGCAAAACTGAGCCTGAGAATTTAGTGCAGTCAAATCTATTTCATCATTTTCATATATTTTTCCTTCTTCTCTGTACTGTAGAGAAATAAATGAGCTACAAACCTGAGGACTCTCTTAATTGCTGAGATCTAACAAGTCTGGCAGGAGCCATGTCAGAATGCATAGCAGCTGAGTGGCTCCTTTTTTGTAATAAAGCTGTCAGGACTGACATGCCCAGGATTCATGGTCTCCTCCTTCCTCCTACTTGAGCATGGCGAGGGGATTATGTAGATGAGTCACAGCACTCTGTCTGCCTAGGAAACCTTGTCCTGTGTGCTTGGCATACATTGAATTCTTTTCTATACTGCTGAATGCCCACATCTCAGAACTGTGTCTAGGGGATAAACACCTTAACAAAGCTGTTTAGCAGCTCCACTAAATGGTTCTGGCAGGCATATCCTTTTGAGTGCTGGGAGAAAGCTTCCTCTCCCACCAACTGGCATCTATTTATTCTCTCTCTCTCTCTCTCTCTCTCTCTCTCTCTCTCTCTCTCTCTCCTCTTGCTTTTCTACCATTTTCTTTTTCCCTTTGATAAGAAATCACTCCTTGTGGGTACTTATTTATTTCCCACTGAGTGTTTGCTTACTATATAGTAGATATATAATTTAAAACATGTCCTCCACAGATGTTCAGGAATCAATGGAGTGGTTACATTTGCAATCCTAACTTTATCATCTCATTGAAATTAAATTTATATAAACTATATCATCCTTTAAAGATAAGCACTATATCAGTTTAACTGAGAATTCAAGAATTCCCCAAAGAAAAGATAGACATAGATTTACACTACTCTGTCTAAATTTATTTTTAATTCTTATTTTACTTCACAGTTAACCACTCTTAATCCCCTTGACGGCAGCAACCTATTGAGTACACCAAGACCCACAGGGATTTATTGATAGTGTTTTGCCCTGATGACTCATTTAATAGCTTTCTATTCTCGCTTCCCACCCACAAAATAGGAAATACATGTTTGTGAAAGCATAAAAATAAGAGCTCCTTAGCAGCTTTTTTTAAACACTTTTAGAAATAACCATTCAAGCACACATTCACATAGAATCATAATGTTATTTCATGTATTTAAGCATGTAACAGATATATTTGGTATCTGCAGAAACTGAAAATTCTTGAGTTATCAATAAACACAAAATTAAAATAACCTGGTGTATCTTAGTACTATTGTACTAAGTTTCATAAAATTAGAACAGGTCCTCAACATATCTGTAGGTATCAAGGTATCCACATATCATCACCACTCATTATACTTATCTATGTAATAAAATCTCTCTTATTTTAGATTCTGAGTTTTTTTTTCTTGTTTCTTATTTTCTGTCTGTGATGTACTTTATTTCTGGGACCTTGTTTTTTAATTACCTAGATATTCAGAAAAAAAAATTTCCTCTCTATAAAATATTTACTGACATAACAGAAGTTGTATCTTTGTATTGTCTAAGCATTTATAACCCCCATCTTTTGTAAGTAGTAAAGTGTGATATTAAAATAGGTCAAAATTAAGTTTTGCATTATCTAACTATAATAATCGCAAAATATTATATATTTCTGAAATTGGTTTAGTCCCTATTTAAATAACTTTGCTGAAAAGAAGAGGATTAATAGAGATCTGTCTCTCTTTCAATAACCTTGCATGTTATTTTGTTTGAGCTTATTTAAATTTAAACATATATATGGAAATATATATATATATCCTTATAAAAATAATTTTCAAAAAGAAAATAGAATGAAATTGCAATTCAGAGTTTTAAGAAACCCTAAATGTTTTATAGACTTGCTTTCTTTTTTTCTGTAACCACAGAATTTTAAAGGTGTAGAAATGAATATGATGATGTGTATAGATTTCATAATAAAGCTTCTATGATTCAACATTACTGAAATACTGCAACCATGGTTTCCTTTTCCATACAGATAGGAACAGTAAAATTGTAACATTAAAATTTTTTCTTTAAAAGGAAACATTTTGAAATCATTACATTTTCTTAAATGAATTTGATATTCATTATGTAACCTAATTGTAAAGCTAACCAAAAGATAACTAAATTTCAGTTTATTTTAGCCATATTGGATTATCATTCACAATAAGATATCTATCAGATCTTTGAAAGCTTCTCTTGACTATAACCTTGAAGTTACTTTACCACGGATAAAACAGCAATATAACTGTAGTCACCATTACAATAAATCTTTCAAAGATTCCTTGAATAATACAAAATCATAAGAGACGATGATGGGTGCTGGAAAGATGGAATACAACGGTCAGAAATATCTCACTGGATGTTCTTCCAGAGAATCATGGTTTGGTGCCCAGTATCCACCAAGATTCTCATCACCGTCTGTGACTCCAGTTCTCTGGAATCTGATGCTCCTCCTCTGGTCCCCATATGCACTGAGAATGCATGTGTTTCACAGACATACATGCAATCAAAATACCACACATATGAAATAAAATAACAATTAAAAATTAAATTCTATTGATAAAATTAAGGTTTGTAATATGTCTTTATGTAGTGGATATTTCTCATTCATAAAAGCTAAAATTATTTCCTAAGAACTGTTAAGGCAGATATTGGATGGATTCTACAACTGTAGGCAGGCGTAAACACCACTGTAAAGGCAAAACGCACTGCAAGTCCCTGGAGTAGTTAAATAAAAATATAAAGGGAAAATGGAAGAGATTATGTCCAGTAGACTCCACTTTCGTTGTGACTGGCATATCTACTGAAATTCATAGAAGGTAATTTATTTCAGTTGAATTTTTCTTAATTTTATATTCTTTTAATAGCATGAATATTACTACATTTATTTGGTTCCAAATGTTCCATTCAGTTCTACTGTGAAACTAAACTAAGTGAGCCTGAGAGTTTGGGAGGCAATTACTTGATAACTGTTTCCATTTATTATGAAGGAAAATGATTTTTTAAAAAACTTTACTATTTCTATCAAATATTTAATGATTCCCTTTTCAAGTAATTTGTTCTCTTTACCAAGTTTTTCATATGTCATATAAATATTTTATATTTTATATTTACATAGATATTTTAATTATTTTTGTTCATCATTGTTTTCTTCCAAGTAACATATATAGCTTATTTTTATCCCTTTAGTGTGTAATTTGATATATATACATATATATTACATACAATATTGAAATAATTGCTAGAATCAAAGTAATTAAGTCTGGATCTTTCACATAGATTTTTTTTTACTTTGTGGCACAAACAAGACATACATATAAACAGACATAAAGAGGGGTTATACCAATTTAAATCTCACAATCATTAGTCAAATTATGTAGTTCTCATCCATGATGAAAAACGAAGGAAAATTGGTACATAACTTATAATTATGTAACAGATAATATACTTGTATGTTATATTTTATGTTTTATTATTGACAAGGGACATGGTGTCAAGAGTGATGAGAATATCATATATTAAATCAGTATATTATATATTATAACATATGGTATAGATATTATATATATCATATGTTGCATACATGATATCCTCATTACTCGTGATCCCATGCTCCTTTGTCAGTCATTTTCCTCTTAAAATTACCATTTTCATATTGATGTGTTTTTGCTATTGTTTGAGGCAAAATGTGTTTAACTAGACTGATCACTGTAACTACAAGTTTGGAACACGGCATTGGAGTCTGGTGACCTCAAAAGTGATTTTCAACTTTGGACAGTGATCTCTCAGTTCACTACTTTATTTGTCGGTATTACTGTAGGAAGGAGGTAATGTCTCTTAAGACCCTTTTCTACCCATGACTAGCTGTGGACAGAGCCGTTAGGCTGAATGTAGGCTAGTAAAATTGTGTTGAGCTCATGATTGGAATGGCTGTATTACCACATAATTGCATTCAGCAGGCCTTATCTGTAGCTTTAGCTATTATTATCTTTTGGCTCCTTCATTTTCGATGTGTCTTGAACTTTAGTGGGAAAATGTGGTGTGTGTGTGTGTGTGTGTGTGTGTGTGTGTAAATGCATATGTGTGTATATATGTATATATATGCATATATACTCTTTGTGGGCTATGTTTTCAACTTTCACTGTTCTTTCACTATTCTGAGGATTTTAACATGTGCTCAGATTTATCGTCTTTTGCTATAGAGAAGCATGTCTATGATTAAGGCTGACTGTAGCATTCACCTATAGATAATAATAACATATATAACTAGTAGGTAGTTTGACACTATGTCAATTTAACTAAATAGCTTCAGTAGGTTCTTCCCTATTGCTTATATTTCACCTATGCTTTCTCAGTAACCTCACCATTAATCTTCCAGAACCCATCCAATGCCATCCTCCTTAACCATCTTCATCTGGGTCATCTTCCATCCATGATTTTATAAATACTTGCTTTTATTCTCATCTTGGTGTTTTCTTCAACCAGGCCATCCTTAGAGTTTTTTCTCCCATCCCTAGCCATTCCTTCTCCACGATAAACCATCATGGCATCCTCTTTCTTCCTCTCTTCCAGCCCATTCCCTGTGTTTCTCTTGAACCCAAAGCCTAGGAACCTTAGCCACACCTACACCATTCTGCCCCGCCCAGGTCTAGGAAGTTAAATCAACCAATCTGGTATATTGTCTTAGGCAGATTTACACAAGGATAGGTGTATCCAGGAAGTAACCAGATATTGAGGGTCAGTAACTAGCATCAATATACAAGCATCAGACCAAGCCTCAACATAGTGTCATGAGCTTTGATTCTAGAAAAGCTTCATCCAGACTGAAAATCTCAGAGCAATTCTCCTCTTCTGAGATCATGTACTGATGAGGACCCTGGTGAACATTACAATGATTCTTCAGGGTACATGAATATACTTATTCCATGCCTACATCTCCATTTGTAAACTCCATTCACTTACACTTTCTAAGATTAGTTAAATAGCACACGGTACTATGGGACTTCTCACAGGAATACTTGGATTGTTAAGCTTGGTAATAGGCACATTCATCAACTGATCAATCTCGGCACCTCATGACTCATCTTGATGGCCCCATATCTGTGGAATTTTAGTTTTAAGTTTGTCTTTATGAAATATGACTAAAGTCTTGAGTGTATGTACCCATATTCTTCCATCTCACTAAATTCTTGTTTTGTTTTTTTTTTTTAATCTGTGATTCTGAATTTAGCACCACTACAACTCCATGTCTAAGTATTAAATTCTGAATTTATAAGTCATAGTTTTCTGATCATCCATTCAGGAAGAAAAAGCATTTTGTAAAATTACAAGAAAACCCTTGATTTTTAAATTTGGTTTTTAGTACTTTGTTAATAATTTTGGTTTGCATTTGGGGTAGGATAACATTATATCATTGAAGTATATTTTTTCAGCTAATATTCAGTAGCTCTCATGTGCAAAGTATCTCTTTCTCCATAAATCTCAGACTCTTGAATTATTGTACTGACTAGGAGGTTCCCTTTCTTTGGAACTTTATTGTATGCATTTGAATGTTTAAATTACATTGGGAAAGTTAATTTCTTGATTTACATGTGAGTTACAATTTTCAATCCAGTACAATTTTCATTAAATTGAATATATTAAAAATAACTAAGATACTTGAAAAGTAATTTACAGATAAAATCAAATATAAAATCATTTTCTAAAAGTTTCATTTTTCACAAGTGTCAGCAAAGGGATGAATGAGACATTTGAATTTCTGTTCATTGTAGGAATATGATTGCAAATTGAGAACAAGAAACTAAATAATTACTCAAGAATAAAACATAACCTATCTGTGACTGGAAAACTTAAAATTAAGTAGAAGATTATTATGGCTTTTAAATTATGTATGCTTAGGATTACATACTACACAATTGGTAAAACCCTATTTTTGATGCTGATAAAATTCTTCGAGGGTGACTTATTTCTTTTTATAGATATATCCTTCAATTCTTGAATTAAAATACATGATATGCTAATCTATGTTGGGTCAATATATTAATTGTATTTGACAATACTTTTATGATGTTATATATAGTTATTCATTTTATAGTATTGTAATATTAAAATGGATTATTCATGCTTTTAAAGATTTTTCTATAAGTATGTGTTTGCTTTCTAACCATTTAAATAAAATGATTAAAAATGCTGTTTAAAGGAAAATCATTTCTTTGGATTAATGGTGTCAAATGTTTCCATCAATCTTGTCAAAGAGGAGAAAACAGCTTACCTCATTAAAGCGACAGAGAAAAATAAAGAGAGAATATTTATGCATTTGGAATGTCTTTGTCCATTTTCTCCTTTTTATTCTTCTCAGTGTAATCAATTTGACATTCAAAAATAACCATGGCAAATCCACCCTTCATCATTTTGACACAAAAATTAATCACCTTTAAATACATATTCCACTCATTTGAACACTCCACCCTAAAATGCTCATAAAAACTTCAGAACTTAAAGGCATTCAATTCCTTCTTGGATTCTCCATAGTCCTAGTAGTTCCAATATTGTTCCAAAGTTCAGTTTCAACTCTCCACTGAGAACTAAAACAAAGCCCAGCAGTGTATCAAAGCAGATGCTGAGACTCATAACCAAACTTCGGGCAGAGTGCAGTGAATCTTAGGAAAGAAGGGAGGAATAGTAAGATCTGGAGGGGAGAGGAGCTCTACAAGGAGAGCAACAGAGCCAAAAAAGTCTAGGCATAAGTGTCTTTTCTGAGACTGATTCTCCAACCAAGGACCATGGATATTATCTAGAACCCTTGCTCAGATGTAGCACATGGAAGCTCAGTATCCAAGTGGATTCCCTAGTAAGGCGGAAGAGGGACTGCCTCTGACATGAACTCAGTGGCTGGCTCTTTGATCACCTCCTCCTGAAGGAGGAGCAGTCTTGCCAGGCCACAGATGAGGACAGTGCCACTAGTCCTGGTCAGACCTGATAAGCTAGGGTCAGATGGAAGGGGAGGAGAACCTCCTCTATAAGTGGACTTGGACAGAGCCATGGGAGGAGATGTGAGAGGGAGGGTGGGATGGGGAGGGAATGTGAGAGGGCTATACAAAATGAATAAACTGTAATTAACATAAAAATTAAAAAAAATAATTAAAAACAAAGTAGTTTTAAGTTTCTATAGCAGGACCTCCTCTATAAGTGGACTTGGAGAGGAGCATGTGAGGAGATGAAGAGGGAAGGTGGGACTGGGAGGAAATGAGGGAAGGGGCTGCAGCTGGGATACAAAATGAATAAATCATAGTTAATGTAAAAATAAAAAGTAAAAAAGTAAACAGAATATATCTTGCTAAGATCGAATCGCTGTGTATGAACACATGGACACATTCTTCTAATTGTTCAAAAATATATTCTCTGTCTCTCTTGTATACTAAGGATTTTTGAGATATCAATGAACTTCTTTTAAGTGCGATATCAATGTATTCCAGATTTGATATCGATTTTGAAACATATTTGTTAAGACTATGAATAAAATTTAAATAGCTAAACCTAATGTTTTCACTTGTTTCAAAACTTGCTATGTTATTTTAAAACTTAACATCATTGACGACATCCCTATAATCTAGCCATCTCACAGACACACATTTGCTTTTAGAAAAACAGAGACATAATAATTTCTAGGGACTTTGAAGTCCACCCAGTGATCCAAGTTATGGATGAGAGTTAGAGTGTAAAGTTTGTTTCATGCAATGAAAATGAGCTTCACTCATATTTTTTAAATGTAGAAGTATATGCATAATGTTAATGCTTTCCTAATACCTAACAACAAGATCTTCCTGAGTTCTGATTTGATATTTTAAATGAGTGCTCTATATATTGTCTATGGTGAGGATGACATAATTCAAATATTTATAAACATCCACTTTTTTGCATATTTAAGTTAAGTTTATTTTGACCTCAACTTTATTTTCCAATATCAAAAATTTTACAGATCAAAGTTCATTCATTTTATTTAACCATTGCGAATGTTGGAATTAATGCCTACATTGGCAAAATTTAGAACCACCAGGGAAAAAAGTCTAAATAAAGAATTACCCAGCTCAGATTGACCTCATGGGTATGTCTGTGGGGAGTTGATTTGCTTATAATGTCTGACATGGAAAGAGATAGTCCACTGTGAGAGGCTTCATTCCTATTGTGCGAATCCTTAACTGTATAAACGTAGAAAAAAGACTAAGCAATAATAAGCATCGTGAATTAATTTTCTGCTCTACAGGGTTTGCCACTAGTTGCTTCAAGTTCCTGCCATAATCTTTCTGCAATGATTATAACCTGGAACTGTAACATAAATAAAATGCTTCTCTCATAAAGTTAATTTTATCAAGATATTTATCACAGAAACAGGAAAAATAAACTAAGTTAAAGATGCAATCATGGAATGAGTTTGGCAATCTCAAATGGCTGAGAAGTACTTTAGAAATGCTTCAACACCATTATTCATCATAAAAATACAAATCAAAATGATTCTGAGATTCCATCTTACACCTGTCAGAATGGCTAAGATCAAAAACTCAAGTGACAACACAAGCTGTGAGGTTGTGGAAAAAGAATAACCCTGCTCCATGTTGGTGGGAATGCAAACTTGTACAACCACTTTGGAAATCAATATGGAGGAATCTCAGGAAATTTGGGAATAGCTCTACTTCAAAACCCAGCTGTAGCACTCCTGGGTATATACCCAAAAGATGTTCTATTATACAACAAGAAAACTTGCTCAACTATGTTCATATCAGCTTTATTTAAAATAGCCAGAAACAAAAATAACCCAGATGCCCCTCAATCAGAGAATGGATAGTGAAACTCTGGTACATTTACAAAATAAAATACTAATCAGCTATTAAAAATAAAAGGAAAATGAAATAAGCAGGCAAATGGAGGGAACTAGAAAATATCATCCTGAGTGAGGTAACCCAGCCCAATATAAACACACATGGTATGTATGCACTTATCAGCATATATTAGCCATATAGTATAGGATAAACATACTATAATTCATAGACCCAAAGAAGCTAAGTAAAAAGGAGGTCCCAAGGGCTTGTGCATGAATCTCACTCTGAGGGGGAAGTGGAAAAGAGAGGAAGTGCCCCAAAAGAGGGAAAAGGACAGGAGATGGAGTGCTGAGAGACATGAGGGTGGGTATTTGATGCTGCGACAACAGGGAATGTGGAATGAGGACAGAGAGCATGTAAAGAGAAGAGAAACCATGGCCTAAGGCATCTCTGAAACAGGCTGGAGAACTATGAGAGGGTAGGCTTCTGAGAGGATTTGGGGGTGCTTGTAGCAGAGACCCTACTAGAGAAGGACAAGGAGACTAAAGAGGCCACCCTCTAACCAGAAAGGACTCCAAGTAGAAGGGAAGCACAAACCCACCTACAAAAACTTTGACCCCAAATTTACCCTGCCTACAAGATGTACAGGGATAAAGACAGAGCTGAGAGTTAGGGAATGTCCAACCAATACCTGGCCACAGCATGGGAGAGAGCCAATCCTTAACACTGTAAAGAGACTCTGCGATGCCTGCAAGTAGGAGCCTAGCATAGCTGTCTGTTGAGAGGCTCTGTCCCCTATTTCTGCTAACCTTCTTTCTCTTCTACCTAAGAATGTAGGCTTGTAAGGGAGGTAGAGGGTCAAGGAACCACAAATAAAAAGTGGGTTAATACCCTATAAGGTAGAGCCTTTCAGAGGCCCTCTGTGACAGGCTCTTGCCTGTTCCTTGTTTTCTCCTTCTGATGTCTATCCTCTTTGCCTTTCTGAATGGGGATTGAGGATTTTAGCCAGAGTCCTCCTTGATTAGTTTCTACCCTGTAGGGTATCAAAGCAGATGCTGAGATTTATGGGCAACATTTGGACAAAGTGCAGGCAATCTTATGAAAGAAGTGGGGAAAGTAAGTCCTGGAAAGGACAGGAGCTCCACAAAGAGAACAACAAAACCAAAAAATCTGGGCACAGGGGTCTTTTCTGAGACTGATACTCCAATCAAGGACTATTGATGGAGATAACCTAGAACCTCTGCTCAGATGTAGCCCATGACAGTTCAGTCTCCAAGTGGGTTCAACAGTAATGGGAACAGGGACTGTCTCTGACATGAACTGATTGGCCTGCTCTTTGTTCACCTCCCTCTGAGGGTGGAGCAGCCTTACCAGGCCACTGAGGAAGACAATGCAGCCACTCCTGATGAGACCTGATGGACTAGGATCAGAAGGAAAGAGAGGAGGACCTCCACTATCAGTGGACTTGGGGAGGTGCATGCCTGGAGAAGGGGAAAGGAGTATGGGACTTTGAGGGGAGGATGGAAGGGTTTATTAAGTGTAATTAATAGAAATTAAAATAAAAAAATTAAAAAGTGGGGTTAAAAAAATAAAAGCCTACACACTTATAAGAGGATATTAGCTGTAAAGCAAATGCCAATCATGCTTCAAGCCACAGACTCAGAGTGGTTAGGTCACAAGGGTGTATGTGGAGAACACAGGAATCTCACTGGGAGGGGAAAGCACATTTAGGTGTTGTGGGTAGACTGGGGGAAGTGTGGGGATGGGAACAAGAGGGATGGGGTATGGAGGGGATAAAGGTAGAGATTACTTGAAGAAACTACTGAAACAGGGAGCATTTAGGGGGTCGAGGGAGAAACCTGGTGCAATGGAAACTCCCTGGAATCCATGAAGGTGGACCTATATTAGACTCCTAGTAATAGAGGTCCTGAACCAGCCATCTTCTGTAACCAGGCAAGGCTTGTAGCTGGGCGGCCTAGAACACCAGCCCACCCACAAAATCTGTGACCTAAAATTTGTCCTGCCTGCAAACTATGCTGAGGTGAAGGTGGTACTGAACTTGTGGGAGTAGCCAAGTAATGCGGCAAGGCACCGTCGACGGAAATATAACGTATGCACTTGCCTTGATCTTGAAATTCAGAACAGCCAAGGCTGTGAGAAATAAGTTCTGCCACTTATAAATAGTTCGCCATATTTTATAAAATAGCTTGAACAAAATATCGTGACACTGGTAGTTGTATAAAGTGACTGGTTTAAAAAAAAAAAGACTCTTTTAATTGTCCATTAATACTTAATAGGCATTTGAATTAGAAACAGTAAAAAAGCCTATGTGTAAAGTGAAAGATTCTATTGATAATTTAAGAACTGAGCCAACCCATATGAGTAATGAGTAGATCGAGGGTTTAAAAGATAGGCAAAATGAGGATAACCTTTGACATAAAGTATTATCGATATTTCTGCACTGAAATATTGTGGTAGGCTCAAAACTACACAAACTCTATTTCATAGCCTTTGGATTTATTCAAAAGCAGTGTGAAAAACAAACAAGTGAAGACATACTTTAAATTTTTAGATAGAGTAGTTGATGATTTAGTGATATGAAAATGGGCAGAGGTAAGAATAATATGCTATTTTGGATACATGATGAGAATAAAGATAAAAGTCAACCAAAAAGTAGATTTCCTAAACAGAGTTAGATAACCTTAAAGGGAAAAAATAGAAAGAAAAACCTGAACAAATGGGAAGATACGTTGTGTTGATAAAATGCACATTAAAATGGAAAATTTCACAAGATTCATAGGACAGATGCAGTCCTACTTAGCATATTTACAAGATCGTAACATTATTAAGAGCTTATTTTATGATAAAATTGTACTCATGGCATTCATTAGCAAAATGACATATGAGGAAACATTCTATAAATTGTAATAATAATTCACATGATACAGTGCTTGTTCAAATGCAAGAAGGGGCAAATGTAAAAAAAAATGATTAGAAGAAAATATTGACGCATTATAGTCACAACATATGAAGACATGATTTCAACAATAACTAGGAGAAAATTAAATGTTAAATGAGGCAATAGGACAACTTTATAAAATAATGTGAAAGCACAGCCTATTCTGCAGTACTAAAATACCAAGCCCAGGGCTGTCAAGATGGCTAAGTGAATAAAAACTCTTATTGTTAAATGGACAACCAGAGTTCCATGGGACTCACATAGCAGAAGGAGATATCCGACTCCCACAGGTTGTCTGTTGACATCCACAAGTTCATAGTGGCATGCACACATACATACATGTCCTCATAAGCAGAGATAGTAAATGAATAAATAATATAAATATTTACCTCATCTGAATAAATGATAGCTATATTGCTTAGAACATAATCCATTGTACTAGTTAGTGATTTCCTAAATATGAGTATAAAAGAAGTTATGACTATTCCTACCTATTCTACCTGAATTGTATTTTCACCTCTGTGATCTGGTCCTTTTGCCTACATGTCCCTTTGTTATACACATGCCTATTGTTTCGTGAAGCACAGAGTTAGAGCAGCATTGCCCACGTAACCCGTGAGTTTGGAACTATAGATTTGAGCTGTGCTGGCTCATCAGTTGGTATATAAGTGAAAACAATAACTGCCCCTACCTCAGGATTTATCAGGAGCCGTTAATCAAGCCACACCTCAATCCATGACTGACTGATAGTGGGCTCAATCTTTTGTAGTCTTACGAGGTGAGTCACAGTGTGATATCAGGACTGCGATGGCTACGTTTGCTCACATCACAGTGTTTCACTGTCTTGCTTCATATCATCCTGCTCATCCATACTTCCCAACCTGTCCTCTGATCTATTCCCAGATATTTAAAGGGGATTGTGTAAATTTCCTATTTAAGGAAGATGGCATCCCAATCCTCTGGCTCTTATAGTATTTCTGCAGCGTCCGTGAGGTTTCCAGAGTTTAGGTGTAGATCTTAGCATTCAAATTTATCTCCTGAAGCTAGGCACCCCATAGTTACTTTTGTCTGTATTTCAACCAGTTGTTGATCTTAACAGCAGCTTTAGTAATCTTTAAAACAAAGCATTGTTGATGAGGGATGAAAGTTTAGCCTTTCCATGGATATAAGGACTCTGTCTCTTACAGCAGTGATACTTGCTCATCCATATTCACCACTATTCTATTCACAAGACCTAGTCTACAGAAGCAATTGAGAGGTTCTTCAAATCATAATGGATAATGAAAATGTGGGAGAAAGACACAGTGAAATGT
Source organism: Rhombomys opimus (assembly GCA_010120015.1). NCBI lineage: Eukaryota > Metazoa > Chordata > Mammalia > Rodentia > Muridae > Rhombomys > Rhombomys opimus. The sequence goes on along the minus strand of REGO01000461.1, from coordinate 906,585 downwards.
CAGAAGGTACTTGCAATTGATACCTGCTGGAAAAAGAAAAATTCATTTTCTCCAGTTGAGTATCATTGGGTATAACAACTAAACTCCATGGTCAGGGCAAATGCCCAGGAGCAGATGGCCAACACAAAATGGATGACTCACATTTTTTTCCACTTTTTGTTTTATTTTGTTTTGTCTTACTGGTTTCTTATTGGTATTTATTTTTAGTTTGTTTAGATTTTTTAACTTTTTCCTGTTGTTTTTTTTTTAATTCGTCTCTCATATATTAAACCCTATCTGTATTTTCTCCTCCCTCCATGCCTCCTGATTTTTCTACCATTTTTACGCTCTCCAGGTCCTGCACCTGTTCCGTTTCTCCTAAGGGGGTGGTGAAAAACAGGTTTAATAAGTTACAATACACTAGGCACAAACACTCATATCAAAGTTGGATGAGGCAGCCCAGTAGAAGGAAAAGGGTCCCAAGCACAGGCAAAAGAGTCAGAAACACCCCTCATTGTTGAGAGTTCCACAAGAACAAGCTACACGCCATCACATATATCCAGAGGAAATAGCTCAGAGAGAAAGGAAAATAAAGAGAATAGAGTTGGGTGGTTAAGATGTAGGAAAAGGCCTAGGAGGAGATGGGAAGAATAAGATCAAAATACATTTTGTGAAGAAAAAAAAAAAAAAACACACAACTGACTTAAATGAAGAAAAACATGAAAATTTCAGGTAAATGGATGGTACTAAATTTGGGACCTAAATCCAGAAGACAAAATGCCTTGTTCTTTCTTATTTTTTTTGCATATTCCTCCCCAATCTTTAGCCTTAAATATAATATCTGAAGTAAATCAATGCCATGAATGGAGAAAGGAATCATGTAAGGAGGGAAGGAGAGGCATTCAAAAAGGAGTAATATCAAAATATAGGAGATATGAGGTGGAAATGGAAGAGTGAAGATAATATGGAAAAATAGGGGGTGGGAGGAAATAAATAAAACTTGGGATGTTTGAGTGCATAGAGTCTCTCCCAAATCAGTGTTTTAATATATATTTTATAGCTACAACTGAGAACATAAAGGTTACAGGATATAAATTATATATTACAAAATAGTACTTGTCAATACTGAAAAAAGAAACGTAGCAACTTACAGAAATAACAATGAGAGATCATTGGAGTCATTTAAATCAAGATTGTACTTAGCCAAATTACCATGCACATTTTTAGAAAAATAGGAAAATCATAAATTTGGGAAATAGCTTGAGATTTGCAATTTTTTTTATTTTTTGTGATAGTTAATCTCTACCCAGAGATGGTGAGAACACTGACTTAGTGAATACTGAACCGTTACCCCCAGAGGAGATTTGGGTTCTTACTGCCTATGGCTACAACATTTTTATGAACTGATCAATAAATAATCTTCTTTTATGTATGATTCTCTTTAAAGACATTTCATTTAATAGGAGACATTGGTTTGGTAACATTAAATATTGCTGTAACATGTTCCAATAGCAGGAATTTCCTCTGTAAGGTGCATCATGACATTCTTGCATTTTTAAACACCGGTCAACATTTCAACTGTATGCGTGGGGGTAATTTAAATATAAAAATCCCAACAGAGTTACAAACGGGAATACTATAGCAATAAATATACTACAAAGGGTACATTAGAGTTTTATGTGAAAACTCAACAAAAGACATGGCTTGCTGTTTTCAACTTCAGCTGGAAAAAAATGTGTATTTTTTTTTAATATATGCCTAAGAATGAGCAATGAAGTCCCTGAGAACTGACTCAGGTAGTACGGGAGTTTACAAATGCATTTTAATGAGTAGGTAAATTAATATGTATAGAATCTCTGCATGGTAAAGAACAGTATATCAATTTATCAAAGTCTACACCTGCTTGAATGGTGAGTTTTGACCTGGCAGGTGAAGCTCTCATTCTTCCTAGCTTCACTTGGGTAAGCTGTGAATATAGAACAGGTAAATCAGAATCCAGGAATGTATTCTATAATTTCATGAAACAACAGGGTCAAACAAAGACATTAGCCTGAACATAAAGTGCATCTGATTTACAGCTGTAGAATAAGTACCTTGGAGACAAAGGGGCTTGTTTGGTAAAGTTAAAGCCACAGAAAATAGCAAATGCACTTTGTGAGGAATACATTCTTCTAACCACATATGGCTTAGGCAATGGAGGATAAAGGTATTGCTTCTTTTAGGTTTCAGTCAATAGTCAATAGTTTTGACATTGAAAGAGAAGTGAAAAAAAATGAAAGAAAAAAAGATGTCAAATACAAGGGAGCCAAGGGTACAAGTAGCACCAGTTTAAAAAAAAATCACATATAACTGAATTACACCAACATTTCTGAAATCCCAATAAAGGGGAAATATTGAAAATTGCAAGAAATAGGTATAGGTTACAGTGAAATAATGATCAAAATAATGTCTGTCCTCTAATATAGGTTGAAGTACCCAAAGACACTGAAATAACACAAGCTATGACCATTGTACTTTGTTGCCTACCATAACTCTATGGCGAAAAGCTACTGAAACACTTTGTTTCTAGGACATAGAGAAATCCATCTTCAATGGAGAAGAAAAATCTCTCCCTAACTATTAGCTTTTGGGTGATGGGGTTATATAGTTGTCATCCTGAAGAAACATAATGATTACCTTACCAATGATGGATCCTGCATGCTATAATAGCAAATGACTAGGCTATACATACTCACTGCTGTAATAGTGGCAAAGTTGTTTATGAAGGTAACAACCCATTCTCTTGATTTTATTTGAGGCCTGCTTCAGAGGGAGGAAATTATAAAGTCTGGGTATGCTTTCATAGGCCCAAAGGGAAAGACAATTCATGTTGTTTGGATAAATGCTGTTTTCAAATTACCTTTTAAATGTTTACATTTATATTCACAGATTTTTTTACATTAACCTTGGCCAGAGAAGCTTCTTATTGCAGGTAGTAAGGGTTAATACAGATTCATTACTGTTCAATATGCTGAGAATACATGCCTATTTGTGCTCAGCTGTACATCAATTCTTTTTTTTTTTCACTTTAACCTTTCTTCACAAATTTTTTTGGGGGTACAGAATTTCTTTATTGGGGTTCTTTTTATTTTTAATTCTTTATTAATTACACTTTATTATTCACTTTGCATCCCCCCTGTGGTTCCCTCCCTCCTCCTGTCCCAATCCCTCCCTTTCTCCATCCTCTGCATGCATGACCCTCTCCAAGTCCACTGATAGAGGAGGTCTTCTTTTCCTTCCTTCTGATCCTAGTCAATAAGGTCTCATCAGGAGTGGCTGCACTGTCTTCTTCTGTGGTCAGGGGTAGGTAATTAAAGAGCAGGCCAATCAGTTCATGTCAGAAGCAGTCCCTGTTCCTATTACAATGGAACCCACTTGGATACTGAACTGCCATAGGCTACATCTGTGCAGTGGTCTTAGGTTATCTCTATGCATAGTGCTTGGTTGGAGTATCAGTCACAGGAAAGACCCCTCTGCTCAGATTTTTTGGTTCTGTTGCTCTCCTTGTGGAGTTCCTGTCCTCTCCAGATCTTACTCTTTCTGACTTCTTTCATAAGATTCCCTGCACTCTGCCCAAAGGTTGCCCATAAGTCAAAGCATCTGATTTGATAGTCTGCAGGGCAGAGACTTTCAGAGGTCCTCGTGTCAAGCTGCTGACTTGTTCCCTCTTTTCTCCTTCTTCTGATGTCCATCCTCTTTTCATTTCTGGATAGGAACTGAGCATTTTAGCAAGAGTGCTCCTTCTTGATTAGTTTCTTTAGGTGTACAGATTTTAGTAGGTTTATCCTATATTATATGTCTATATGAGTGAGTATATAGTGTGTGCATCTTTCTGCTTTTGGGATAGCTCACTCAGGATGATCTTTTTCAGATCTCACCATTTACTTACAAATTTCATGATTTCCTTGTTTTTTTTTTTTTATTGCTGAGTAATATTCCCTTGTGTAGATATACCACAATTTGTGCATCCATTCCTCCACTGAGGGGCATCTGGGCTGTTTCCAGCTTTTGGCTATTACAAATAAGGCTGTTACAAACATGGTTGAGCAAATGTCCTTATTGTGTACTTCAGACTCTTTTGGGTACATGCCTAGGAGTGGTATAGCTGGATCTTAAGGGGTGCTATTCCTAGTTGTCTGAGAAAGCACCAGATTGATTTCCAGAGTGGTTGTACAAGTTTACATTCCCTACCAGCAGTGGAGGAGGGTTTCCCTTTCTCCACAACCTCTCCAGCATGTGTTGTCTCTTGAGTTTTTGATTTTAGCCATTCTGACGGGTGTAAGGTGAAATCTTAGGGTCGTTTTGATTTGCATTTCCCTGATGGCTAATGAGATTGAGCATTTCTTTAAGTGTTTCTCTGCCATTCGATATTCCTCTATTGAGAATTCTGTTTAGCTCTGTACTCCGTTTTTTTAATTGGATTATTTGATTTTTTGCTGTTTAACTTCTTTAGTGCTTTATATATACTGGGTATTAGTCCTCTGTCAGGTATAGGGTTGGTGAAGATCCTTTCCCAATCTGTAGGCTGTTGTTTTGTCCTGACAACAGTGTCCTTCTTTATCTAACAACCTCTAAGAGTATCATGGACAAGAAAGTAGAATGAATGAACAGCCGAAGGACAAGGGATACTATGAAAGGCTATTGTCTGGAAATAACAGGTGTAGTGCAATTTAGCCTAAGAACAGCTATGGTTAACCAAATGAGACCTCAACAAAAACTAAAATAGTTAAAAATTCTAGAATGTTGAGAGAAAGAAAGTCCTTTTTTTTGGAGTATAGCTAAAGGTAGAACATTTATGCCCTAGTATATGAAAGCACAGTAATGAACATAAGGACAGATCCACCAATATTCCATGATTTATAGGCAGAAAGAAGAGAAAATGAGGTTGAGAGAGAGATTTGTTTCTGGGGTAGAAGGCAGAGCAGGGGAGAGGAGAGATATAGTGGGAGGAGAATATAATTTGGATACACCGTATACATGTATGAAAATTTAAATGAATAAAAAAATCTCCTGTTTTAAACTCAGAAGCAGTGTTAAATAACAATTCAAATGATGACAAGTAATATAGATCAAGAAATGTCGAACATGTCTAAACATAATTGATAAGTATTTGTTCAGTATATACACACACATATATACATATATATAAACACATGTACATTTCATATTTTATGTTAATATCTACAAAGGTCTTATCATTGCCTAATCAGAGTTATATATAACATGTCATTACTGAATTTTACTTCATTTACAAGTATAATAGGCATGAAAGTAATACTTTAACTGAAAAAATAGATCTACGTAAGAAAAAAGTTAACTCAAATTAAATCACTATTTAACTTGAAGCAAATTGTGTAAATTAATTAGAATATGCTCAATATGATTAAATAATTAAAATTTCAATAATTAAAATTTAATCAACAATTAAAATAAGATGTGACTTTTCTAATGGAGCTTAAGGTCAGTTTTGTTCAAAATTACAAACAACATTTCTTAAAGTATACACAGAGAGCTCATAATTGTCTTCCAAAAATTAGCAAATGAATTATGAGCTTCCAGTTTTATGGAATAATTTCAAGATGTTGAACGTATATGCCAGTCAAAATATTAGTTTGAAGTTAGAATTTGTGTATTCAAATACTCTCATTCAATGCTCATGTCAACTACTAGCACTTAGAGAATGAGAAATTCTTACCCTTGTAGACTTTTAAAATACTAAGATAATGAATTAAATTTTTGTTCATCTTTTAGGGGAAAATAGAAAAAGTTTATTTATCCTTTTTTTCTTTATTCATAGGAGATATTTGTGCCTTATGGCCAATTTTTCACAAGCAATTTGAATTTTTTTCAAAATATAATCATTTATTTATTATGAGTGTCATTGTATTAAACATTAGTTGTTTTCATGTTATAATCATAGTGTAATTATTTAACCCAAGAATCATTTCTTATGTTTATGTATTATTTTATATGAATTAAAATATGTAGATAATTTCTAGAGGCATTTTTTTTAGAAATTCGATTCTAGTATTGAACATATTGTGCTCAGTGATTATTGTTAAACTACATTTCTTCTATTTATATTATAGCTTATTTTTTGAGAGTATAGACAAATGAAATATATTTCACTCAGGAATGCATAGCCAGAATAATTCAACTGTTTTTTTAAATAAATATGTAACAAACTACCAATACGTTAGAAAACAGAGCAGGCACATGAAAGTCTTTTCCTTTAATCTTTTTTTCTGGAATTTTAAAATAAACACGTTTTCCATCTCTTTGCTCTATCCAAACCCACACATATACCCCTTCCCACTCTTCTTCAAAGTCATGATAACATTTTTCACTAATCCTTAATGTAAACATATGTGAATTTATATGCACAGATATTCCTAAATATAGCATATTCAGTCAGTAGAGTGTTCCATGTACACATGTTTTCAGGACTGAATGCTTGACATCAGATAACCAACTGCTGTACTCCATCTTTGAAAAGGCTACTTTGACTGGTCCCAGGTCAGCTGCCTGTATTTTTTTGTGTCCAATTGTGTGTTCCTTGGTGTCATCCATCTTGGCAGGCATAGCATCTGACATTACTAGGAGACCCAAAGGACCATGGAGTTTGCTTTGAGTTTGTGACCTAAACTATTTTTTAAGATTTATTTAGAAATTATTTTATTTTCTTTTGGAAATTTAATTCAAAATTTTTATGTTTCAATTGCTCAACGCAGTAAGCATTAATGGCATCTTTCATTTGTAAACTTTCTGAACAACACAATGATTTTTCCAGCTTATGTATATCGACTGCTGTTTTTGTTTATATCTGCATTAAACAAAGCTATATTTCCAATATCCACAAATATGCCTTTTTTCCTATTTGATCATATTCAAAATTCTTTACTCTTCAATGCTACTAAAAAGTACCCCCCCCAAGGGACATGGCACAAGATGAAGGAGAAAGGGTGGAATTGGAAGGGGGAATGAGGGTGGGGGCTACAGCAGAGATACAAAGTGAATAACCTGTAATTAATATAAAAATAAAAAAATAATTTAAAAAAGTTTTTTTTCCAAGAAATATTCAGGCCAACTTGTACAGAATAGTTTTGCAGTTACTGTATTGTTCACCCTAGGTATAAATTCCACATGTTTTACATAATTTTTATAGCAGTGTACCTCTAAGAAAGTATTATTAATTTGAATACCCTCTCTGTCACATACATGCACACATGCACACAGTGTGACATTTCTGTTTCTCTATTGATCAGTCCTTTGAGTTAGTTACATTTGTGAATAGCAGAATTCAATGACTTTTTCCGAAAAAAAATGATCTTAAGATACATCATTCTGGTGGAAATATATTTTTTTTAAAAGTGTCAATGCCATGTAATAATGCAAACAGCACAGCACATTCAATTATGGTCTAAATAGCTTTTCACTCTTCTTTAACACCCATGTCTAGAGGATTTCTGGAGCTGTGTTTCAAACAGTTACTCAAATTTTGCACAGCCTTCCAACAACATGTTATGGTTACTGAAGACAAGAGGCAATAATAGATTAATTCTGCAAGGGCTGAATATGCCATTAATAGCCATGCAATAGGCTTATCTGTGCCGACAAAGTGGCCCACTTTCATGTCTGTTCAATTAGAGATAATAGTTGAAGGCATTAATCACACATATTTTCAACAAAACTTTTCTCAGTTAAAGACACCCTGCAAATGATGTGGTCCAATGCACATCCGCCTATTAGGGTTGCTATGACTATGGCGAGTCTGATCTGAAAGACAGGATACAATCAGGCTGGGGACAATGAGTGGATTTTCATATTTAATGGCCTTGGCTTTCAGCTTGGAACAGCAAACTGAATAGCAGTGACCTAATGATGACCTTCTGCTTTTCTTCTTTGACTTGTCCCTAGGAATGACAAGGCTTGGGATCCTGGGAGCAATACAAAACAAGGCATGTCCTCATGCACAAATGAAAATACCAGGGAACAATCTACTCCAGAAAGCTTCTGTGTTGCTACTAATATGGACACTACTTATTATTATCTTAATTTGCTCTTGTTTGGTGAAAATTTTTCTAAGAAAACAATAGGGGTGGGATAATCACTGCAAACAGAAGTGGAGGTTCAGAATTTCTCCATTATTAAGTGTTCTAAATTTTTTTTGTTTGTTTGTTTTTTAATCTCTCTAGCTTTGGCTATTCTCAGAAAGAAAGCATTGTAGTAAAATTACCTAAAGTAAATCATAATATAAGTTAGGGTTTCCTTAATACCATAAACTTACATGAATAGCAAAAACAAACTGGAGACCAGTGGGTTTCTTTTCTTTAAGCAGCAATGCGATGGCACTGGAGAAATGCTTAACTAACTCTGAAGTCAGCCCTGGCCAGAGTACATAGTTCTTCTTTCCTTTCTTTACACTGAATACATTTTTTTCTACTTGGATAAGTTGGGCATTCTTACTTAAATTTTAACAGAAATTCTTCTCAAAAAATTATATACAATTTATTCATCACTATAAATTGAATATAAATTTTTACCTTTATTATTAATATTATTATTATTTATTACAATTTATTCCCTCTGCATCCTGCCTATAGATAGCCTCCTTCATCTCCTCCTGGTGCCATTCTCCCTCCTTCTCCCCACCAAATTTCCTTCCTGTAGTCCACTGATAAGGGTGGTCCTCTTCCCCTACTATCTGACTCTACCCTATCAGCTCTCATCATGACTATCTGGATTCTCTTTCTCTGTGGTCTAGAAATCCCACCTTGTCACAGGTAGGTGATCAAAGAGCAGGTAACCCAGGTCATGCCAGAGACTGCCCCTGTTCTCCTTCCTACGGAATCCCCATAGAGACTGAGCTGCCCATCGGCTACATCTGAGCCGTGGGTCTAGTTTCTCTCCATGCCTGGCCCTTAGTTGATTCATCAGTCTTTGCAGCCACCTTTGGCCGAGATTTTTGGCTTTGTTGGTCTCCTTCTGGAGCTCCTGTCTCCTCCAGGTCTTTCTAACTCCTCTTCTTCCATAAAATTCCCTGCATTCTGCCCAAAATTCTGCTATGAGTCACATTGCATGTTTCAATACCATGCTGAGTACAGTACTTCAGAGGTCCTCTGTGGTAGGCTTCTGTCCTACTCTGTTTTCTCCTACTTCTAATGTCTATCCTGGTTGACCTTCTGAATGAAGATTAAGCATTTTCCAGAGGTTCTCCTTGTTTTTAGCTTTTTTAGGACTATAGATCTTAGTATGTTTATCCTGTATCATATAGCTAATATCCACTTATAAGTGAGTGTATACCATGTATGTCTTTCTGCTTCTGGGATGTATCACTCAGAATGATCTTTTCTACTTCCATCCATTTGTCTTCAAATTTAATGATTTCCTCTTTTTTTTTTAAAATTGCTGAGTAGTATTCCACTGTGTATGTACCACAATTTCTATATCCATTCCTCCATCAAGGTACATCTCAGTGGTTTCCAGATTCTGGCTTTTATGAACATAGTTGAGAAGATACCCTATTGAATGGTAGGATATCTTTTTAGTATATGACCAGGAGTAGTATAGCTGGATCTTGAGGGAACACTATTCCTAATTGTCTGAGAAAGCACCACGTAGAATTCAAAAGAAGTTGTACAAGTTTACATTTCCACCAGCAACTAAGGAGGGTTCTCCTTTCTGCACATCCTCTCCAGCATGTGATGTTGATTGACTTTTTGATCTTAACCATACTGATGGGTATTAGGTAGAATCTCAGGGACATTTTGATTTGCATTACCCTGAGGTCTAAGGACATGGAGCATTTTTTTTAACTTTTATTAATTACACTTTATTCATTTTGTATCCCCCCATAAGCCCCTCCCTCCTCCCCTCCCAGTCCCACCCTCCCCCCCGGCCCTCCCCCCCCCCCCCCGGCCCTTTCTGCATGCATGCCCCTCCCCAAGTCCACTGATAGGGGATGTCCTCCTCTCCTTCTTTCTGATCTTAGTCTATCAGTTCTCATAAGAAGTGGCTGCACTGTCAGGGTTCTAGGTGATATCCATGAATAGTCTTTGGTTGGAGTATGAGTCTCTGGGAAGTTCCCTGTGTTCAAATTTTCTTGTTCTGTTGTTCTCCTTGTGGAGTTCATGTCCTCTCCAGCTCTTACTATTTCCCACTACTTACATAAAATTCCATTCACTCTGCCTGTCAGTTGGCCATCAGGCTCAGTATCTGCTTTCACGGTGTGCATGGCAGAGGACATCGAGCATTTCTTAAGTGTCTCTCTGCCTTTTAATATTCCTCTTTTGAGTACTCTCTGTTTAGCTCTGTACCTCATTTTTTTAATTGGATTACCTGGTTTGTTGGTGCTTAACTCTTGATTTCTTTATATATTCTGGATATTAGCCCTCTGTCAGATGTAGAGTTGGTGAAGATCTTTTCCCAATCTGTAGACTGTCACTTTTTTTTTCTTTTGACTCTGTCTTTTGCTTTACACAAGATTTCAGGATGTCCAATTTATTGATTGTTGATCTTAGAGCTTGTGCTATTGGTGTTCTGTTCAGGAAGTTGTCTCCTGTGCCTATGAGTCCAAGGCTCTTCCTCACATTTTTCTTCTAATGGATTTAGTGTGTTTGTCTTTATGTTGAGTTCTTTGATCTTCTTGGATTTTAGTTTTGTGGAGGATTATGAATATGTATATATTTGCATTTTTCTACATGCAGATATCCAGCTAGACTAGCACCATTTGTTGAAGATGCTGTCTTTTTCCATTGTATGTTTTTCGATTTTTTTTTTTTTTTCAAAAATCAGGTGTCCATAGGTGTGTGGATTTATTTCTGGATCTTTGCTTCAATTGCACTGATCCTCCAGCCTGTTTCTATGCTAGTACTATGCAGTTTTTATTACTATTGCGCTGTAGTACAGCTTGAGATCAGGAATAGAGATACCCCCAGATGATGTTATTACACAGGATTATTTTTAACAATTCTGGGTTTTTTGTTTTTCCATGTGAAATTTAGAACTGTTCTTTCAAATGCTGTAAAGAATTGTGTTGCTTAGGAGGAGATGAGGGAAGGAGGGCAGGATTGAGAGGGAATGAAGGAGAAGGCTACAGCTGTGATACAAAGCGAATAAACTATAATTAAAATAAAAAGTAAAAATAACAATTGAAAAAAAAGAATGGGAACTCAGAAGAAAAAGGGGTGAAGGGGAGAGGGTGACAAGATAAAGTAATAAGGGCTTGAACATGATCAAAGTATGTTATATATGTAAGTTAAATTGTCAAAACTAATTAACTTAAAACTTTTTAATCTTTCAAAAAAAAAAAAAAAAAGAATTGTGTTGCTCTATAGTACAGCTTGAGATCAGGGATAGAGATACCTCCAGAAGATCTGTACAGGATTGTTTCAGCTATTCTGAGTTTGTTTTTGTGTTTGTTTTTACATATGAAAATGAGAATTGCTCCTTCAATGTCTACAAAGAATTGTTTTGTTATTTTGATGGGAAGTGAATGAATCCATAGATTGTTTTTGGTACTATGGCCATTTGCATTATGTTAATCCTACTTATCATGAGAATGGGAGATCTTTCCAACTTCTGATCATCTCTTTAGATACCAAGAAAGCATTTGACAAAATCCAACACACATTCATGTTTAAAGTTTTGGAGAGATCAAGGATACAAGGCACATACCTAAACATATTAAAGGTAATAAACATCAAGCCTATAGCCAACAACAAATTAACTCAATCCCACTGAAATCAGGGTTTAAGCAAGGCTGCCCACTTTCTTCATATCTCTTCAACATAGTGCTTGAAGTCTTATCTAGAGCAATAAGACAACTAAAGGAGATCAAGAGTATACAAATCAGAAGGAAAGAGGTCAAAGTGTCACTATTTGCAGATGAAATGATAGTATACATGAGTGACCCCAAAAATTCAACCAGAGAACTCCTTCAGCTGATAAACACCCTCAGCAAAGTGGCTGAATACAAAATTAACTCCAAAATAAAGAAAAAGAAAAAGAAGAAGAAGAAGAAGAGGAAGAAGAAGAAGAAGAAGAAGAAGAAGAAGAAGAAGAAGAAGAAGAAGAATCAATCCTGTATACAAAAGAAAAAGGCTGAGAAAGAAGTTAGAGAAACAACACTCTTCACAATAGCCACAAATAAAATAAAGTACCTTAGTGTGACTGTAACCAAGTAAGTAAAATACCTGTATGAAAAATACTTGAAGTCTATGAAAAAAGAAATTGATGAAGAAATAAGATGGAGAGATATTTTACCTTTAATGCTTGTTTCATGGTATTTATATAATTGACTGAACATCATCTTTACATAAAACCAAGTGCAGTGATCACAAATAAAGAACTGTTAGTGCCATGGTATTTTTGATTGATATACAAAATTTAATAATTTTTGTTTTAAAATCACACACACACACACACACACACACACACATATATATAATGTACTTTAATTACCTAACTTCAGTTATATATTTACTTATGTTAATGATAATAATTACATGTTACATAAACATATTTCTAAATTATATTTCTATTACATAAGTAAAAGAATTATATATTTAGCTACATGTGTATAATTTCAAAAAACATAAAAAAGATTAAGCTCTAAAGCTGTTCTAGGATGTCCACTAACAGCACAATCACATGGGAAGTTAAACAAAGAAATCGCAGGATACAAGGCATGAACTAAGAAACTTGATTTGACATCTACATCTCTGTTTAGTTTCATAGGATTCATTGACGCAAACGTATGTGTTTAGCATGTCCTGAAAACCCAATTTTTATTTTTGTCACATTTTGTTTTTATACCTGTTATGACCTTTGCTTTATTTCTTGTTATTGTTGTTGTTAGCTGTTATTTTACAAAACATTAAAGTAGACTATGCATTTTCATCACATCAAAATTAGTACGATGTTTTATCTCCTTACTTTTAACTTAAGGTCAATAAAGATATGTAACTATATATGAAAAAAAAAGATTTTGGGGGGTCATGATGAAAGAATTGTAGTGCTATTGACAAAGTGCTTGTTGATTAACAATATAATGAGCAAAGTTAATAAATATACAAGTGGCTAAACAATAAAATTTGAAAAACAATTAATTTTCACTTTGATTTTGTTTTATTAGCTATTTGAGAGCTTTACACATCAAGTTATGATCATATTCACACATCCTAACGTTTCTTATATATATACATATATATATATATATATACAGTAACAATAATACAAATATAAATCCATTTTTTTTCATTCAGCTACCCAAATTTGTGTTCTTTTCAAATGTCAAACAAACAAGGAAGGAAGATTAAAAATTAAACAAAACAAACAAATAAACAAAAACATCAAAATCACTTGTATTTCCTAAATACTCTTTGTCTATGTTCTTTCAGAAGCCTCGGGTAACTCATTTGGTAAAACACCAGCCTTTAAATCTGAAAGTTCAGGCTTCAAACACAAAAAAAACTCTCTGTGCTTTTATTGAAGCAACATATCAGTGGTTAATCTCTTTGAGAAAAGTTACTCTTCCTTTCCCAGAAGCTAAAATTTGCTGACAGCCTTGTGGTTAATGGTGAGGAATTATACTCAATTCTGGTTGAGTAACATTTGTGTGTATTTCTGAAAAATATTGTAAAGACAATGTGATGAGTCTATTTTTCTTGTCATGTGTATATGGTTTCAGAGCTGACCAATTTGTATTGGACAACCAATTTGGGGTGGATATATTGGAGGTGCTTTCGTGTTGTCATCAGTTGCCTGTAGTTGCTGATCTAAGGAATGCTACCCTGTGAGATCTCCCCCTTTCGTATCAGCCTGTGTTTTGCTGGGTGTCTGTCCTACTTCAGATCTCATTTATGGAGCCATTTCTAAGGATTGTTTCACAGCATATATTCTGATATTCTGGCTCCTACACTCTTTTTGTCCCCTCTTAAACAATGATCCCTGAGCAAGAGATACAGGAGCTGTGTTTTAGACGTATATACCTATTGATGGTAAGGATGTCAACAGATCATTTACCTCAGCATGTTCTCTACATGTAGTTTGTGATGGTGTCCGTTCACTGCAAATGAGAGCCATCAGATGCATGTATCTGTGAAGATAAACATAAAATTTAGAATGTAGAGATGAATTACGCTAGTTTAATAAAGCAGTGATGGTTGATTATTTACTGAGATCTGTTACCTAACTAGCCACAGTAATTGGATATGTTAGTCATGCCAGGCACTGTGTTCCTCTTGTTGTGAGAACCTTAAGTCCAATTAGACTGCTATTGCTTAGCACCAGCATAGGAGTGCCACTTATTAAGTTTTTATGAATATCGTGCTCAGCTAGCTATTGTTGCAGTTCATAGGTGTCACAACTGGATAGTACATTAATTGCTTCCCTTCCTTGGAAACTTGCATGGTTTTTTTCTGGCGGGACCTAGACACTGTCACAAGAACCAGAACCTAACAAAATCTCCAAAAACAGGCATGAGAAATATCCTTTACAATGGTTGGTGATGGCAGCCCAAGTACTCGCTGAATAGCATAGACTATGGCTGCTACTTTGTTTGCCTTTCAGAAGTTGAAGGTAAATCTCCCTTTCTGTAGTTGCACAGTTAGACATAGGAGTTAGACTTTTAAAGCTGGATCCTAACTATTTTTGTTTTGAAAGAAATACAAATACAAACCTGGGTTAAACATTTTTTTGAAAATTACACATCCTCTCAGATCATTGGTAGATAAGATGTAAAACCTAAGTACCATGTTGTATACAACTTCTCAGGAATAAGAGTTTGCTAAAAACACCATACATTTTACTGAACACAAACGATGGTCAAAGGTGAATAAAACCAAACTAAATCTCAATAGAGATACACTGCAGCATCCACGAAACATATCAATTTATTAATGTAACTAAATACCCCACACTGATTGCTCTGATGTGTGACAGATGTCATTAACACATGAACATTTTGAGTATTGTCTATGAAATTCAAAGAAAATATTATTAAATAGTAAAATGGCACATCTACATAACAGAAACTGAATTTTAAACTGGCCAAAGGAAGACAAAAATCTGGTTGGGATAATATGGAGAACAAGATGAATAAGAAGTTAAAAGATGGACTACTTTGCACTTCTACATCAACATATCCACGGACACTCCTGTTTGTAGTAATGATTTTTGGACTGGGGGAAGGGCATGGGTGGAGAGAAGAGAAGGAACTGAGAATTGGGAGGGGCGGAAGGAGGGAGATACAGGTGGGATGCAGGGTGAATAAACTGTAATTAATAAAAAATGTTAAAGAAAACATAGAAATGTGTGAATTTGTTTTTGTTTTAATCACAGGTGTGGGATATGGGCCTGCATCAGATTGTCCACAGAAGCTGACTATGATTTGCCTCCTGCTCTAGAATGGGCATGATTTTACCAGCTGAGGAGAGTTTACATTTGGAATACTTGAGAAGGTATGTGAATGTCACAGCCTTGAGAGAATTAAGAGGAGGCAGTTGCTGACTGCTGCTCCCTTGCTGCTCCCTTGCTGCTCCTGCTGCTGTTGCTGGTTGCTGTTTGTTGCTGTTTGCTGGTTGGAGATATCCTGAAAACAAAAATCAAATTCCCCACAAGGAACTTGATGCCCCTAATCAGCAGGAAGTAGTCTAATGTTATCAATGTCCCCTTTTGACTCTTTTTTCCTTTATTCCCAAGGTTTGGAGAGTTGGAAGGAATCCCGGTGGTGTAAGAAAGTAGAACAAAAGAACTCAATGATGTAGCCAAAGGTCTGGTTACAAGTAGTGCCCTGTAAGGCTAGGCAGAATGGAAACTTTGATTTCTAATGCCACAGAAGAAATAGCAGGGTAAATATTTTGTTTCAAAACATCAGCAAAAGGTTTATTGCACTGTTGCTGCTATATTTTTTCCTGTTTTGCTCCCAGAGATGATTTTCTGTTTTTGTTTGTTTGTTTTGCTTTGCTTTTTCTTCTTCTCATAATCCATCTCCAAAATGTTAGGAGAATGGCTGAGCAATTTGAAAACTGCAGGTGGAAATGAAGGAATCTGGGAAACACACAAACAGAAAGGATGTAATGGAAAACTGAAAGGGTCACTATATTCTCTCATTTTTGAAAGGTTTGCAGAATTGCCTGTACAACTGGAAATTTTGTGGGTAGAGGTGGTAGCACTTTGGAATAGAGTAATGATGAAAAAGGAAGAGCAAAAAGGGTTCAGACCTGGTAACTGAGCCAGAGAACTGGAAGTTCCCACAGGTCTAAAGACGGAAGCAAACCAGGCTAGAAGGCAGATCCCTGTCCTACCTGGAGCTGCACACTTTCGGTTTCTGGTACACATCCTCCCTGGGCAGGGCAGAAAGTCAGATGTGCAGGGTGCCATGGAGGGTGACAAAGTTAAAGAAAAAAATATGTTTTATAAGAAAGCATTAATCTTGAACTAGTTGTACCACCAGAGGATGGATTGCCTGAGATCTCAAAATTGTCGTCAGTATTCCCAGTAATCATACAGCACATGCATGTTAATGGTGCAGATGAGGATTATGATGAGATAGCATGGCTTCCTATAGAAATGATAGATCTGAGGCAGTTTGAAGAGGTCATGATTTCCTACAAAATACACTCACCTTATATGAAAGTACATATTAAGTAACTGGGCTACTCAAAATAGAATTATTACCCAAGATTGGAATTGTATGGCAACAGTTGTGCTAAAGGCCAGTCTGCAGTTAGTAGTTAGTTACCAATGGTTAACATGGTAGCGATAGGAAGCTGTGAATATTGAACAATGAAACACAGCAAGGGGAATTTACATTTTCAAAGATGAGCTGCTTGTTGAAGGGTAATGTTCTGATTTAGAAGAACGTATTTGATTGATGGTGCTGTTATAGAACAATATCACTGAGCATCTTTAAGAGCTTGGGATAAAGTTGAAGTGCCCAAGAAAAGGTCCACCTCATTTACTGAGACTGTACAAAGCTCTGAAGAAGCCCTCATAGATTTTATGCAAAGATTGGTTGTAGCTCTAAACAAAGCCTTATCAGACCCTGATGCAAGAGAGTTGCGAGAGTTCCTTGTGTTTTTAAATACCAAACTTAAGAGAAATATTAGATCACTAAAGAACCAGTAGAGCCAATGGACAAGTGAATAAGGGGAATGACTGATGTTCGTTCTCATGAGGATCATGCTAATATCACAGGACAGGCTATCGTCTGCTGCTTCAATTGAGGAAGGTTCAGTCTTTTACAAATTGTTACCAAGAGAATGAAAGCCTCGAATCTCAAAATTCGGTACTTTCCTGCCATAGAAGTGAACAAGCCATTTCTCATTGCAATGGGTTTTCCAAAAGAACCCCTAGGTTTCTCAGGGTTTGCAGGCAAGGATTAGCATTTGATCAATGAGTACAGGTCTAAAGACAACCTCTGCGGTCATAAAATGAATTGGAAGGCTTGGCAACTTAAAGCCCAAAACAAAAAGCATAAGCTGTTTCAGGCACGAGCAGCTGAGAGTCACCAGTTTATAGAAAAACCTTGACTACTGATCTAAAAAAAACATTTAGTTCATCAAAACTGTCTCTTTATAATTTTCACTAAACATAGTATGATTAATGGCTTAAAACAGAAAGGAAACTGTTAGCTTCTATAAAAATGCAGAAACAGCCAGAATATAAATTGAATAAATAGTAATAAATGATAATAATAATTTTAAAATGCAGAAACATTCTGTGAATATGGTTTTGTTTTAATCCCAGGCCCGGGATATGGGGTTGCATCAAATTGTCCACAGACACTGATTATGATTTGCACCCTGCTCTATGGTTGCATATAGGTGCAACCAGGGGCATGATTTTTGCCAGTTGAGGATAGTTTACATTTGGAACAGTGGGGACTCTTTAGAGAGTACATGAAGGCAAGAGCTCCCGATAGCCCCTGAGAGAAAAAGAAGAGGCAGCTGCTGTTCCCCTGCTGCTGCTGCTGCTGCTGCTGCTGCTGCTGCTGCTGCTGCTGCTGCTCTTGCTCCTGTTGCTAGTGGCAGGGGTGCTGGTTGCCCCAAGGGGCTCAATGCTCTTAAGCAGCAGAAAGTGCTCTTAACACACTGATGCCCCCCTTCCCTTCTAACCTTCTTTCCCCCCCCACCTAGTGTTGAGGAATTGGAAGCAACAGGGTGTTGACTAGGAGCACTGAGCCCTATCGTAGCCGATAGGAGAACACAATGTAACTGTTTCAATCAGAAACATTTTTAAAAAGAAGAAATGTATTATCAGATTGCTTGACTTTGCAAACTATGAAACCCAACACAGGAAATAAAATAGGTAATAATGAAAATCCTAAGTGTACCTACATGATTACTCCAGGGAGAATGAAGTGCTGTTAACCTCAATGAAGAGCACCACATCACTTATGCTCAGAGGCAGCAGTGAAAACTGAGTGGCATAAATGAGATGGCCTGAGATAAACTCATCTGAGGTGATACAAGAAAAAGGAAAGTGTTATGTAAATACATGTAGAGTGACAAAGGAAAATGATATTCCAAAAACTAATTACATAGCACACATATGCATATACATATACACATAAATGCACATCTTAATATATACATCTAAATGCATATGAATGATATATTCAGGAATGTCTACAAACCCAGTATAAGATAAAAATAAAAACACCAACAGCTAAACACACACAGTAAAGTTTCTCTTTTTGTTTCCTTTTTTAATTTTTTATTTTAATTATACTATATTCACTTTGTATCCCAGCTGTGGCCAGCCCCCTCCTTCATTCCTTCCCAATATCATCCCCCTCCCTCATCTCCTTCCATGCCCATCTCCAAGTCCACTGATGGGAGGTTCTCTTCCCCTTCTTTCTGACCCTAGTCTATCAGGTCTCATCAGGACCGGCTGTATTGTCTTCTTCTGTGGCCTGGCAAGGGTGCTCCCTCTTCATTTGGAGGTGATCGAAGAGCAAAGTTTCTTAAAATTAAAGGCGACTAAAAAGTTTTGAAGCAGTCAGAGGAAAATAAAACTTCAGGGACGAGATGATGGAGGGAGGATGGATTGGAAGGAAATGAGGGAGGGGGCTAAGGCTGGGATACAAAGTAAATAACTTATGCTTAATATAAAAAATAAAAATTATAAAAAAATAATAAAAAGTCATATGCAAAGAACATTGTTAACTTATCAAAAAGTATTTCAGTAAAAACACAAGGAAACATGAAAACAATATGATACCATTCATTGAGAGAAAAAAGGAAGTTATTATCCTTCAAATCAGTTTTAAATTCCACATTTCACACATACCCATAATACAAATTCTTATAAGACAATCTGAAACTAATAATATTGGTTGGAATACTGAGAGAAAATATCCCCATTTAAAATCACAAAGATGAAGGAAAAAATATGGCAAAAGAGAACAGAATAAATACTAATGAATAGTGATAGGATAAAGGAGCATGGAAGCAGTCATTTTGTGATTTTTAAGTTCTTTTTTTAATTGAAAATAGTTTCTTCCCTCATACAATGATCCTGACCACAACTTCCCCTCCCTGCACTTCTGCCATACTTCTCCTATTTCCACTCTTCCTCAAATCTCTCCCTCTGCTTCCATTCTGGAAAAAAACAAAACAAAACAAAACAAAACAAAACAAACAAACAAACAAACAAACAAAAAAAAGAAAAACAGGCCTCCAAAAGCTAACAACCAAATATTACAAAATAAGATACATAAGACAAGGAAAGCTTTCATATTAAGTTTTGACAAGGCAACTCAGTAGGAGAAAAAGAGTCTCAAGAGCAATCAAAAGAATCAGCCACACACCTGTTCCCACTGTTGGGATTTCCACAAAAACGCCAAGCCAACAGTCATAACATATGCATTGAATAGCTGGTACTACCTGGTCCAGTCTCTGTAAGTTCATGTGAGCCCTGCTTACCTGATTCAGTGGGCCATGTTCTAGTGTCTTGCACCCCTTCAGACTCCTACAATCTTTCCTTCCCCTCAAAAGTCTCAGAAAAATAAATTGGGGTATCATCAACATTAAAAACATCCTAAGCGCTTAGCATAATTCATAAAATGGTAGCTTATACTAATGTGTAACAATGCAAAATACTTAGAACTTATGGTTAAGTTTATTAATTAATATTAAAATATTAATGTTCAATAAGTAATATTAAAATGATATTTGTGGGCTGGAGAGATGGCTCAGCTGTTAAAGGCTAGGCTCCCAACCAAAATGATATTTGTATTACTTATGGGTAGAAGAATATTATAATAATATGTGCAGCTCCCTTATTACCAGCACAGACATTTCTGTACAGATGTTTCCTGTGTACTTACCATACAGCACAATTCCAGGCATGCTTCTACACTGAGATCAAAAACATGCAAAGTAGACAATGTTTCGTTCCTTCCTAATCCCTACCACCTCAAATAACGCATACTTTAATGACATTTTCAATAAAGTGTAGGAGACCACAAGTAAGTTCCACAAAAGTATGAAATATGTTTACCTTATTAAGGCCAAGTTTCTGCCAATGCCATTGGTCAAACACATGGATCGGAGAATATTTCATCTGAAAGTGTGAACTATATTATGTGGGAAATTATAGCCAGAGCAATGTATGTTCCATGATTACTGGATCAGCTCAAGTAAAGTGGCTGAGGAAAAGATCCTTACTGATTCTTATGATACCATTTATAGGGTTTGGTCCTTCCAAAGAAAATCAATGATCACAATTAAGGGATTTACAGATGTTAAAGATAAACCTTGAGTGGATATAAAATACAATTTGTTTACTATTGAGTCACTCTATGATCAGACTATTCTATTATGGGAATGGAAGATAGAGAGGCGCAGAGTGAAAGCCTTGCACTTTTTTTTTGGAGGTCCTGTTGGAAGTGTACATGTGGCTGTCCATAGTTCAGTAAAAAAAATGTTGTGATGGCTCCTGGAATAGATGCTAAAGAAACGGTCTACATTCTCTACAGATTAAAACAATGAAATGTAAAATCCACATATTGGCTAAAAAGAAGGAGAAAACAAAACAGTTGTGATTAATTATGACTCCCTCAGTACCAGAGTCAGATGCTGAAGAAATCTACAGCGCATCTTGGAATCACATTATTAGAGTAAGGTGGGTTGAGTCTGCCAGTCTCCAGTAAAATTTGACAGGAAATGATGCATAAACTGTGTTTCCTCTATAACTTGTTGTAAACGTTTGGCATTTGGAAGTATATATAGTATAAGAGACTGTAGGATCAAGAAATAAAAATGTCTCTTTGGTGTCACCATCCTTTTCTTCATGTACAGGCTGAGTAACATCAATAAATTGGTTTCTTACCCATGAACAGCAGCTGATTTCAGGATCTTTAGATAACATTGCTAAGCTGCTGGGTAGAAGAAGTTGCCAGGGTCCCCTCGATGATCTGGCTGCCAATAAAGATAAAGTTCTAAGTAGGGACTATATATACGAAGGGCTCTTTCTGAGTAGAAGAGCAGATAATTGAATTCCTACATATATTCACCTACCACTTACAACGGAGGGGCTTGAAAATGAATGATTGTCTGTTCAAAGGGAAAAAGGGAATGTGACTATAAAATAAGTGGATCTAACAAAACAAATACAAATACATGTGTTATAGAATGATCCATACCTGGGTGTCTCTTTCATAAAAATAAGTAACAGAGATTGGGAGATGGCCTACTTGACAAGGGGTTTGTAGTTCAAGCATTAGAACCTGTGCTCAGATCTCCAGAATCTGCATTAAAATATCCTCAATGGATTAGAGGCAGCAGGATTCCTGCATCTCATTGACCAGACAGCCTTGCCAATCATTAAAGTCCAGGTTCAATGAGAGACTTTTTCTCATAGTGAAGTTGGACAGTGATTAAGGAAGACATCCAACATTGATTTCTAGACTCCACTTGCCCACACACATGTGCCTTTTCTCTGTAACCACACATGCAAACACATTCATACAGATAAAGGCACAACAATAAGTAATAAAACTCACAGTGAATGTTCAACAAAGGATGAAAAGTATAATTACAACATTATTAAAAAAACATTAACTATGTCAAAAAAATCACGCATTTCTCACATTTTAATAAAACAATACACCCCTGATATCCACTCCAATAAATGAGTGCTTGCAATAAATATGCATAATTTACATATTACACAATAAAAATAGCTTTCTAAATTATCAATTGCATTATATCAAAATATGCATGTATTTTCTCTTCCTGTGTTAAATGGTACAGTCAAAAACTTAGCTAACCTAAACTTAACTTAAATCTTCTTCTAAAACAATGACTCATAATTAATGAATTACTGCTTAAATTCTTTGTCGTTAAAGAGGCAGTGGAATGAAAATCCTGTGTTTGAAGAATTTAAAGATTAATTTTCTAAAAGACGTAACTTAAGGTCATTTGAATTACCAAGGGCATAGTAGAAAAGGTTTTTTCTCTGGGACTGCTATCACAGCAGGTGATGCTGGGTAACTCTATTCTGCCAGTGTGTGTTATGTATTAAGGAATGTTTATTCTCTAATTGTTAATATTCACCAAATTATCAAAAATTAACATGCCTGAGGTCTGTGTTCTTTCACCATCCACAGTAGCCACTCTATTCTTGTCTTTGCTCCTTTTTTTTAATTTTTTATTTAACTTTTATTAAATACACTTTATTCCTTTTGTATCCCCCCATAAGTCCCTCCCCCCTCCCCTCCCGGTCCCACCCTCCCCCCCTTCCTGCATGCATGCCTCTCCCCAAGTCCACTGATAGGGGAGGTCCTCCTCTCCTTCTTTCTGATCTTTTTT
>REGO01000461.1:812756-883737 GCA_010120015.1 Rhombomys opimus | reverse complement strand
ATCTTTTTTTTTTTTTTTTGTTCTTCTCAATGCAGTTTATTCAGGAACCTTGAACAATCTTCTGTTTAGGCAGTCATATTGGTGTATGCAACAACACTTAATAAATAAAGAGTCCATGAATTTGAAAAAGTACAAGAAGTGATACGTGGAGGACATGGAGAGAGGAACAGGAAAGGCAAATTATATGTTATAAGCTCAAAAACAAAGAAATAATTTTAAAACCACCTATGACCCCAAATGTTTCCTTCACCGAGTTTCTTCGGAGAATTTCTTCCACTTGGAAGAACTGCATCAAATCATGAAAACTATTACATTACTTTAATTCTGAGAGTGATCATGATTTTTAATTATAAGGTCAACAGGATTAATTAATGATATTTTAACTCTCAAAAACATTACATTATGATATATTATAAAACAAACCTGATAATACAGACTTGCAGATTTCATTTATTCTTTTAATAACTTTTTTTCTGGTTTGTAAGACAAAACTTTGAATACAAAATACTTCACCTATACATTCAGGAAATATACATAAAATAAGAGTAAAATTTAAATATAATTTTACAGGAGACTTGCTATTTTTATATTTATGCAAAGATCAAATTTGACAGGCTAGTGCAAAATTTGACCTTTACTTGGAGAAAAATCTGTCACAGGCTGTCATTGATTACATGATAAATTAAAAACATTCTGTGCTAACAGGAGCATTATCAGCATTTACAGTGGCTGAACATCTGCCTACTAAGATTCTAGTCATGCCTAATCACACCCTGAAGCTTGGATTGAAAATACACTCACCTTTTCACTTACAAAGCAAGAACTAAGGAGATGGTAAAGGAGTTAATAAGTAGTAATTTATTGCTGGTCTTTATACAAACATAGCGACAAAGTGCCTTCTAAATATTAATTTATACTCTCGTAGACAAATGTGACTCACACAACCTTAATCAAGGATGTTTTTCTTGGCAAAGAATGATGGTCTGTACAGACTCTCATGGCTGGTCAAGATTCTGAAATTATGTGAAGTTTGAGTGTTCAGCCATAAGCAGGACATTTTAATCACCTTTTCTTAGGCTTACTGAATAAAGGGAGGAGAAGTCAGAAAGAAAGTAACAGCCTGAGGACAGAGAGAGAGGAGGAGAAATGTTCTTTTCTGGGCATAACGCTCCCATTGCAGTCACAATCTTAAAAACACTGTGAATGATCTCCATAGGCTTGCAAAAGACTGGGTTTCTTAACAATCAGTTACGGCTTTGTAGGGGTAAGTAGCCCCTTCTCTACAGAACTACTGACTAGTGATGGATTCTGAGGGAACGGCAGTTATTGCCTTCTGCTGTACACACACTAGCGATCCTGCCCGGCTGCTGCAAAACCTGCTAAACTCATGGTCACACAGGCAGCCAGAGCTAAATTAGAAATAAATGTAGTAAAGGGACTTGTAAGAGGGTGGGATAGAGTAACAGGAGTGAAAGGGGGGGTAAAAGAATGAAAATAATAATGTATTACGTGCATATATGAAATTTTTACACAATGAATTCAGTAGAAGTTACTAAAATACCTTTAAAGTAGTTTTTCTGAATCATAACATATTTTCAATTTTTTAAATAAATTTTTATTTTTTTTTCTTAATTACAGTTTATTCACTCTGTATTCCAGCTGTAGCCACCTCCTTCATTTCCTCCCAATCCCACCTCCCTCTCTCATGCCCCTCTCCAAGTCCACTGATAGGGGAGGTCCTGCTCATCTCCCATTTGACCTTACCCAATCAGGTCTCATCAAGGCTGGCTGCATTGTCCTCCTCTGTGGCCTGCCAAGGCTGTTCTCCCCTCAGGGGAGGTGTTTAAAGAGCCAGCCACTAAGTTCATGTCAGAGACAGTCCCTGTTCACTTTACTAGGGAAGACACTTGGATAGTGAGCTGCATCTGATACATGGGTTATTTGTGAGCAGAGATTCTAGGTGTGTGGTCCTTGTTGGAGTATCAGCCTCAGAAAGGACCCCTGTGCTCAGATTTTTTGGTTCTCTTGCTCTCCTTGTGGAGTTCCTGTCTTCATCAGGTCTTACTATCTCTCCCTTATTTCATATTCCCTGCGCTCTACTTGAAGATTAGTTTTGAGTCTCAGTATCTGCTTTGATACACTGCTGGGTGGAAGCTTTCAGAGTCCCTCTGTGCTAGGCTCCTATCCTGTCTTGATTATTTTATTTCACATGTGAGCTATGATGGTATAATATATTTCTTTCTGCACACATTCTGCATATATTAATTTTCAAAAACACATTAAATAGTGAATCTTAATATGGATTGACATAAAATAAATAAAATTCAAATATGTAATATTTAATAGATGTAGGATAATATAGAAATTATTATATAAAATAATATTTAAAAGCATAAAATATTTTTTGAACTAATTGTATCTTTTGTTTAAGTTAGTTACAATAAAAATTATAAAATTAAGATTTTTTTTACAAAATTAAAATTAATACTGATGCAACTCTCCAAATCAGATAGGTGTACATGTCAGTAGATTAGGTACTTATGAAAAATGTGAGACACACTCAGGATAATGTAGACAGAATGCCAGCAGAGTCGGTGATCCAAAGCTAAACTATAAAAATCTTTATTCTGAGCTGTATCCATCTTAATTGTGAAAGGAACACAATTGAGCTCTTTCGCTTTATCCCAAGTTGAGACAAGGTACCACCTGTGTTCATTTGTATGAATCAGTAGTATGCAGCAAACAGAGCCTAGTATTTTGGGAGAAGTTGCTGATTGAGGAGAATTTTCTTCGGAATCTCCATTGAATTGTCTCCCAACATCACTCCTCACAGGGAAGCATACTGATTACTTTGGACTTGGAAAAGAGGGAGATTTGGGGAAAATCTGCAACCAACCTTGTCTACTTTTAATGAGTCAAAATATGTGTTTTATATGTTATGTTCTCTGAAATTGGTGCTCCAGTATGAGAAATACTGGTTGGCATTGCTACTCCATGAACTAGACAATGAAGTACAATAGGACTGAAAGCCTGCATTGACCATTTTTTAACTCAAGGCAGCAACTATTTATTGTTAGTTGCTTACTTGTAAGTAGGATTGTAATTCTTTCACTGATAGCTAGATTTTTCGATGAGATAAATGATTTATTTACTTAGGTATTGACTCTCAAAGCACCATTTCAGTTCTTTGACTCCTTATGACCCTCCAAGTTTTATGATGATGCACTTGATCAGGTATTGTGACTGGATACAAGGGAGGTCAAAATCTACCCAAGGGAACTACGTGATGGTATTTACTGACTTATCTGTCTTTGTGGTCATTCCCAATTACTAGAACCTATTAACTTTGTCAGCATTTTATTTTCAATTAGTTTTAGGAACTTTTGTGTATGAATCCAGATTTGTTATAAAGATGAAAACATTACTGATACACTTACACATATTTAAACACTGACAATCATATCTAGAAGTTCAGCCATGGTATTTATGAACATTAAGAAAATCATTATGACTATTGCTCTGTAGTACAGCTTGAGGTCAGGGATGGAGATGCCTCCAGAAGATCTGTTGTTGTACAGGATCGTTTTGGAAATTCTGGGTTTTTTGTTTCTCCATATGAAGTTAATAAGTTTTATCTCAAGATCTATGAAGAATTTTGTTGGTATTTTGTCTGGAATCGCATTGAATCTGTAGATTGCTTTTGGCAGAATAGCTATTTTCACTATGTTAATCCTACTGATCCATGAGCACGGGAGATCTTTCCATCTTCTGATATCTTCTTCAATTTCTTTCTTCAGCGACTTGAAGTTTTTCTCAAACAGGTCTTTCACTTGCTTGGTTAGAGTCACTTCCAGGTACTTTATGTTATTAGTGGCTATTGTGAAGGGTATTGTTTCCCTAATTTCTTTCTTGGCCCTTTTGTCTTTGGTATACAAGAGGGTTTCTGATTTTTTGAGTTAATTTTGTATCCAGCCACTTTGCTGGAGGTGTTTATCAGCTGAGGAGTTGTCTGGTTGAATTTTTAGGGTCTCTCCTTGTATGCTCTCATATCGTCTGCAAATAGTGATACATTGACTACTTCCCTTTAGATTTGTATTTCCTTGATCTCCTTTAGTTGTCTTTTTGCTCTAACTGGGACTTCAAGTACTATGTTGAAGAGATAAGGAGAGAGTTGGCAGCCTTGCCTTGTCCCTGATTTCAGTGGAATTGATTTAAGTTTCTCTCCATTGAGTTTGATGTTGGCTATTAGCTTGATGTATATTGTCTTTACTATGTTTAGGTATGTGCCTTTTATCCCTGATCTCTCCAAGACTTTAAACATGAATGGATGTTGGATTTTGTCAAATGCTTTTTCAGCATCTAAGGAGATGATCATGTGGGTTTTTGCCTTCAGTTTGTTGATATGGTGGATTACATTGATGGCTTTCCGTATATTGAACCACCCTTGCATGCCTGGGATGAAGCTACTTGGGCATGTTGGATGATGTCTTTTATATGTTCTTGGATTTTTGTTGTTGTTGTTGTTGTTGTTGTTGGGTCTTTGTGTGGTTTAGGTATCAAGGTGATTGTGACTTCAAAGAATCAGTTTGGTAATGTTCCTTATGTTTCTATTTTGTGGAATAGTTTGAAGAGAAGTGGAGTTAGCTCTTCTCTGAAAGTCTGGTAGAATTCTGCAGTGAAACCATCTGGCCTGGGGCTTTTTTGGAAGGGAGACTTTTGATGACTGCTTCAATTTCCTTGGGGGATATAGGAATAGTGAATCTATTTTCCTGCTCTTGATTTAATTTTGGTAAATTAAATCAATCAAGAAAATTTTCCATTTCATTTAGATTTTCAAAATTTGTGGTGTATAGGCTTTTGTAGTAAGACCTAATGATTTATTTGGATATCCTAAGTTTCTGTATGCTGTCTTCTTTTTAAAATGTTATTTTTGTGTTGATATTTGCTATTTTTTGAAAATTTCAATATAAGATAGAAATTATATGCAAGATAATTAATACTGTAGCAGAGTAGGTTTGTATTTTATAAATGTGTGCTAAAGATAATAACATAAGTAATGTGGAGTTTTGGTAATTCCTGTGAATTTATTTAATTGAGACTAATTACTTTGATTATTTTAAAAATTAGAATGATTATTCAGTTTAGGAAAAAAATACTGATGCAAAATTTAATGAAAGCACAAAACTGACAATTTTACAATGGCCTAGCCTCCGATCTTAGAAAAAAATTTTACATTACATATTTCCTTGAATTTCAATAAAGTAGTATTTTTTACTCTTTAAAAAATGTTTGTTCATTTTTTTTTTGATGACAGTATCCTTTGATCTACTTGGACTTTAGTTTTGTGCAGGGTGATAAATATGGATCTATTTGCAATTTTTTACGTATAGACATACATTTAGGACACCACCTTTTGTTGAAGATGCTATCTTTTTTTTTTTCTATTTTATGGTTTTGGCTTCTTTGTCAAAGATCAGGTGTCCATAAGTGTGTGGGTTTTTTTTTTTTCTGGATCTTCTGTTCAGTTCCATTGATCCACCATTCTGTTTCTATGACAGTACTATGCACTTTTTATTACTGTTGCTCTATAGTGCAACTTGAAATCAGAGATGGAGATAACTCCAGAAGATCTTTTATTGTAGAAGATTGTTTTAGCAATTTGGAGTTTCTTGTTATTCTATATGAAGTTGAGCATTTATCTTTCCAGGTATGTAAAGAATTGTATTGGTAATTTGATGGGAATTGCATTGAATCTGTAGATTGGTTTTGGTAAGATGACCATTTTTACTATGTTAATTCTGCCAAGCCATGAGCATGGGAGATCTTTCCATCTTCTGATATCTTCTAATTCTTTCTTCAGAGACTTGAATTTTTTTTCATACAAGTCTTTGACTTGCTTGGTGACAGTTACACCAAGGTACTTTATTTCATTTGTGGTTATTGTGAAGGCTAATATCCAGTATATATAAAGGACTAAAGAAGCTGAAAAGCAACAAACCAAATAATCCAATTAAAAAATGGGGAATGGAGATAAACAGAGAATTCTGGATATCCAATTAAAAAATGGGGAAGAGAGCTAAACAGAGAATTCTCGACAGAGGAATATCGAATGGCAGAGAAACACTTAAAGAAATGCTCATCCTCATTAGCCATCAGGGAAATGCAAATCAAAACAACCCTGAGATATCACCTTACACCCATCAGAATGGCCAAGAGGAATATCAAATGGCAGAGAAATACTTAAAGAAATGCTCAACCTCATTAACCATCAGAGAAACGCAAATCAAAATGACCCTGAGATTTCACCTTACACCCATCAGAATGGCCAAGATGAAAAACTCAAGTGATAACACATGCTGGAGAGGTTGTGGAGAAAGGGCAACTCTCCTTCACTGCTGGAGGGAATGTAAACTGGAAAGCAGTCTGGCACTTTCTCAGTCAACTAGGAATAGAGCTTCCTAAAGATCCAGCCATACCACTCCTAGGCATATATCCCAAAGAGGCTCAAGTACACAATAAGGACATTTGCTCAGCCTTGTTTGTAGCAGCTTTATTTGTAATAGCTGGAAACAACCCAGATGCCCCTCAGCTGAAGAATGGATACAGAAATTGTGGTACATCTATACAATCGAATATTATTCAGCAACAAAAAACATGGAAATCATGAAATTTGCAGGTAAATGGTGGAAACTGGAAAGGATCATCCTGAGTGAGCTATCCCAGAAGCAGAAAGATATACAGGGTATATACTCACTCATATAGACATATAATATAGGATAAACCTACTAAAATCTATACACCTAAAGAAACTAATCAAGAGGGAGGACTATGACTAAAATGCTTTATTCCCATCCCAAAAGGCAAAGAGGATGGACATCAGAAGAAGAAGAAAACAGGAAACAAGTTAGGAACCCACCACAGAGGGTCTCTGAAAGGCTCTGCCCTACATACTTATCAAAGCAGATGTGGAGACTTATGGCCAACTGTTGGGCAGAATGCTCAGAATCTTATGAAAGAAATGGGAAAGAGTAAGATTTGGAGATGTCAGGAGCTCCACAAGGAGAGCAACAGAACCAAAAAAGTTGAACACAGGGGTCTTTCCTGAGACTCATACTCCAACCAAGTACCATGCATGGAGATAACGTAGAACCCCTGCACAGATGTAGCCCATGGCAGTTCAGTGTCCAAGTGGGTTCCATAGCAATGGGAAGAGGGACTGCCTCTGACATAAACTGGTTGGCCTGCTCTTTGATCACCTTCCCCTGAGGGGCGAGCAACCTTACCAGTCCACAGAAGATGATAAGGCAGCCACTCCTGATGTGATCTGATAGACTAAGATCAGAAGGAAGGAGAAGAGGACCTCCCCTATCAGTGGAATTGGGGAGGGGCATGCGTGAAGAAGAGGGAGGGAGGGTGGGACCGGCAGGGGAGGAGGGAGGGGCTTATGGGGGAATACATAATGAATAAAAGAAAAAAAAAGAAAGAAAGAAAGAAAGAAAGAAAGAAAGAAAGAAAGAAAGAAAGAAAGAAAGAAAGAAAGAAAGAAAGAAAGAAAGAAAGAAAGAAAGAAAGAAAGAAAGGAAGGAAGGAAGGAAGGAAGGAAGGAAGGAAGGAAGGAAGAAAGGAAGGAAGAAAGAAGTAGAAACAGGTAAAAGCATCAGAATTTGCATAAACATCTTTCTTTGTAGACTTTTAACAGAAAGAAGAATTTCCTGTACAGAATGTGACATACTTAAGGGTGTCCAAGGGCTAATTTATCACTATGGAAATATAAAGCTCATTTAGTTACTTTCTGTTTGCCTGGCAGAGCAGAAATGGCTTTACACTTCCTCATAATCCTACCAGAGTGATTGACTATAACCAGTACTAATTAGTTCAAAGATGATAATCATGATTTTCTCATCATCAAAAATTCTGATTTATCTCTTTTCTAACAGAATCCCATTGTAATATTATATGAGCACACTTGGAATCCAGGAATCTCCACACTCTATAACCATTTCACCACAACAATGCTGAAATAACATATTAGGATGGTGGATTAAACCATAGCTTTGTGAACCAAACATTTTATTTAATCATCTACCAAGTAAGGAAAACATTTAGTGTTACATAGTGTATTAGTACATCACTTTTCCTATAAGAGACTACCTTCAGAAAGTATGGAGCAAAATGTTTGTTTTTACTTATTTATCTATGAACAATTTTCTCTATCGTTTATAAAATCTATATGTGCACATTCATATCCAGGATAAATATTTTGTTTGCTATGTCTCTGTTGTTCAGACTATCTTAGTATTAATATTTGCCCAAAGTTTAATATCTGTCTATGTGTACCTAAAAAGAAAGTCAGTAAAAAATTGAGTTCATTCAATAACAACATTATTCCAAAATAATTGAAATTTTTATGTGCCTGTATGAATCTAAATTACAATTTAACTGATGCACAAAGACTGTTTAGATGTGTTGATCTTGGAGTGAGAGAACAACTGTTTATCTGACAGGAGTGAAAAGGTTAATTTTGATCTTTGATTCCACACATGAGCTACTTACTAAGATAAAATTGAATATCTTTATTTAAGTTGTTTTTAAGGTAAATATTATGGATTTAAAATCTAGGTAACTTATTTTTATATTAGAACAATGTTGAGCATAACTTTTGTTCCTTTTGGAACTTTCCCTACCAGTAAAAGTGTTACTGATAATGTATATCTCTTCTGAAGCTAAGTTAATGTTTTATTTAGGTATGTTTGATTTCACAGAAGAGAAATCATCTTTATTTTATTAAAGAAAAATCCACAGGCAGTGGGTTACAGCATAAAAAAAAAGGATCTTTATGTTTAAGGAATCTGCTGCCTTTATAATGTTCATAAAATCTTACCCCCTAGAGACCTTGCCTTTATAATGCTGAAAGTGATGTGAACCTATCTTATGACCTGAAAAGAAATGTTTTCTCAACTCTCCAAGCCTTCCTTTACAACTCTTATTGAAATGATAATCTGTAACAAAGCCACTAGTTTTCTCTGCTCTCAAAGCATAAAGAAATGGGAGAAATATCCTACATTTGTGGGTATTAATGGGTCTGTGACACTTTGTATCCACAAGGAAGTCAGTAAAAAGTTGAAACTAGGAATAAAGCTTCTGTACATGAGCAGCTTAGACTTCTGCTCTTGGCAACAAAGGCATCAGCTAATTTAAAACTCTGTTTCAAAACCAACATTTGGGATGTATGAAACTCCTTCACTGGCAACATCTTGACAACCATAAAAGATGCCTAAGACTGACATAATTTCATAGATTTCGCTATTTATAAAGATATGAAAAGAGTCAAACATAGTAAAATAACATAAGGCAGAGTATACAAATCAGCTTCTGGGGAAATGCCTCAGTCAGTAAAACGCTTACATTCAGGTAGGTGTAAGGAGCAGAGTTTTTGCCCATATAAAAATGGTGGACACAGATCCTATAAGTATACCAGTATGTCATTGGAAATAATTTATTTTTTTTTCAATTGTGTTTGGTTTTACCCTAAGTCTCTGGCCACCCAGCGTGCCAGGCAGAGCCCGCTTCTTGTGTGTTCCTCATGTTAGAACAGTTGGGCCACCCTATAAACTCCAAGCCACCATTACCCTAGAGCATTTAGCAGTCAGGGCAGGTTTTGGGTCAAAGATTTTGTGGCTAGGTTGGTGTCTCAGTCTTAACACTGGGAGCCTAGCCTGGTGACAGAAAAACATTGATTCAGCCTCCATATTCTCCATTACTAGGAGTCCTTATTAGTCAACCAAAGAGGTTCCAGGAAGTTTTCACTGCGGTAGGTTTCAATATCACTCCCTAAATGCCAATCTACTTCAGTCATCACTATACATGTTCTCTCTTTCCAACCCCCCCTCCCTTATCTGATCCCTCTTGCTTAGGGTTGCTGCTTTACCCAATTATCAAAGAAGCTTCCTCCAGAACTTGATGGGAGCAGATACAAAGATGTACAGCGAAACATTAAGCTAGCTTGGTGAAGTCTGCAGAAGTGGAGTGGAATGCATTTCCAGCCCAAAAACATACACTTGGCTAGTCTATAGAACCTAGAGTAGTACTTACTAATATGACTATGATAAATGCACGTTAAAATAAGCTGCTCTTTAAATACTTACTTTACAGATATAGATTAGTGCACCTCAACCCTCATCAGAGAAGCTTCTCATTGCATCATATGGTAATTAAACCAGAGATGCACAACTAGTTAACATGCAGAGAAAAAGAGACCGGTTTTTATGCTATAAATGGGCACTATTATCACAATCCTTTACAAGGTTCAAAGGTCACCATGGAAGAGGAAGCAGGCAGATTACAAGAGCCAGAGGTAGTCTACATCTGTAGCAAAGCAATATTTGTCGGATGTGACAGTTTTGCTGCAAATGTTCACTCATAGCACCCGTGCCTGTAAACATTCACAAAATCAAGCCACCCAAAATCCCTGCTGTTTGTATATTTTGGTGTCTGTTTTGTAGGGCTCTCTCTCAATCTGTATGTGTGTGCATGTATGTGTGTGTGTGTGTATGTGTGTTTCTTGGTTCTCATTTTTAAAAGAGAGCAAAAAATAAAGGAGGTGGAGGTTTTAGTGGGTGTTGATGTGGAAATGTAGGAGGAGTTGGGGGAGGGATTTTGCATGTCATATATATTGTATGAATTTTTTCATAGACCCAAAGAAGTTAACAAGGAGGATTCAAAGGAGGATGCTTAAATGTCACTCAGAAGGAGAAATAGAATTGACAATGGAAGTGGTTGAAGAGAGGGAACAAGGTAAGAGAGGGAGCACGGAGAGAAATGAGGGTTGATATTTGTCCTGGGGATAGCAGGGGCAGGAAGACAGAGAGCATGAGAAATAATGGGAGGGGGCATCTCTGTGACCTAAGTCAGAATAGGCTCCTGGGAGGATAAAAGGGTGGCTCTAGCTGAGACTCTTAGTAGCAAGACTGAAGAGGCCACCCTCTAACTAGGCAGGGCTCTTAGTAGAGGGAGGGGAACACCAACCCACCCATAAGAATATTGACGCAATATTTACCCTGTCTACAAGACATGCAATGATAAAAATAAATCAGAGATTGAGGGAATGTCCAAACAATGTCTGACTCAACCTGAGACCTACCCCATAGGAGACAACCAATCCCTGACTCTGCTGTGCTTGCAGATAGGAGCCTAGCATAGTTGTCTTCTGAGTGACTCCACCCAGCAGTTAATGGAAACCGATGCAGAGACTCACAGTCAAGCATTAGGGAGAGCATAGGAAGTCTTGTAGAAGACTTGGAGAAAATATAGGAGGATTCAGAGGGGACAGGAACTCCAGAAGAAGACCAACAGAGCCAACTAACTGGGGCCCAGGGGTTCTATAGAGACTGAAGCACCAACCAAGGACCATGCCTGGATTGGACCTTGGCCACTACACCAATGTAGCTGATGGAGAACTTGGTCCTCATGTGCTTTCCCTACTAGGGTGAGTGGGGGCTGACTCTGACATGGTCTCTGTTACCAGGTTTTCGATCACTTTCCCTTGGCCACATCACAGTGGAAGAGTATTTGCTCAATCTTGATACCACTTAACATGCTGGGGTGGGTGCCTGGGGGCACTCTCCTTCCGTGAGGAGTAAAGGAGGAAAGGTAGTGAAAACAAGGAGGAAGGGTGGGACTTGGGGGAGAGGAGGGAGGGGACGACAACTGGAATATCAAATGAATTTAAAAAAAAAAGAAGTGTTTCTCTGCCATTCCATATTCCTCTACAGAGAATTCTCTGTTTACCTACAACAGCAAGAGCAGCCTATCTTAAAGATACATTGAGGCAACAGTGACCACAAATGTTTCAGGAGTAAATAACCACCTTTTTGTTGGAGGTAAAGCCTACTTTAGGAGGAGAAGAAACTCATATCTGACACTGCTAAAATGGCTAGTTTTCTGAAATTGAATAAGTCATGGGCTTAGGAGAAATTTAGTATTTAGGAGAAATCTTGCACTTAATTGGGGACTTGCTTACAGTTTCAGAGGTTTAGTCCATATTGTCATGGTAGGGGTCATGGTGGCATACATGGAAGCATGGTATTGGAGAAGTTGTTGAGAGTTGCATTCTGATACAAAGGCAGATACAAATAGAGAAGAGAGAGAGAACTACACTTGGCATTGTCTTTTGAAATGTCAAAGCCCATCCTCAGTGACATAATTGCTCCAATAAGGCCACTCCTACTCCAACAATGCCATACCTCCTTATCATTACAATTCTTTCAAACAGTTCTACTTGCTAGTAACTAAACATTCAAATGTATGAGTCTATGCAGGCCATTCTTATTGAAACAATCACAGGATTACTGCACCAAACTGCTCTCTTAAAGGCTCAAGAGAAGGGTCTATGAGGAAGATGAGAAAAAGAAAAGAAAAGGAAAAAAAAAACAGGAAAACAAAAACTATTAAGAAGTAGAGGTGATAGGTGAGTCTTAGAAAAACTGTTCTGGAATACATATCAACTCACAAAGACTGTGACAGTATATACCAGATATCTATCAGTTCAAAGATGAAGAAAAAAAAAGAAGGAAGAAAAGAAAGAATAAACGAAAGAAATAGAGAAAGAAAAAGAAAGAGAAAAGAAGGAAGAAAAAAAAAGGAGATGGACACAAAGTTCTATCCCTAAACAAGAAACTCTGTAAAATTGATATGTGCTGAGAAAGAGAAAATCAGGTTTCTTCAATGGAGTGTGATTCAGTGAATCAACCACATTCTAGTGGGCCTCCTTTCTGGAGGAGTACTTGGAAAACACAAAACAGTTTCCTCAATTTTATTCTGTTATTTTTGTCATATTGCTTGTTTTTTTTTTTTAGATAACTTGCTTTCACATTTTGTGTTTAGTTTTCTAAATACAAAAGGGAAGGAGGAAAAGAAAGTGAAGTTGTGTGAGTAGGAAAGTGGACCTGCTCTTGGAGGAGTTGCCATGGCAGAGGGATATAATGTAAATATGTTGTGAAATAATCACTTAAAACACAGTATTCAAAAGCTTCAACCTTATACAATGAACTACATCCAGGCAACTGTGTAAAGCTGGAAAAAGGAGAGGGAAGAGCACACCAACTGATTGCTCAGGGCCAAACGTCAGCTCTGAAAACATGCATACAAATGACATAGTATATATTAAAAGGGTTACATGGGAAATATATATGTGTATACATATAAATATTTGAAGGCAATAGTAATTAGTCAATTAAGAGGCCATGAATTTAATGGAAATCATAGAGGAGCATATGGTAAGCATATGGGAGGAAGAAACAGAGGACGATACGTTATAATTAAACTATAATCTCAAAAATAGCAAAAAAAAAGCACATAATATTATTTCTTGACTTAATCCAAACAAAAACATCTATAGCATAGTCACAATAACATCACATTTTTCAAAAAGTAGATAAAAGTATTAAATAAACAATTTTCAAAAATATAAGTACATATTTATATACATAACACAGACATATAAATGATCAATAAGCAAATAATTGAAAACCATTAATAATTAGTTAGATGCAAAATAAGATAAAAATATAGTGTTATAAAATTTTACAGAAACCCAGTATTTATCTTTAGTTTATCAGTTAAATCAAATTAAAATTGAAAAGAAAAAGGTTAGACTTACAAAGTATTTGGAGACAGTGGAATTCTTATTCATTACTAACAGGAATGTGAAATGGCATACAACACTGCACAAAAGTTCTTTGTAACAGCAGACACTGAACATGGAATTGTCATAATACCCGGCAACCCCGTACTTCTCTAAACGAATTAAAAACAAACATTGTTCACAAAAAAATATTATTCGCTACAATTATACAATGCAAATAATATCAGCATAATCATGAGAAATCTAAAGAGCAAAACAGGGTAATAGCTAATATAGGTTATCTATGCATTATTCTTTATGGCTGCATCAAAATGTCAATGAATCACAAACAATGCTCTCTAGAAGACAATTAGTCCAAGTAGTCTGTATTCTTGAATTGTGTGAATCCTTATAAAAAATATATCTATTGTTTAACTTTTTTTATTTATTCTGCAGAAAACCAAAAGAAAATGATGATGTCTAGGATGAAACCGACATAGTAGGTTGCGTTCAAGATAGTATTAACAGCCCAGTGTACTATATGTCCATTGTGGTCCTGGTGTCATTCCTCATATGTGCTGTTCCTCATTCTAAAACGTCCTATTTAGTTTTTTATTATGAGGCGCTTGTGAGCATTTTCTACGTACTATTTTGGTATAAATGTGTTTCTTTGTTTGTTAAACTCCTGACAGAAGAAAATACGAATTGAGTTATTAATTCATCAAGTATATGTATCACAACCACACTCTATTGCTAAGAAATCTTTATAGAATATTATTTTAGATGTGTATATATTTTTAACAAATTTATTTAATTAATTGATATAAGCTTTTCCTTCTCATACATTTCACTGTTAATCTATAACAGAAAATACATTAAATAAAGTTTATTTAGTGTAATTTCCATATTGCAGTTCTGAATCAAAATTATTTTTGTTGTTGTTTTATTCTCCCTTCTACTTTTTCAGTAGTTGATAGATAAAAATGAAGAATTAAAGGAAAGCACATTGATTTAAAAAGTCTCTCTACTCTAAAATGCATTAGGCAATTAATTCAACTGGAATTTGGTTAACCCCTGCTGGCAATCAAGCTGTGTTAAAGAGTTTAATTTATCATTTAATTTTAACAGAGCCTGTTTCATCTAGAGGTGGCCTCTTCCACACAAGTGTACCTGTGAGGGTCTTAGAGCTCCTCAGGAAAATGATGGAAGACTCAAGGAAGTAAGTGGATTGCTGCAGAGATGCTCCATATATCATCATGAAGTCCCATCATTAGGAACAATGCCTAATTAAAGGAGCATAAAGAAAAGAGCAATTTAGTTTCTTTTACTTTCCCCTTCCCACCCTTTTTTCCAGCTCACTCTTTCTCTCACTTTCTCCCTCTCCACCCACTTCTGATCTTTCTCTCTCTCCCACACAGAGAGACATTCAGAGACAAAAGAATTTAAAATAACACCTTGAATACAAGTATGTTAAACAAGAGGAAATGCTAAGAAATTGTAGTTACATCACTAAGGTAGGATTTCTTAGGAGAAGACCATTAACATTTCACAACTTGTGTTCATCCTGTTGGAATCACTAGTCTTTTTAAAAATTTATTTATTTTTATTAATTTATTCACTTTGTATCCTCCCTGCACCTCCCTCCCTTCTCCCCTCCCAATCCCATCCTCCCTCTTTCCCACCCATGTCCCTCTCACACTCCACTGAAAAGGGACATCCTCCTCCTCTTCCCTCTGATCCTAGTCTATCAGGTCTCATCAGGAGTGGCTGCATTGTCTTCTTCTGTGGCCTGGTAAGGCTGCTCCCCCCTCGAGGGAGGTTATCAAAGAGCAGGCCAATCATCACTGGTCTTTTAAAAGTAAAAACCAATCCTAAATATAGCGTAGCTTACCACTTTTCATTTCTTATT
Source organism: Rhombomys opimus (assembly GCA_010120015.1). Lineage (NCBI taxonomy): Eukaryota > Metazoa > Chordata > Mammalia > Rodentia > Muridae > Rhombomys > Rhombomys opimus. The sequence goes on along the minus strand of REGO01000461.1, from coordinate 868,207 downwards.
TTATTTTCATATTCAAAACTGCTTATGATTTTTTCATTATTTATTTATTTATTTATATTATTAGTTACATTTTATTAACTTTGTATCCCAGCTGTATCACGCTCCCTCATTTTCTCCCAATCTCACCCTCCCTCCCTCCCTCATCTCCTCCCTGCCCCTTTCCAAGTCCACTGATTGGGGAGGACCTCCTCCCCTCCCATCCGACCCTGTTTATCAGGTATCTTCAGGACTGGTTGCAAAGTCCTCCTCTGTGACCTAACAGGGCTTCTCCTCCTTTGGTGGGTGGGGAGGTCAAAGAGCCTGCCATTAAGTTCCTGTCAGAAATAGTCCCTGTTCCCCTTACTAGGGTACCCATTTGGATACTGAGCTACCACGGGCTACATCCGAGCAGAGGTTCTAGGTTATATACATACATGGTCCTTGGTGGAGTATCAGTCTAAGAAAACACCCCTGTGCCCAGATATATTTGGTCCTTGTGGAGCTCCTATCTTCTCCAGGTCATATTAACTCCCCTCCTTTCTTATAATTCCCTGCACCCTGCTGAAGGTTTGGTTATGAGTCTCAGTATCTGCTTTGATATACTGCTCATAGAGTCTTTCAGAGGCCCTCTGCGGTAGGCTCCTGACCTGTTTCTTGTTTTCTCCTACATCCAACATCCATCCCATTTGTCTTTCTAAGTGAGATTTGATCATCTTACCCAGGTTGATCATCTTCTTGTTTATCTTCTTTAGGGGTATAGATTTCAGTATGTTTATCTGTTGTGACCCGCGTAACCTTCTCGACAGCAAGAACGCACGCGGGCAAAACAGGATCCTTCTGCAGCAGGCTTTATTATCATGCAATGAAAGGAGGGAGACCCCAGGCCCCAAAGTGGTGCTGCTTAAATAAGCCCTGATCGCACCTAAGTGACTTGGTGTGACTTGTCATACCCTGATTGGCTGCTTACTCATTACCCATCTGACGGCCCGGGGTGGGGCAGTGGCTTGGCGCGCTTTTGCAACTCGCACATGTGCTCTTAGAGGTTGTTACCAGTACAGAGACTGGAAGCCGGCGCCATCTTGTAATGGTGTCTGAACCTCGGCTCTCCACATTTATCATATCTTATATGTCTAAATAAGTGAACATATACCATGTGTGTTTTTCTCCTTCTGTGATACCTCACTCAGGATGATCTCTTCTAGATCTCACTATTTGCCTGCAAATTTAATGTTTTCCTCGTTTTTAATTCCTGAGTAGTATTCCATTGTGTAAAATTACCACAAATTCTGTATCCATTCTTCCATTAATGGATATCTGGGTAGTTTCCAGGTTCTGGCTATTACAAATAAAGCTGCTACAGACATGGTCGAGCAAATGCCCTTGTTGTATACTTGAGCGGCTTTTGGATATATGCCTAGGAGTGGTATAGTTAGATCTTGAGGAAGTGTTATTCCTTTTTTTTCCCACATTTAATTTTTTTTATTTTTAAATAATTTTATACATTCACTTGTATCCCAGTTGTAGCCCTCTCCCTCTTTCTCTCCCAATCCTCCCCTTCTTCTCTCATCTCCTCCCTGCCCCCTTCTGAGTCCACTGAGAGGGGGTGTCCTTCTCTCCTTCCATCTGGCCCTAGCTTATCAGGTATCTTTAGGATGGTTGCAATGTCTTCATCTGTGGCCTAGCAAGGCTACTTCTGCCTTAGGGGGAAGGGGAAGCTCATGAGTTCATGTCAGAAACAATTCCTGTCCCCCTTACTAGGGAACCCACTTGGATACTGAGCTACCATGTGCTATGTCTGAGCAGAGGTTGTAGGTTATATCCATGCATGGTCCTTAGTTGGATAAGTAGTCTCAGAGAAGACCCCTGTGCTCAGATATATTTGGACCTTGTGGGGCTCCCTTTCCCCTCTAGGTTATACTAATTCCTCCTTCCTTCACATGATTCCCTACACTGTGCCAAAGGCTTGGTTATGGGTCTCAGCATCTGCTTTCATACACTGCTAGGTAGAGTCTTTCAGATGCCTTCTGTGGTAGGCTACTGTCCTGTTACTTGTTTTATCCAATTTCCAACATCCATCCCCTTTGTCTTTCTAGATGAGGATTGATCTTCTTACCACTGGAACTCTTTCTTGTTTATCTTGTTTAGGTGTACATATTTTAGTAGGTTTATCCTATCTTATAAGTCTATATAAGTGAGGATATACCATGTGTGTCTTTCTGCTATTGGGATACCTCACTCAGGATGATTTCTTCCAGATCCCACCATTTGCCTACAAAATTCATGATTTACTTGTTTTTAATTGCTGAATAGTATTCCATTGTGTAAATGTACCACAATTTCTGTATCCATTCCCCCATTGATGGACATCTGGGTTGTTTCTAGGTTCTGGCTATTACAAATAAAGCTGCTACAAACATGGTCAAGCAAATGTCCTTGTTGTGTATTTGAACATCTTTTGGATATATGCCTAGGAGTGGTATAGCTGGGTCTTGTCTTACCACTATTCCTAATTGTCTGAGAAAGCACCAGATTGATTCCCATAGTGGTTGTACCAGTTGACATTCCCACCAGCAATGGAGGATGGTACCCCTTTCTCCACAGCCTAACCAGCATGTGTCATCTCTTGAGTTTTTTATCTTAGCCATTCTCATGGGTGTAAGGTGAAATTTCAGGGTAGTCTTGATTTGCATCTCTCTGATGGCTAGGGATGTTGAACATCTCCTTATGTGTTTCTCTGCCATTCTATATTCTTCTACAGAGAATTCTCTGTTTAACTCCATACCCCATTTTTTAATTGGGTTACTTGAATTATTGCCTTTTAACTTCTTTAGTTATGTATATATTACAGATATGAGCCGTCTGTCAGATATTGGTTTGGTGAAGATACTTTCCCAATCTGTAGGCTGTCGTTTTGTTCTAACAACAGTGTCTTTTGCTTTACAGAAGATTTTCAGTTTCACGAGGTCCCATTTATTGATTGTTGCTCTTAGGGCCTGTGCTGATGGTGTTCTGTTCGGGAAGTTGTCTCCTGTGCCAATGAGTTCTAGGCTCTTCCCCACTTTTTCATCTAACTGATTTAGAGTATCTGGTTTTATATTGAGGTCTTTGATCCACTTTGACTTTAGTTTTGTGCAGGGTGATAAGTATGGATCTATTTTTTTTATTTTTCTGCATGTAGACATCCAGTTGGACCAGCACCATTTGTTGAAGATGCTGTCTTTTTTCCATTGAATGATTTTGGCTTCTTTGTCCAAAATCAAGTATTCATAGGTGTGTGGGTTTATTTCTGGGTCTTCTATTCGGTTCCATTGATCCACCTTTGTGTTTCTATGTGAATACCATGCGGTTTTTAATACTATTGCCCTGTAGTACAGCTTGAGATCAGGGATGGAAATACCTCCAGATGATCTGTTGTTGTACAGGATCGTTTTGGAGATTCTGGGTTTTTTGTTTCTCCATGGGAAGTTGAGAATTTTTCTTTCAAGGTCTATAAAGAATTGTGTTCGCATTTTGATGGGAATTGCATTGAATTTGTAGATTGCTTTTGGCAGGATGGTCATTTTCACTATGTTAATCTTACTAATCCATGAGCACAGGAGATCTTTCCATCTTCTGCTGTCTTCTTCGATTTCTTTCTTCAGGGACTTGAATTTTTTGTTTGTTTGTTTGTTTGTCAAATAGATCTTTCACTGCTTGTTTGGAGTCACCCAAGGTATTTTATGTTATTAGTGGCTATTGTGGCTATTGTGAAGGGTGTTTTTTTTTAATTTTATTTTTCTTTTTAGTTAGATTTTGTTAACTCTGTGTCCCAGCTGTATCCCACTCCCTCATTCCCTCCCCAACTCCACACTCCCTCCCTGGTCTCCTCCCTGCCCCTTTCCAAGTCCACTGATAGGGGAGGAACTTCTCCCCTTTCATTTGACCCTGCTTTATCAGGTATCTTCAGGGCTGGCTGTAGAGTCCTCCTCTGTGGCCTAACAGGAATGCTCCTCTCCTGGCGGGGGGAGTCAAGGACCCTGACCTTGAGATCCTGTTAGAAATAGTCCTTGTTCCCCTTACTTTGGAAAACTACTTGGTTACTGAGCTAGCACGGGCCACATCCCAGCAGAAGTTCTAGGTTAAGGGTGTTGTTTCCCTGGTTTCTTTCTAGACCCTTTTGTCTTGGATATACAGGAGGGCTTCTGATTTTTTTTTTTTTTGAGTTAATTTTGAATCCAGCCACTTTGCTAAAGGTGTTTATCAGCTGAGGAAGTTCTGTGTTTTAGTTTTTGGGATCACTTAGGTATACTATAATATCATCTAGGAATAGTGAAACTTTGACTTCTTCCTTTCTGATTTGTATCCCCTTGATCTCCTTTAGTTGTCTCATTGCTCTGACTAGGACATCAAGTACTATGTTGAAGAGATATGGAGACAATGGGCTGCCTTGCCTTATCCCTGATTTCAATGGGATTGATTTAAGTTTCTCTCCATTGTGTTTGATGTTGGCTATTGCTGTATATTGCCTTTACTATGTTTAGGTATGTGCCTTGTATCCCTGATCTCTCCAAGACTTTAAACATGAATGAGTGTTGGATTTTGTCAAATGCTTTTTCGGCATCTAGGGAGATGACCATGTGGTTTTTATCCTTCCGTTTGTTCATATGATGGATTACATTGATGAATTTACATATATGGAACCACCTTTGCATGCCTGAGATGAAGCCTGCTTGGTCATGGTGGATGATCTCTTTTATGTGTTCTTGGATTCAGTTTGTAAGTATTTTATTTAGTATCTTTGCATCAATGTTCATAAGAGAGATTGGTATGAAGTTCTCTTTTTTTTGTTGATTCTTTTGTGGTTTAGGTATTAAGGTGACTGTGGAAACAGAAAGAACATTACCAAACTCATTCTCTGAGTTTGTGGAATAATTTGGAGAGAATTGGAGGTAGCAATTCTTTGAAGGTCTGGTAGAATTCTGCACCCAAGAGGAGCAGACGGCTGGAAATAATCAAACTCAGGGCTGAAATCAACTAATTAGAAACAAATAAAACTATTCAAGAATCAATGAAACCAAGAGCTGGTTCTTTGACAAAATTAACAAGGTAAACAAACCCTTTGCCAAAATAACTAAAAGGCAGAGAGAAACTATCCAAATCAACAAAATCAGAAATGAAAACAGGGACATAACTACAGACAATGAGGAAATAAAACAATTATTAGGTCGTACTGCAAAAGCCTATATGCCACAAACCTCAAAAATCTAAAAGAAATGGACAATTTTTTTGACAGATTTCAGCTACCAAAATTAAGTCAAGACCAGGTAAAAAGATTGAAGAGCCCTATATCCCCCAAGGAAATTGAAGCAGCCATCAACAACCTCCCTTCCAAAAAAAAAGCCCAGGGCCAGATGGTTTCAGTGCAGAATTCTACCAAACCTTCAAAGAAGTGCGAGGAAGTGCTATTCCTAATTGTCTGAGAAAGTGCCAGATTGATTTCCAAAGTGGTTGTTCCAGTTTACATTCCCACCAGCAATGGAGGAGGGTTCCCCTTTCTCCGTAACCTCTCCAACATGTGTTGTCATTTGAGGTTTTGATTTTAGCCATTTTGATATTTGTAAGGTGAAATCTCAGGGTTGTTTTGATTTCCATCTCTCTGATGGTTAAAGATGCTGAGTATCTCTTTAAGTGTTTCTCTACCATTCTATATTCTTCTACAGAGACTTCTCTGTTTAGAGCCATACCCCATTTTTTTTAATTGGATTGCTTGACTTATTCCTTTTTCACATTTTTAGTTCTTTATATGTACTAAATATTAGCCCTCTGTCAGATATAGGGTTGGTAAAGATCCTTTCCCAGTCTGTAGGCTATCACTTTGCTCCGATGACAGTGTCCTTTTCTTTACCGAAACTTTTCATTTTCATGAGGTCCCATTTATTGATTGTTGCTCTTAGAGTCTGTGCTGTTGGTGTTCTGTTCAGGAAGTTTTCTTCTATGCCAATGAGTTTTAGACTCTTCCCCACTTTTTCTTCTAACTGATTTAGAGTATCTGGATTTACGTTGAGGTCTTTGATCCACTTGGACTTTAGTTTTGTGCAGGGTGAAAAATTTGAATCTATTTTCATTTTTCTGCATGTAGACATCCAGTTGGATCAGCACCATTTGTTGAAGATGCTGTCTTTTTTTCCACTGAATGGTTTTGGCTTCTTTGTCCAAAATCAAGTATTCATAGGTTTGTGGGTTTATTTCTGGGACTATTACAATCTGTTAAGATTGGAACAACTAGGCCGAGTCAGTTGATGATTTTAGGAGACTGGTAAGCACTGGAACTAACCTGAACTAGTCTCTGTAAACCTTCATTTCATTGCTAAGGCTCACAACACCATTTTCTCTCACCTTTATTATAATATGGTTTCACCATCTGAACCATAAGTCTAAGCTGTTGTTTCATTTGTTAAAATTTTTTTCAGCTGGAATAAGAATCACTATGTTTATTTTATTATTTACATTGTTTTTTATTGAAAAAATACTAATATAACACATCTTTCTGAAATGTCATTATTATAAGACTAAATTCTTCATTTACAATAATAATATATTTCAGGGTTGAAGACAGGAGAATGCCCACATTTTCAGTTGGCATTATTGACAAATACGCTTAAATTCAAGGCATGCAATGTCATATGTACACATATAGACATTAAATCATAAGATGTTAACTGATATCATGATAATTAATGTACCTAATACTGCATGTTACTGTGGCCTGGACTATTCACTTCTTGGGATCTAATATTTTATCAAATTCCCAGTATTTATTGTGATAATCATGCTTTCCTAAACTTTAGGTCTCTAGACCTAATTATAAGTTTGAACCATTTAACTAATATATATTTCTTAATTTCTCATCCATAATGCCAATGGGTATCGTTCTGCTCTTTCTCTTTATGAGTCAGATATCCTTAGACTCCTACTTATATGAACTCAAACAATACCTACTTTTCATTATGTGTCTGAGTTATTTCACTGAGCTAAGCAAAATTCTGGATTTATTTTATTTGTATGAGTGTTTTATTGCATGCATATTTGTGCAGTGTGTTTATACTTGGTTGGCTCTGAAGACATAAAATGGTATTAGTCTTCTGTAACTTTAATTACAGACATTTTTGAGGCACCATGTGAATGCTAAAATAAGACTTGGTTCTTCCTGAAAAGAAGTAAATACCCTTAACAGTTGATATATCTCTCCAGCCATATTTATTATTATAAGTTTGACATATTATTATGTCCAGATAGTGCTGCTCATATGTGAATGGAAGTGGGCAATCTAATGTAACATAGAAAACCTGCTATTGTAAAAACCCTAAAAAGAGGTTATATATTTGAAAAAGAGCAATGATCGATATGTAAACAGGCTTTAAGTAAGGAGAATAACAGAGATAAGATATTATTATATCATAAACTCAAAAATATTTATTAAAATGAATGATATGCCCTCAAAGCAATTGCCAATAGTTCCTAAGTAAAAAGTAGGGTTTGGCAAAATCCTACTTTTGTAATGCTAGAACTTTTAAACAAATATCTAGGTCTTAATTTGGGCTTATTTTCCAATTAGTTATTAACTTAATATCCCATTTATTTTAATCTAAATTCTACCACATGGCTGGTTACCTTTGCTTACACACAATACATCTGTCTTCTTCACATCTTCCAGGGGAAATTTTCCATGTCAGGCTCTATCCCAGAATCCTTTCTGCCTGCTAGATGTCCATATTCTATTGTACTCTTTCCTATAGGCTGTAGAATTTTTTTAATTTAATTTAATTTTATTAATTACACTTTATTCACTTTGTATTCTCCCATAATAAGCCCCTCCCTCTTCCCCTCCTGGTCTCACCCTCTCCCTCTTCTTCACTCATGCCCCTCCCCAAGTCCACTGATAAAGGAGGTCCTTTAAATTGACAGGTAATGCATACAATACACAAGCTATTCTCTGTACTATTCCTTTTTTAGTCCAATAAAAGAGTTTTTTCTTACATAATAAACTATATACAATAAGAACAATTATAAAATATATCAGATAAGAATTACTTTCATAATGTATAGTCCATTTGTACTGGGCAACCTTTGAGAAAGTACTCTACTATCTATCCTGTCCTAGTGAATTCAGATTTCTGTACTTAAATCCTTTTTTTATCATAGCTTGCATTTACAACCTAAACAAATTTACTTAGAAAATATCATTTTAAAAACATTTAATTATTAAACAAATTAAGCTTAATTATTAGTCCATAACTGTCTAGTCTTCAACCCCATCAGAGACTGGAGAAGGAATAAATAATACCCTAGTATGCAGGAAATGTAGGCAAGCAACTTCCAATACTGTAAAATTGACAGACAGCTCACTGCCTAGAGAGCTACCCAAATTTTCTCTGTAACACTGGAGCATCAATCACCAACCTTCCAGCCCAGTATATCTAACAGACATATTTGTGAATTAGGAATTATGAAGGCTGCTTGCCCTGTCTTGGCAGAACTTGGCGGTCAACTTACCTGCATCCAATTTTTGCCCATTTTGGAGAGCATTCTGTCTGCAGAGGGAGCAAGAATAGTTTTTTTGCCCAGTGGCTAGCTTGCCCTAATTGAAGCAAACTCCATAAGGTGATTCTTCGATGCTTATCATCTTCTCCAAAGTTGAATGGATTTCTGCCAGGAGCTGGCATGTCTCTATGTGGAAATGCCTTAAATTAATAAAAGCGTCTTTAAATGCCGTATTCTGTAATTCTCTGAGATTTTTGTTGTTGTTGTTGCTTCAAGACAGGTTTTCTCTGTGTAGCTGTCCTGGACTTGCTTTGTAGATCAGGCTGACCTCAAACTCACAGAGATCCAGCAGCTTCTGCCTCTCTAAGTGCTGGGATTATAGATATGTACCACTGTGCCTGGCTAGCTGTCTGAGATTTTTGAGGATCACCTATCTATATGTAGACATATACATAGTGTATGATCCTTATCTATCTATCTATCTGTCTATCTATCTATCTATCTATCTATCTATCTATCTATCTATCTTTCTGCCTATTATCTATGTATCTACAGTATATCTGAATAAGCAAATGTTGCTTGTTTTTAGTTATTGCTATTTGTTCAACCTAGTATGTATATTCTGAAATAAACTAAACTAATATTTGACATGAAATATTCGATTGACTAACCATACACTTGTATTTGTAACTATCCTAAATAATTTGTAACAGCAACATTTAAAGAAGCTTGAACAAAACATGCCATATTTAAATGAGTTGCATAGGTCCAATACTTTACACAGGAATTGAAACATATATACATTATACTTATGTGATCTGTGCACACTGCACATTGCATACATATGTTACTGCAGAACTGTGTAAGACTTGTGAGAGTGTATATGTTTACAGAAAAATAGGATCAGATACCAGTGAGGCTGGAGTAGACCTGACAAGATTCATCCTGTAGGATGCCAAGATGCTGACACGTTTCTTGTAGCACCTTGCTTGATCCAATCACAGACTGACGCAGTAGCAGTGTTCTCAAAAGTCTACATGTACAGCAACCTAAAATGCTAGATAAATCATCCAGTATTGTGGAATCTTCCAGCCCTGACTTTAAATAAGCCTACACTTTCCTAGAACACTGAGAATAGACTATAAATGTTGAGGCTAAATGTCTTAGACTGGATGTTACCTCAATTTTTATTGGAACCCCCCAAAATGCCATTGCCCCAAACTACCAAAAAATAAATAATATGTCCAATTTCCCAAAAGGTGGGGTGGGTGGGTTTTGATTATTTGGCTTGTCACAAACTGTTATACAGTTTTGGTCAGGAAGAAAACTAGATATAGGTGTTTGTGAACTCAGGGATTTCTCTCTTTTCTTTTCTCTATCCTTCTTTCTTTCTTCTGTAAGGGGGAAGATTTCAAGAAGAAGAAGAACGGAGGAATGTAGGAATATATAGGAATAATAGGAAAAAGGCTAGATTATTGAATATGCTCTTAAATCAAAGAACATTTTATGTGCCAATAATATTTCACTGGTATAGATTTTTTGGATATTGACACAAAATTAAGGTTATTTTTTATACAGTAGTATTTTTTCTGTTGATACAATTTTAATTTTAAGAGAATTCTAGAATTTAATGGCCTTGACCTTGTGCAGGTATCTGTAAATACCATGAGTTTATGAGTATAATAGAAAGTCATTTTCAGAAGACATGACTGCACTATTTCCCATCCTTGGGCTTTTACATTCTTCCTGTTTCATCTTTGATCGTGTTCTCTAAGCCTTATCATAGTGGAGAGGGTAGAAAGATGCGTTATTTTGCCCCCACTGTAGCCCCTTTCCTCATCTCCTCCCAATCCCTCCCACACTTCCACGTCTCCCCCTAAGCCCTTGCCCTAGTCCATTGATAGAGGAGGACCTCTTCACCTTCTACCTAACCCTAGCTTATCAGGTCTCTTCAGGACTGGCTGCATCCTCTTCCTCTGTGGCCTGGCAAGGCTGCATCCCCAGGGGAAGGTGATCAAAGAGCTGGCTACTGAGTTCATGTCAGAGATATACTCTGCACCTCTTTCTAGGAAACTCACTTGGAAACTGGAAAGTCTATGGGCTACCTCTGAACAAGGTTTCTAAGTCCTCTCCATGAAAGATCCTCAGTTGAAATATCAGTCTCTGCAACCTCCCCCCGCGCCTTCCCCCCCCCCCAAGCACATGTATTTTGGCTCTGCTGTTCTCCTGTGGACTTCCTGTCTCGTCCAGGTCTTTCTGTCTCCCACTTCTTCCATAAGGATTCCAGCATTCTGCCCGTTTGGCTATGAGTCTCAGCATCTCCTCTGATACTCTGGTGGGTAGAGTCTTTCAGGGGTCCTCTGTGGAAGGCTCCTGTCCTGTTACTTGTCTTCTCCTATTTCCAATGTCTATCCTGTTTGCCCTTCAGAATGAGGATTAAGCATCTTCCCTAGGGTCCTCCTTGTTGTTTGGCTTCTTTTGTACTATAGATTTTAGTATGTTTATCCTGTATTATATGGCTAATATCCACTTATAAGTGAGTATATACCATATATATTTGTGTCTTTCTGCTTCTGGGTTACATCACTCAGGATAATCTTTTCTAGTTCCCACCATTTGCCTGCAAATTTAATTATTTCCTTGTTACTAATTGCTGAGTATTATTCCATTGTGTAAATTTACCATACTTTTTGTATCCATTCCTCCATTGCACCTTCAGCAAAGTGGCTGAATATAACTTAAAAAAAAATCTGAAGCCCTTCTGTATAAAAAAGACAAATGAGCTGAGAAAGAAATTAGGAAAACAACACCTTTTACAATAGCCACAAATAACATAAAGTACCTTGGTGGGACTCTAACCAAGCAAGTGAAAGACTTGTATGCTCGGATGTGGCCCGTGGTAGCTCAGTAACCAATTGGTTTCCCATAGTAAGGGGAACAAGGACTATTTCTAACAGGAACTCAATGGCAGGCTCTTTGACCTCCCCATCCCCCAAGGGAGGAGCATTACTATTAGGCCACAGAGGAGGACTTTGCAGCCAGTCCTGAAGATACCTGATAAAACAGGATCAGATGAAAGGGGAGGAGGTCCTCCGCTATCAGTAGACTTGGAAAGGGGCAGGGAGGAGATGAGGGAGGGAGGATGGGACTGGGGAAGGAAAGAGGGAGCGTGATTCAGCTGGGATACAGAGTTAACAAAATGGAACTAATAAGAAAAATAAAATAAAATAAAATAAAAATAAAAAAGAAAGAAAAGGTCAAGTGTCTGAAAAAAGAAATTGAAGAAGGTATCAGAAAATGGAAAGATATCCCATGCAAATTGATCACTAGGATTAGCATAGTGAAAATGGCCATTCTGCCAAAAGCAAATCTACAGATTCAATGCAATTTTCATCAAAATAACAACACAATTTTTTAAAGACCTTGAAAGAACAATTCTCAATTTCATATGGAAAATCAGAAAACCCAGAATAGCTAAAACATCCCTGTACAATAAAAGAACTTCTGGAGGTATCTCCATCCCAGATCTCAAGCTGTACTATAGAGCAACAGCAGTAAAAATGGCATGGTCCTGGCATAGAACATACTGGTAGATGAGTGGAATTCAATCTTAGACCCCAAAATAAACCCACACACCTTCGGAATTTTTTTTTTTAACAAAGAAGCCAGAACTATACAATGGAAAAAGGACAGCATTTTTAACAAATGGTTCCGGTCTAACTGGATATCTACATGTAGAAAAATGCAAATAAACTCATATATATCACCCTGTACATATTTATTTTCATCCTTGTAGGCTTAGGCTGAGTTCCACTTTGATTAACTAAGTTTCTTTGCTGTGGGCTGTAGTCAACGCAGAGCTGCATGACTGGTCACAGTGCTGAGATGAGAGACTAGACCTAATGTGACATCTTTTATAGTTATTAATTGACTATTTTATCACTGAGTTGTTGGAGTTTCTTTGTCATTTTGCTTTACAACTTTTAATAAAAATTTTGCAAATAGTTTTCCTTTCTCTACAGTTGCATTTATTGATCATTTCCTTTGCTATGCAGGAAATGTTTAGTTTGTGACAACACTTGCTTACTTTTACTTTCTTTTCTTAGATTTATTTGTTACATCAAAAAGCAAAATCATTTCCAGGATTGAATCATGGTGCCTATCCATTCTTTTGTCCTCAGAGATTTATTATTTGGGGATTTATTGTTAAGTCCTTTAATTCATTTTGGTATGAATTTTAGATATTTTGGTATGGTTTGAAATATGCTTGATTTAATTTACTCTGTGGGAGCATCTAGCTTCACCACTTAATTTATTGAAAATTAATCATATCTGTATAATATATTCTTGACATCTTAGTTGACTATTATTTGAATGTAGTTGTTCAGCTTTATTTCATAGCTCTCTTTTATTTGTCCACTGATGTGTACTTATGTTTTTTGTTTATGTAACATCCTTGAAATGATTAAATCTGAGTGTAATCCAAGTGAGTCAGTGAGTTTTGAGGTAACATACAGGAGTATAGATGAGGGTTTGCTTACATAGGCATAGTTTTTGTTTTTTGTTTTTTTCAAAAACAAACACATTAATGAAAATAATAATAATAATAGTAATAATAATAATAAAACACCTAGCATGCTAGTGGCATCCCTTGGGCTTCTTACACAATGAAGTTTGGATAGAGTCTCCTCTTCCAAAACTCTTTCTACTCGTATAACCTTAGGACATGCATGTGAATCTTATGATTTTGAGAAAATTCACAAGTCTTGTATCCTGTCATTTTTTTCAATGTTGAGTGTGATATGAGTGATGAGTTTTTGATATATGATCTTCATATATGATATGGAGGATATGTTTTCCTGTTTGTTTTGTTAAAAGAAGTTACCAGCAATATTTTTGAATAATATGCTTTTGCATCTATTGAGGCTATCAACATTTTGTGTTTTATTGTGCTGAAGAGTTATAATACATATATTTAAAGAATTTTATTGATAATTTTATATGTTCTTATAATGTGTTTTTATAAATTCTGATCTGTTTCCTTCCCATTCCTTCTATTTTTTCCCTTCAAACTTTTCCTAAATCTGTTTTTATATAACATGTTCCAGTCTCAACTTCTTTTGCTTCTTTATTTGTTTTTAGATATTTATATTTCTTCAATTGGTGTTATCAGAAGTGACTGAAATAAAAAAAAATATAATTGAGTCTCATCATTATTGTCATTATTGAAATAGCTTTAAGAGAAAAGTGGTTCGATGAGTATTATTGCTTCCCACTTTTCAATTGGTCGATAGATGCCGCTGATAAAGCAGACAGAGCCAGAGCGCTAAAGATACGGTGCATTATATAACATGCCTGTTCTCGGGGAGAACACCTAGGATATAATTATGTGCACTTCTTGATCTCATCATACAAGACAAGCTCAAAGGCCCCACCCATGCCTCTGAGAACGTTGGACCATGTGCCCTTGAAAAAAGCCTTGCCTCCTTCATCACAAGCGATTTTCCGTCACCAGTCAAGCAGTGCCTGCATAGATGATATCTGTTCTTTGTATCCTGAGTGCATCATCACATGATGGCGAACCCTGTCAAAGAGTGGGAAGTCAGGCCAGCAACAGCAGTGACAGACCGAGCAATCATCCAGCTGATGAAGATATGAGTATTCTAGGGATCTGGAAGCATTCCCTTGGCAGTGTCATGGATACCAAAGCAGGCAGCTCGGTAGATGATAATGCCCTGTACCGACACATTAAGGCCTTGGTACAGGTCCTTAATCCTATCAGATTTGTTAGATCTTAACCAGGCAGTCACCAAGGCATTTGAATTCCCTTTTCCCACGGTAGCTGCTAGACGGGTATGGGCAAAATCAAGAGGGCACACAAAGCACAAGGATGTGGCTCCAACAGCACTACCTGATGCCAAGTTCCCTGCAAAGTAGCGCCAAACGTGGGTCCTCTTGTCTACGCCATCCAGAAAGATCTGCTTATTTTTATCTTTGTTTTTTTTTTCATAAATTTATTTTTTATTTTTTTTTTTAATTTTTAAATCTTTTTATTTTTATTTGTTTATTTTTTTTAACATCATGTTTTATTTTTTATTTTTTTTTTTAAATTTTTATTTAACTTTTATTAAATACACTTTATTCCTTTTGTATCCCCCCATAAGTCCCTCCCTCCTCCCCTCCTGGTCCCACCCTCCCCCACTTTCTGCATGAATGCCTCTCCCCAAGTCCACTGATAGGGGAGGTCCTCCTCTCCTTCTTTCGATCCTGTTTTATCAGGTATCTTCATTGAGTTCCTGTTAGAAATAGTCCTTGTTCCCCTCACTTTGGGAAACCAATTGGTTACTGAGCTACCACAGGCTACATCTGAGGGGAGGTTCTAGGTTATATCCATACATGGTCCTTGGTTGAATGTCAGTTTCAGAAAAGACCCTGTGCCCAGATATATTTGGTCTTTGTGGAGCTCCTATCCTTTCCCCATCAGACTAACTCCCCTTCTTTCTTATGATTCCCTGTACTCTGCCAAAGGTTTGGTCATGAGTCTTTGCTTTGAAAACACTGCTAGTTAGAGGCTTTCAGATGCGCTCAGTAGACTCCTGTCATGCGTTCAATGCACATCCCATCTGTCTTTCTAAATGAGGATTGATCCTCTTACCCCATGTCAGCTCTCTTGATTATCTTTTTTAGGTGTATAGATTTCATTATGTTTATCATATCTTATAGGTCTATATAAGTGAGTATATACCGTGTTTGTCTTTCTCCTTCTGGGATAAATGGGACCTCATGAAACTGAAAAGCTTCTGTAAAGCAAAGGACACCATCATCAAAAAAAAAACGTCTTCCTACAGACTGGGAAAGAATCTTCACTAACCCTTTATCAGACAGAGGACTAATATCAAGTATATACAAAGAACTAAAGAAGCTGAAAAGCAGCAAACCAAGTAATCCAATTAAAAAATGGGGAAGAGAGCTAAACAGAGAATTCTCGACAGAGGAATATCGAATGGCAGAGAAACACTTAAAGAAATGCTCATCCTCATTAGCCATCAGGGAAATGCAAATCAAAACAACCCTGAGATATCACCTTACACCCATCAGAATGGCCAAGATGAAAAACTCAAGTGACAACACATGCTGGAGAGGTTGTGGAGAAAGGGGAACCCTCCTCCACTGCTGGTGGGAATGTAAACTGGTACAACCACTCTGGAAAGCTATCTGGCGCTTTCTAAGACAATTAGGAATAGTGCTTCCTCAAGACCCAGCTATACCACTGCTAGGTATATACCCAAAGCTTGCTCAAGTACACAAAAGGGATACTTGTTCAACCATGTTTATAGCAGCTTTATTTGTAATAGCCAGAACCTGGAAACAACCCAGATGTCCATCAACGGAAGAATGGGTACAGAAATTATGGTATTTCTACACAATGGAATACTACTCAGCAATCAAAAAGGAGGAAATCATGAAATTTGCAGGCAAATGGTGGGATCTAGAAAACATCATTCTGAGTGAAATATTTTTATCTTTGAAGGCAAAGTTGCGTGCATGGGTGTGGAAGTAGCTGATGACATTGGCCAGGTTATCACTCCAAAAGGACAGGACTTGCTGTTCCTTGGGATATGACCCAGTCTATATGCCCTTGTATTGTTTATCTGCAGTGATTTGCTTGCTGACATGCTGCATCTGCAGCAGCAGCTTGACCCACTTGATAAGCATTCCTGCCCGTCTTGGAGATGGCCGCAGCTACTCCACTAGCCAAGAAGTCCTTAGTGAAGGATGTAGTGGCATCTGTCATGTTGAAAGAAAAAAAAAAGAGGCACGCAACTGTGGGACTGGACTGCAAAGACAGCAGGCTTTGACCCCCCAGACTCTGGGCCTTTTGTTTCTTTAGATCTATAATGACTTCATTTAATATATATATATATATATATATATATATATATATATATATATATACACACACACACACACATATATAATGACTTCACTTAATGCAACCTCTATAAGCACTGGTATAGGACCACATACTGGAGCATGAATGGACTCTCAGGATCAAAAAAAAAAAAAAAAAAAAAAACTTAGTCCACTTCATCCACCGATTTCCAGTAGATCCTAAATTGTGGGTGGCAATTCATGATCCCTTCGTGTACCCAGAACTATTTTTGCTGCCTTGACCTTGTTGATGTCCTAGGTATAAAATCAAAGCTTTTTGAGTTCACATCTACAATAAGCATGTCCTGCCTGCCCAAATATTGTTTGCCTGCACACATCCACTTCTGCTTCTTATATTCTTTGGCCACTTTTTACGGTTATTTGTGTATGTGATATAGGCTTGCATTCCTAGACTCAATCAATCCTACATGTTCTAGGAGTATGATCTTTCTTATGTGGTGCTTAATATAATTTACTAGCTCTGTAATGTCTATCTTCAGCTATACTCATTTATAATGTTGGCTCATACACTTTTCTTACAGCATTTGAGAACATTGGCAATAAGTTTCTTTAACATATTCTGTAATGTGAATTTACCAGTAAACACATTAGACAATTGGATTTTCATCCATAGAGGTTGCTGATTTCACCAATCCACTTACTCATTCTGATGTATGATTTTATTTTCCTTTCCCTTTTTGTTTGGCATTAATAGGTTGTATTTGTATTAAGAAGTGCCCCATTTTTTTAGGTTATTCTATCTATTGACTTACTATTGTCCCTAATTACTGCTGATAATGCACTAAAGTTATTTGATAATAGGTTGGTTTATCTCCTCTCTCATCAAGTGCTTACATAGGTATTACAAATCTTCCATATTTGCATCAGTGGTTTCTTTCTATTTCCCTTAGTTGTAGCAATAGTGCGGAGAAAGGTCTTCCTCAGGTAGGAGGACCTAAAAACAGCAATTGCTTATTGATCCACTGTGCTTAAGTCAAATATATGCTACTTAAATGGAAGGAAATTATATCCTTTGATATTGAATTAAACACAAAGCAAAGAGACTGCGTGAGAACATTATTAAACATAGAAAAAAAACTTGAATAATATGTTATTTTTGTAACAGTGCTTCTTCTATTTTTGATATTATAGCTCATGACAGAATCCCAGGAGAAAATGTAGTTCATCTTGAAGGTTGCATCTCCCCTGTGTTACACAGGAAGCATATAATTGTGAGTAAACTTGAAGAAACCAGAATTCTCACTGTGTCAAGCTATAGTCAGTTTCTATCTGTCATGTGAAACATGGTGCTCAGTTCAAACTGTTATTATTTAAAATGAGCAGGACATGTAATGATTTGACCTACCTGTGAGGAAAAAAAATCTTCCAGGCATCTATTTTCAGAATAAGGACGCTTCATCCCCATTCAAGCTTATCTCTGGCAAGCAATTTTCACTGATTATCAAGTTATACATACTTTCAAAAATTCTTCAACCATCTTCACATCAATCCTCCCAGCCTCACCACTCAGTTTTGCAATGCATCATGAATAATGATTTGGGAATTATTTAAATCACCCATACCTAGAACTAAGTGCAACATCATGAACAGTTTCAGCAATTTATTTTAGCATTATAGAGAAGCAGTTGGCTTTGATCATGATCATCATGGTGCTAAGAGGGATATATTTCTGAATTTGGAATTCAGTTCAATCTTTCCAAATTTTGTGCTATCTGAAATAAGGCTTTCTCAATTTTTATTTCTTTACCTTCAGAGAACCAGTCTTTGAAATGTGCCTATTACTTTTTTTTTTCTTTTCGAAAAACAAATCACAGTGCTTGTGGAAGTCAGTATGTTTGGGAACAATAGACAGCAGGGACATTTTACCTTTCTAAATTTATGTTATTTTTAGCTTATATTTTTGGAGAACTACATAAGTGAGTATTATATTTACATTATTTTTATACCTTCCTCTACAAAGTCCAGCTTTTCCTGTCTTCACCCATTCCACCTCAAGTTTAGAATGTTTTCTTCTGTAACTATCATTGTTATGCTTCCAACCTTCTCCCACAAACATAGCCTTCTAAGTCTGTTTAGTGCTGTTCTTATGTACACATGTATAAGACTAGTTAGTCAATTGGTGTCGAGAACTTAACAGAGGTCCCTTTCTGGAGACTTCTGATTCTTTTTCTTTTAACAGCCATTAATTTTCGGTGGCTCTTATCTAGTGTGAGGTGATATGAAACTTCTTCTATCCATATTGGTATTCCTACTGATGTTGTCATTATAAGTCTTTTTTTTTCAGGCAATTTGATTCCTGGGATTTCATAGGTATAGTATCCCTGTTATGTTTAGAAGACACTTTCTGCAAGCAGGTTTCTTGGTCCTTTGGCTATTATAATCTGTGCAACTCCTCTTCCACAATGTTCACTGAGCCTCAAGTGTAGAGGCTAGCTGGAAAATGTATCCACCAATACTAGGTACCTCAAATTACTTATTCTGTGTGCCTTCTTAGTTGTGGAACTCTGCAGTTGCCTCAGTCTATTTGAAAAGAAGCTTCTTTGATAAGGGATGATAGTTATATTCATAATTCGTTAGAAGTTACATTAGAGTAAGAAAAACGAGAGTAGAAAATTCTCCCCTAGGGCTTATGTCCTCTCAAACCATGGGTTGTTATCCTGTTTTACAGTTTCAGAATGAATTTCAGCCTATGAGTGGGTTAGGTACATCAGACAAATGTTAGTTGCCCTCAATATAAATTGCCAACGTTGTACGTCCTGCAAAGCCATTCATTGTGGTTTGTGTCTGCAGAGTTTCATATCTCTCTATTCTACTCACAATAAAAGTACTATAACATCTAGTAAATATATAACTTAGAGATGTAAGTATAGTGGTGAGCATACATATATTTCTCATTTTTCTAATTTTAGAAACATATTTTATTTCAAATTTGAACATTCATTATAATTTTTTTCCAGGAAAACTTCAACAGAATTTGATGTATGTGGGTGTTCTAGTGAACAAAATAACAATACATTAAGTCAGTTACAGGAAATAATATATGATCAAAAAATGGTAGACATCAAGTGAATCAGACTGCTACTGTGTAATAAGACATGTTTCATGTTCATTTTGTAAAAATTAGAATATGCGCACTGTGAAAAAGCAGAAGTAATAAACACTTAAACTGGCAACATCTTTAATTTATTATTCTATAATTTTCATAGGTTATGTTATTTTCATGCCATCAATGCAGTACTAGTATCTTCTAAAACTCACACACATTACAATGATATTCTAATAAATACTGGATACTGTGAAAGAAGCTGGGTCCATGAACTAACACAATCGAAAAATATAAGCATTTTCTAAGATTTTTTCATTGTGTTTTAGTGCCATATTGCAACATGTTATTAATATATTTGAGTGATAGTTGTGTAACAAAATGTTCAACACTCTCAAGTATCATAAAATATAACAATTCTGCTTACTGTGCATTGAACTCCATATAGTATCATAATCAACAACACTGGTATTAAGTTATATATTTACTAGATTTCATCATAGCTTTTCTTGTCCGTAGATTAGCATGGTATGTAGTTTTGTGATCTAATGAGCAACACCTTATGCCAACATGTTAAGTCTAGTTCTGTATAAGCTATTAAATAAACATCTAAACACATACATACTATAATATACACAGGAATTGCCCAATGATTCATTACTCAGAAGACTTTCCTATTCTCAGCTAGATGACTATATATTTATCAATAGTACATTCAATGGTTCTAAGTTTCTGGTACTTATAACATCATATTCCAACTTTACTTTTGTTCTGGAAGTAAGACTTCCATGAAAGAATTCACATTTATAAGGACTTTTCCAAAGCAATGTTGTATCAAGAAACATGCTAGGAAACTCCTAGCTCTCCTTCTTTCTCAGAGTGTGGTGAATGAAACTAAACTATTTCCTGACGAATATACATTTCACAACGAAAAAAGTTCATTCAGTCGAACACATGGACACATACCTGCACAGAAAGCATCAACTCTCATCTGTGTACTAGTCTTCCTAGGGGAGAGAAAACTGAGTTTCTATACTCTTGTTAGATTCTTGGGCTTTTCACAAATATTTGAAATATACATTAATTAACAACATTATGATTAACTTTTGCTAAATCACCTTCATAAAGAAAGTGTTTCTGTGACTGAAACACTAACTCAACCCAACCAAGAAAAATCCACAGATAGAGGTTAATCACAAGTTTCCAGACATCACTTACCTCTGTATTCAAACCATCACAGACACAGGAAGAGTTCTCCAACTGTATCAATGTGGTACAAAGCAAGAGAGCTAATTACAGAATCCAGAATTGAAATTATATGTAAACTGTATATCACTTACATTGGCATTAATAAATATTGTGTTACTTACTAGGAAAGAGAAGAACTAAATGTCTGACTTCAAAATGGACAACAAGAAAATTTCCAGGCTAGACTGAGGCATACAGTGAGCCTCAAAAAACTATTATAAATATAAATAAAACAACATGAAATGAAATTAATACCACACTGATATTTCATATCACTCCAATGAGAACAGCAGTAATTAATAAAACAAATGAAACACATGCTGGGAGATATGTGGGCAAAAAGAGAACCCTCATACAATGATGTTATCAATGGACACTAGCCAACATGTGATAGAGGCCCATTACAACAGAATAAAGCCACCTTTTCAGGTCTAAGAGTTCATTCCTATCTGTTGATGTTGTATGGACTGTCTGGAGATGCTCTGGAAGACTATAGCCTTGTTCCAGTACTCTGGAAGCTAAACAGTCTATACCCAACAGATGCTTGAGGTTTTGACAGCTTAATGAAAGAAGAAGGCTGTTTTGTTCATTTCTTATATAATGTCAATACATTAATATTCTTTATGTTATTTATGTATTATTACCATAAGCTTATAGATAGAGTACATATATGTATTATCAGCACTTAAAATCTGACATTCAACCAAGGACCATGTATGGATATAACCTAGAACCTCTGCTCAGATGTAGCCTGTGGTAGCTCAGTAACCAATTGGTTTCCCAAAGCGAGGGGAACAAGGACTATTTCTAACAGGAACTCAATGAAGATACCTGATAAAACAGGATCAGATGAATGGGGGGAGGTACCCCCCTATCAGTGGACTTGGAAAGGGGCACAGTGGTGATGAGTGAGGGAGGGAGGGACTGGGAGGGAATGAGGGTTCGGGGCATGGCTGGGATACAGAATTAATAAAATGTAACTGATAAAATTAAAAATAAAAAAATTATATATTTTAAATATTTTCTTTAGTTTTTGCCATAGGTCCAACTGCTACTCCCCAGGTTTACAGAAAAAAAAATGTGATGGAAATGTTGTTTTAGCATTCTTTTAAGTTTTCTATAAATTATCAATTATTACCTTTCATTGTTACTAATCTGTCTTCCTATTTGCATCTCCTCTATGGGCATGTGAACGAACCTTCTTCCTGTGATCCGTGCCTCCATACAACCAAGGTAGACCATGATAGGCTACTTTTTACTACACCTTCTTTAAAGGCCAAGGAGAGATTCATGAAACTTGCATGCAAAATAGACTGTTCTGTTTGTGAGTATAATGGTCAATATGCTTTCAATACCACCTTCTGGGAAATGGATTGAGACCCACAGAAAGGAAGAATTTTTTTTCTTTTTTTATGATTTACTATTTATTACAATTTATTCACATTGTATCCAGGCTGTAGCACCCTCCCCTATCTCCTCCCTGTTCTTCCCTTCTTCCCTCTTCTCCCCCTATGCCTCTGTCCTAGTCCTCTGATGAAGGAGGTCATCCTCCCCTACTAGCTAACCCTAGCCTATCAGGTCTCATCAGGACTGACTGCATCCTCTTCCTCTGTGTTCCAGCAAGGCAGCCCACCTGCCCTGCTCAGAGAAAGTTGGTCAAAGACCTGGTCACTGAGTATGTGTCAGAAAGAGTCCCTGTTCCCCTTACTAGGGAACCAAGGCAGAGACTGAGCTGTCCACTGGCTAAATCTGAGCACGGGTTCTAGGTCCTCCCTAAGCATGGTCTTTTGTTGGCACATTGGTCTCAGCAGGACCCCCTGGAGCCAGAGTTTTTGGATTTCTTGGTCTCCTTGTGGAGCTTTTTTCCCCAATAGGTATTTCTTTTTTTAAATTTTATTTTTAATTACAGTTTATTCATTTTTTATTCAAGCTGTAGCCCCCTCCCTAATTCTTTCCCAATCTCACCTTACCTCCTTATTCTCCTTCCAAGGCCCTCTCCAAGTCCACTGATAGGGGAGATCCTCTTTCCCTTCCATCTGACCCTAGCCTATCAGGTCTCATAAGGACTGGCTGCATTGTCTTCCTCTGTGGCCTGGAAAGGCTGCATACCTTCAGGTGGAGGTGATCAAAGAGCAGGCTAATCAGTTCATATCAGAGAGAGTCCCTGTTCCCCTTACTCCCACTTGGAGACTGAACTGCCATGGCCTACATCTGGGTAGGAGTTCTAGGATATCCTCATGCATGGTCCTTGGTTGGAGTATCAGTCTCAGAAAAGACACCTGTGCCCAGATTTCTTGGTTCTATTGCTCTCATTTCGGAGCTTTTGTTGCCTACAAGTCTTTTTATCTCCCGTTCTTTCATAAGATTCCCTGCACTATGCCCAAAGATTGGCTATGAGCCTCAACATCTGCTTTGATACCATGCAGGGTAGACTCTTTCAGAGGCCCTCTGTGGTAGGCTCCTGTCCTGTTCACTATTTTCTCTCTCTTTGGATGTCTGTCCCATTCGCCTTTCTGAGTGAGGATTGAACATCTTACCCAGGGTCCTCCCTCCTGCTTAGCTTCTTTAGGTGTACAGATTTTATCCTACATTATTTGTCTAATGTCCACTTATAAGTGAGTATATATCATATGTGTCTTCCTGCTTCTTTGACATATCACTCAGAATGATTTAAGATGGCATCAACCAGGGAGCACCATGTCTGGGGGACACAGGATCCTAATCTCCTATATGTCTTTTTATTTCCTCCTTCTTCCATAAGATTCCCTACACTCTGTCCAAAGTTTGACTATGAGTCTCAGCATCTGCTTCAATACCCTGCGAGGTATATTATTTTCAAAGGCTCTCTGTGTTAGGTTCCTGTTCTGGTCCCTGTCTTCTAATGCTTTCCATGTCTATACTGTTTGCCCTACTGAAAGATGATTAAGTATCTTTTCTAGGGTCCTCCTGTAACCCAATTAAAAAATAGGGTACACTGTGTATCTCAGGATACAAAGTGAATAAACTGTAATTAATATTAAAATGAAAATTTAATTTAAAAAAGCCATGAATGTAATCACATAAATAAACAACGAGAAATAAAAAAAAATAATAGGGTACAGAGCTAAACAGAGAATTTTCGACAGAGGAATATTGAATGGCAGAAACACTTAAAGAAATACTCAACATCCTTAGTCAAAAGGGAAATGCAAATGAAAACAACCCTGAGATTTCACCTTACACCCATCAGAATGGCTAAGATAAAGAAACTCAAGGGATGATGCATGCTGGGGAGGTTGTGGAAAAAGGGGAACCCTCCTCCATTGCTGGTGGGAATGTCACCTTTTACAACCACTTTGGAAATCAATCTGGTGTTTTCTAAGAAAATTGGGAATAAGGCTACCTCAAGATCCAGCTGTACCTCTTCTGGGCATAAATCCCAAATATGCCTAACCATACAACAAGGACATTTGCTCAACTATGTTCATAGCAGCTATATTTGTAATAGCCAGAATCTGGAAACAACATTGATGTCCTTCCAGGGAGGAAAGAACACAGAAATTGTGGTACATTTACACAACTGACTATTATTAAAAATGAAGAAATCATAAAATTTTCAGAAAAAAATTGATGGAACTCCAAAACATCATCCTAAGTGAGGTAACCCAGAAGCAGAAAGACACACATGGCATATACTCACTTATCAGTGGATATTAGCCATATAACATAGGCTAGACATACTAAAATCTATAGTCCTAAAGAAGCTAAGCAACAAGGAAAGGAGGAAATCTTAATCACAAAGACCTGTTTCTTTAACTAATCAAAATATCCTTTCATATATATATAGTTTATTATATATATATAAAGTTTATTTACATTACACCCTGATGGTGCCCCCTCCATCCACTCCTTCCAATCCCCTCTTTTCCTCCTTCCTCTTCCCCCTCTCTCTTTCCCCTCAGAAAAGGGGAGACCCTCTCCCCAGCACATCAAGTCACATCAGGACTGAGCATATCCTCATCCACTCTGGCCAGGCAAGGCAACCCTGCCAGGGGGAAGTGGAAGGAAAAAAAAAATCTTATAACAAAAGGGTAGGTTCTTTCTAACAGAAGTTTGGCCAATCTGCTAGCATAATTAAATGTTGTTTTGCAGAAGAACCTTTTTGTTTCAGACTCTAGCAACAAAGACATTAAAATAATCATCACAGAAGTTTTTCAAAAACTAAAATTAAATCCCAAGTATTTACCTGAAATATTTCAGATGAGCATTATTGCATAGATACTTCTTTATCGATTGTTATTATAGCATTGTGAATATTTGTTAAACTATAGAAAAAAGTTATTTGCCCAAAATCAGAAAAACGGATGAGAAACTGTGATATATATACACATACATAAACACACAAATTTGTATATGTGTGTGTGTGTGTGTGTGTAGAGAGTGAAGGTAAATATTTTTTTCAATAATAAAGAAAATAAAAGGTCATTTGGAGATAAATGGAAATAACTTGTGATAAACATATTATGTGCAGTAAACCGGTTAAGTAAAGCAAATGAGTTTTCTATCATTTATGTTCAGATTTTAAACACATGCATAAAAATGTGCTTTTTTTATATAACCTTAAAGTAGTTGTGAAACTATGTAAGGGAAAAAAATGACTATTGAATTGAAAAGCTTACAACAGGAAAGAAATGGAGGTGTGGAAGAATATATATTTAACATACCATATAAAAATATTATGTAAAATTTTTCTCACTTAAGGTTAAATTATATAATGAATATATACAACAAAAAGTGGAGAAAATATTAAGAAAAATAGAAAAAAATAATATCAGTAAAATACCTAAACAATGAATAGCATAATAAATTCATTTTAACATTTGGGATCTAGATTCTTGACAGGAAGCCTTGAACAGTATTATATAAATCAGTTACAATTTCACAGCCAAAATTTATACTAGAATCTTGCTTCAGAGTATCAACTCTTAAAAGCTACATACTTGAATGAATAATGTTCTTCCTTAACTTATTGTTTTGATGATGACAGTGGATACTTTGATAAGTTATTTTGAGATGCTTTCAAACAAATTCTATAATTTTCACTGATCACCTAGCTTCACAGTGCTCAATCCAAAAATATTCATTGAATCTGACTTCAAATCATTTGCTATTTTCTGCAACTAACTCATTTTCAATGACTATGTTTTGTTGTTGTTGTTTTTTATGATGATCAAAAGTATGTAGCGTAAATTCTGACAGTGTAGAAACAATCAATGCATTGTAAGAAGTCAGGGCAGTTTTTGATATGCTCTAGTATACAACAAGAACATTTATTCAATCAATTTTGTATCAGCTTTACTTGTAATAGCCAGAATCTGGAAACAACCCAGATGTCCCTCCGTGGAGGAATGGGTGCAGAAATTGTGGTAAATTTACACAATAGAATACTATTCAGCAATTAAAAACAAGGAAATCATGAAATTTGCTGGCAAATGGTGGGAACTGGAAAAGATCATCCTGAGTGAGGTATCCCAAAAGCAGAAAGACACATATGGCATATACTCACTTTTAAGTGGATATTAGACATATAATATAGGATAAACATACTAAAATGTGCACCCTTAAAAATGCTAAGCGAGAAGGACCCTGGGTAAAATGTTCAATCCTCATTCAGAAAGGCAAATGGGATGGAAATCAAAAGAGGGAGAAAACAGGGAACAGAACAGGAGTCTACCACAGAGGGCCTCTGAAAGACTCTACCCAGCAGAGTATTAAAGCAGATGCTGAGACTCATAGCCAAACTTTGGGCAGAGTGAAGGAAATCTTATGAAAGAAGGGAGAGATGGGAGATCTGGAGGAAACAGGAGCTGCACAGGGAGCGAAACAGAACCAAAAATCTGGTCCCAGAGGTCTTTTCTAAGACTGATACTCCAACCAATGACTTTGCCTGGAGATAACCTAGAACCCATGCATAGCTGTAGCCCATGGCAGTTCAGTGTCCAAGTGGGTTCGCTAGTAAGGAGAACAGGGGTTGTCTCTGATATAAACTCAGGGGTTGGCTCTTTGATCAGCTCCTCCTGAGGGGGGAGCAGCTTTACCAGGCCACAGAGGAGGACAATGCAGCCAGTCCTGAAGAGACCTGATAGGGTAGGCTCAGATCGAAGGGGAGGAGGACTGACCCTATCAATGGACTTACAGAGGGGCGTAGGAGGAGAAGATGGAGGTAGGGTGAAATTGGGAGGGAATGAGAAAGGGGGATACAGCTGGGATACAAAATAAATAAAATACAATTAAAAATGATTAATTAAAAAATGAAAATGTAAAAAGCAGTTTTTGAATAAGACAAGTTTTTTGGAGTGGTTATACAGTCTCCCAAGCAGAATATTTGAAAATGTGAACATTTACATAATTTTACTAGGATTATGGATTAAATAATTAGTTATTTTAATTTATCTTTTTCCAAATTGAATGATCCAAAATGAAGGTTATTTTGTTTTCATATGTCATTATTGTATTTGATATGATAATACAGAAGAATGAATAAATATTATTGTGTCTTTCAATCATTTGTCACCTTGAAGTGCAGTTTTGGTTTGATCTTCTGTGTTTTGGTTCATTCAATAATTAAGCTTTCTTTATTACAAACTGGAAACCTATGAATTAAAAATACATGATTTTAAAAAGGAAAGCATGTTTTGAGAAGACTTGGGAATTTTGAAAAACAGTAGGGCATCCTGAGTTGAGCCTTCAGTCAGCTGAAGATATAGACAGTCAGCAGTTTTCACCCTTAAAAGTTTGTGTCCAACAGAAAAAGCCTTACCATTTTAATAAAAATCTCTGTGACTCTTCCTAGGTTTGTGAAGTTAAAAATAAGTCTGTGAAAATAGCCTAAAACATTTTGTACCTTTTTTCAGCAATAGATAATTGCTGCTAGGAGTGTTTAGGGGATGAATCGTGGCAATTTGGTAACAGGAAGAAAATGGTAGCAATTATCATACTGAGAGAACTGACTTTCTTTAGGACCCTTTCCAGGGCCAGATGTAGCAGCGCAAGCTCTGCTACAGCACATGTGTTTCTACCAACCACTGATGCATAAAAATAACCTGTTGATTATACCTGCCCACTGTCCATCAGCTCCTCCTCTAGTATTGCTTAAGCCTTATTCCTTCTTTATTACCCTCATGTTATCCCATTCTTCCATTCCATAATGGAAACATTTAAAAAAAGAATAAAAACTGGTTATGTGATAAAATAATGTAAAAAATTATTGATGATGATTGATTTATTTCAAGGAAATTATCTGTTTAAAAATCTAGGAAAAGTTATGAAGCCAGTGGTTAAAATGACAATTATTTACTTTTAGAAAAGAAACTTTTAAATTTGAGTGTCACTCTTCAAAAGATATTTCCAAATATCTCTTGTCCTTGAACTGTGTTCTCTCTGCCTCCAGTCTTGCATAAGAGGCTACTTCTCTTCCCCGAAAGACTCAGAAAATACACTTAATGTCCAGAAAAGTAAATTGTCCTTTAGTTAACAACCTGACACAATTGTATAACACTTTACTCCCATATTTTGACTCTGTTTTGATTACTTCAGGTGTAATAACTTAAAAATTGTAAGATTTAATGATTGTATTGTATAATGTGCAGTTTTCAATTGTGGGCTGCACATTTTAAAATACGCATACTTTAAAATAAAGCAGCCTCTCCTCTATCATGTTATTAGTAAGATCATCTTAGAATTTTGCTATGGATATTTAAAATTACATATGATGCATGTCCAAGCACAGTTGGAACACAAGGTTCTTCCAGTTTGAGTAGCAAACATTCCTTTATAATTGTAAATATTTAATATTGATGAATTTATCATGGATTAGTTTCAGGGTCTATACATTTTCAATTACGACTTCTCTACTACCTATATATTCTACTCTCAGTTGCTTATAAAATTTTCATAGAGAAATCCTAGATACAGCTAAAGTTACATATACATATACTTACACACACACACATATATGAGTAATAACAGAACCTCTAACTTTTTTTATGCTCTGTGAGAATTAAATGTATAAAAGTTTTTTCTATATGTAAAAGTGTGTGATTTGATTGATATAACAATCATTATCAAAATAACTCTAAGCATTCTTCAAAAGAACAAGTTATAATAGGAGACTCTGCCTGCCTGTACAAAATCACCACCAAATGGACAAAGCAGACTGACTAGTCATACCCAAGTTCTGTACCTGCACGTTATTTTTCATTCTCACTAGTTGAGTCCCTACACCAATGGCCCAATAGAACTTCACAAAGGTAGGTAGGTATCTTTCTTTGTACCTTCAGTGTCCCCAAAGTTCCTGTTATAAGGCCCTCACATACAGTGCAAACAGTAAAGTGAGGGATATTTTGGTAATTAAGATCTAATGGTTAGCAGGTTATCGAGAGATTGAATGTGTGGAAGAGGGTCATTGCCCCTTCCTCTTTTTGTTCCCCAGGTACTATGAAGTGAACAGACGTGCTCAACTACTGTTGTGCTCTCATATACAGTACTGGTACAAAAAGCAAATTAAAAAGACCTGAAGCTTCAGAATCTATAAACAGCAATAAAACTTTTATGTTCATAAATTGATTTAGCTTTGGTATTTGTCACAGTAACAGAAATCCTGACTGATACAGTCTTAGTTGATCTACACGACTTGTTCCATTGGGTACCACTCAAGTGATTACAAAAGAAAAGTTTTCACACTATTATTCTCCATAACGTTTTTATAATTATTTTATAACGTTTTTATAATTTTATTGGTTACATATTTACTTAAGTACATTATCAATGACAATTTTCCAGGTAGGACAAATGGACAAATGACAGGATAAAATGTAAACCAGTACAAGAGTAACATTTGACCAGTGTACAAATAGATGTTTCATAAACTCTAAACAGGTCAACAAAATGAGTAAAAAAAAGAAGTTAACAAACTGTAACTAATATTTAAAAAATAAAAATTTAAAGCATTCCCACATAGTTGTACAACTCTAAAATGAATGGAATGCTAACAGCAATAGGTAAAATTAAGACAGAGAATTTGCACTGATGATTTTAACCAGAACATTTCATTTTGTACTAATGTAAAAGTTTTCATAAACACAAGTTAAAACATGATATGATGAACGGAATTCTCACATATTGTTAATGTTACCATGAGAGCCTGATTCAGCACTTTTCATCAGTAGCTGAGATCAGCAGCTCTTTTCTAATCTCTTATTAGAAATAAAACATTGGCAACCTTATGCCATACTATATAAAGGAAAATTATTTGTGAGAAAGTTTATTTTGTTTTGTTCTTTTGATTCAGAAGATGGCAACATGGTTTGTCTTAAATTACCAAAATATTATAAAGATTTGATTATCTCAGTATATAATTTTATTTCTCCATGTATATGCTATGACTTTAAATTACATCATGTTTGTTACTTGTATTTATTTAATTGATGAGAGGAGCCTATTCTCCAGAAATTCTCAATGAACATCTTAATCACATACTCATTTTGAAATATCTAATTTATTGTTGCAGAAATCTTGAGTGACCTTCAGTTTACAAACAGAACTTGGATTAATGATTGAAGCCTGATCTGCCATTGAGATCCTATATTCCCAGACTGCTCTCCAGATCCTGGTGCTACTGAGATCTTTTGTCCTGTATAACAGATTTATGAAAACCCACTGACAGCTATCTCAGATATAAGCCTGAATAATCCTTACCGCTCTCAGGCACCGTCAACTCCACAGCTTGTGTGTCCTTCATGCAAATCATTAGAATAATAAGACATTTGACAACGCTACTGAATTTCTTTGGAGAGCATACATTCATATCCATCTTACTAATTTTGAGACTTTATAAAATGCTTTTAATTAGCAATTTTCAGAGAACATTTTAAACACACTTCTAACTACATTTTTAACAGTTCAGTATGCACACTTATACTCATGGGTGTCCATTATGTTTAAAATATGTTTATTGTAGTTTATTCTGATATTTTTATTTCCAAAATTATTCTTTTGAACTCTCGTTACTATGATATGTATTCAATTTTATTTAAATGTACTTCAATTCAACAAGCTAGCTTGGGATACATAATGAATTGAGTGTCTGTGACAATGAATATCAAATAGATTTTGTGTGTGTTACTATCAAGAAATAAAATATATTTCATATCTTCTAAATATGAACACTCTGTTTAATGGGTGGTTTGTGTGCCTATGCTATTCATTCAGCTCAAACTATATGACCTTATGTTCACCAGGACACGTTGCCCTCCCCACCTTAAATATACTTAATGCTTTTTTCTGTCCCAGCACTCATTTCCCCTAACCAGTTGGGGCATATCTTGTAAACAGAATAAATAATTAGCTACTTAACAGCTTCTTACTTAGAACATGAATTTTTAATCACTTAAGTGCAACATGGCAGAATAAGTGAACATATGCCTATATTTTCCTGGGAAAATAATGATCAGAATCACTGTTCTCAGCATGCCTCTAAAAACATTCACAGTGCTAATGGAGCTCAGTGGCCTTAGGACACTATTCAGTTACCAGGAGTGCAGCTACATTTCTTGGAAAGATTTTGGGTTCTATACACACATGCGTGCACATGCGCACACACACAAATAATAATAATAATAGTTATTATAATAAATATTGTTAATGAATAAAGTAAGTTTTGTGAACCAGAGAGCTCTCTAGAAATGTCCTCTTCACTATTCCATTTATCATATTCATAGTCAGAGAGAACCATGTTTGGGTTGCATAAGATACATTTTAAGTAGGGCCATCACTTGCTTAAATTCCAGGTTTTGAGTGCGAAAAAAAGAAAGAAAGAAAGAAAGAAAGAAAGAAAGAAAGAAAGAAAGAAAGAAAGAAAGAAGAAAGAAAGAAAGAAAGAAAGAAAGAAAGAAAGAAAGAAAGAAAGAAAGAAAGAAAAAGAAAGAAAGAAAAAAAGAAATTGATGGTAACAATTATTTCCCATAAAGATTATACTGACTGGCCTGCTCTTTGATCACCTCCCCCTGGGGGGGAGCAGCCCTACCAGGCCGTAGTAGAGGACAATACAGCCACTTTTGATGTGAACTGATGTACTAAGATCAGAAAGAAGAGGAGAACCTCCCCTATCAGTGGACTTGGGGAGTGGCATGAATGCAGAAAGGAGAGGAAGGGTGGGATCGGGAGGGGAGGAGGGAGGGGCTTATGGGGGGGATGAAGAATGAATAAAGTGTAATCTATGAAAATTTTTTTTAAAAAAAAGATAATTTAAGAACCTTAAATGACTTTCAAAAGTGGAGGAAAACAGGGAGTTAGTCAAATTACATGGAACACGTCTCGCCCCTGGGGGCAATGGTTTCCTGAACCTACTCAGACCTCGGAAACCACCACTGCTAGTTCTAGAACTGATGCAGGATATTCCAACGAGGGGGTTAAGGCTTCTCATAATATTTCCTATAAGTCCACACCTGTTTGTTTATAACCCCCATTTCTACTCATTGTTAGCCAGATAGAGCCAAGTAATTGTGGTAATGATACTTGCTTTTTTGCCCAATGCCGGAATGCTAGTGAAGTTAGCTATGCCCTGGTTACTCGCATGCCTTGCTGGGTGCCTGTGCCTGTTGATGCCCCTCACGCTATGTCTCTCTTCAGACAGGGATCTTGGAATTACAGCCGCCATTGTTACTGCCATCTCATTGGCAGCTGTTGGAGCTACCACCGCGGCATTAGCCATGAGTCATACTATGCAGACTGCTCAGACCATAAATAATCTTTTAGCCAATGTAGCTCGTGCTCTAGATGTAAAAAAAGGAATTAATGCTCAACTAAAAGGAGACTTGATGGTGTTCAATCAGAGGATTGACCTCATGCAGTAGCAAATTGATACCCTATGGCAAATCGCTCAACTTGGCTGTCAATGGAAGTATGCTGGACTTTGTGTCACTAGCATACAATATGAGAATGTTTCCCATGCTGCAAATATGTCTAAACAATTGTCTAGCTATATTTTAGGTAATTGGACCGAAGAATTCGATACTATGATGGAGCAGCTGAGAGTGGCCATTGTTACGGCAAATTCTACCAGAGTGGACTCAGGACTAGCCACAGGAGTATCATCATGGATTGCTGCAGCCATGAATCATCTGAAGGAATAGGCGGGCATGGGAGCTTTAGCAGGCCTTCTGGTGTTGGTCGCCTTGGTTTGCCTGTGGTATATATGCAAGGTTAGAGTCTCACAACAGTGTAATGCAGCCATGATCATTCAGGCCTTTACAGCCATTGAAGCAGGACAGTCTCCCCAAGCATGGTTGGCTACCATAAAAAGCTAAAATGTTACGCTCAGGATGCGAGGCTAAGCACTGCACTCAGGGTCAGCCACTCTCGACCCAGAGAAGAGCATGTCTGATTGCATGCGGGTTGATGCCCCAGGTCGTGCCTCTGAGAAAAAGGTATCGGACGGGTCTGATGCTCTTTGGGTGGATGACACCTAAATGAACATTGGTACAAAGTCCCAATTTATTTCTAATATCAGAGATCAGACCTCTACTCTTGCCTGACGCGTCTAAAACAAAAAGGGGGAACTGTAGAGAGCTGCGTAATACTGTGCCTCAAAGATGGAGCTGGTTTCCGCCTTCCACCTTCCCGATGGTGAGTGCTCTCTGTCACAAACAACTCCATATTTGGCTAAGGCTGAGGATCTGGCTTGCTTCCGTGTATGTGGACCTATCTGCATTGCCCACGAGGCACGCTGGGGTTGGCTACCCAGAGGCTATTTTAAGCTGTGGGCTGGCTTTCCCCAGGGTCAGAAGATTGCTCAAGGTTCCTGAATAAACTGCATTGAGAAGAACAACAAAAAAAAAAAAGAACAGAAAGAAGGAGAGGAGGACCTCCCCTATCAGTGGACTTGGGGAGAGGCATGCATGCAGAAAGGGGGGGTGGGTGGGACCGGGAGGGGAGGAGGGAGGGACTTATGGGGGGATACAAAAGGAATAAAGTATATTTAATAAAAGTTAAATAAAAAATTTAAAAAAAGATTATACTATATTTTGTTTTGTGCTTTTACCAGAAAAAGTGTAGTTTGTGTCTTTAACTATAAAGTTTCTACTACCCTCCTGTTATAGTAATTATAACAATTTTCTTATGAAGGTGGTGCTGTAACTCATACTGAGAAGCCAATTAGCTCTTTCTGTACTAGATTTATATAAGCAGTCTTTAGCATGTCTTGATATATCTATCCCAAATTAGGTTATATGCCCCAATTTTAAATGTTACAATTCTCATTTGTCTTATCAAAAGGAATATGTTGAATAAGTTTACATAGACTAAGCTTTTTTATTAATTCTTGCCTGATAGACAACTTTTTCAAAAAGTTCCAGATCATGCAGTATTTGTTTATTTTCCTTTCTATGAGTCATATTTGAATTACGAGGAACAAAATTTTAAGCTGGTTATTCTCCTGAATCCAAGGAAAACATTTTACTTTCTTTCTTTGCCCTCTCTTTTCTTCCTTCCATTCCCTTTTCTTTCTTTTTTCATTTTCTCTCTTTCACCATCTCCTTTTGAACTAAAAATGTATACATATAAAGCGTTATTTCAATTTAAACCATTAGCAAGACCTGTGGTTGAACACTATGCTGCTACTAATGGATCCACAGTGCATTATGACACCATTTATAATCCCCCTTGGGAGCTGTAGGCACATAACACACACATTTGATTTTAAGTCTAAAAGGGTATACTAATGGTTTCAGCACTTTAGTGTTAAGTAATAAAAATTTCTCTCCATTGATAGGAAATGTGTTGTAACATAATCCATGTTTTCATGGGATAATAGGAATTTGTCTCACTTTATTGGAAGTGTACTTAAATTTCAAATTAGACTGGGAATTAAGAGGAAGAAAGGCTGCAGTTGTAGTTTTACCTTAGTGAACCCTGGCTAGATTCTGTCACATATGTATATATCAGGTGACCTTATTCTACTTTAATGCAGTAAATACATGGATCAATGTCCATGTCAAATTGTGAGTACACTGAGACTTAACACCTATGGTTTATTACATCATTGTTGTTTATTTTCATTTCATAATTCCTTCCTCTTTCTTTGAATTTCTTCTCTTCATCTTTTCTCCTTTTGTTCCCTAGAATTTCTAAAAATAAATAAATAAATAAAATTTCCTTTGAATATTTGATGGTTAAAGTCTTAACACAAAAAAAACTTTCAATTTAAGTAAGAGAAGACTTTGAAAAAGACTAGAAACTCAAAAATTTTGATGAGGAAACAAAAACCTCTGTAGTTATTCAAACAATATATTTTGAATCTTGAATAACTTCTTAGTTTTTTAATTAAATTTTTATATTAATTACATTTTATTTGCTTTGCTTCCCAGCTGTAGCCACTACCCTCATTCCCTCCCAATCCCACCTTCTCTCTCTCTCTCATCTCCTCTCATGCCCCTCTTCAAGTCCACTGATAGGGGCGGTCCTCCTCCCCTTTCATCTGATCCTAACTTATCAGATCTCATCAGGACTGGCTGCAATGTCCTGCTCTGTGGGGGGGAGGGGGTGTCAAAGAGCCAGCCACTGAGTTCGTGTCAGAGATAGTCCCTGTTCCCCCACAGTGAGCTGCCATGGGCTACATCATCTCAGCAGGGGTTCTCATTTATATACATGAATACCTTGGTTGGAGTATCAGTCTCAGAAAAGACCCCTGTGCCCAAATATTTTGGTTCTGTTGCTCTCCTTGTGCAGCTCCTGTACTCTTCATGAAATTAGCAGGCAAATGGTAGGCTCTAGAAAAGATCATCCTGTGTGAGGTATTCCAGAACCAAAAGACACACATGGTATATACTCACTTATAAGTGTATATTAGACCTATAAGATAGGATAAACATACTAAAATCTGTACACCTAAAGAAGCTAAACAAGAAAGAGGAGGACCTGTGGTAAGAGGATCAATCCCCACTTAGAAAGACAAAGGGGAAGAACATTGGAAGAAGGAGAAAGCAAGACAGGGAACAGAAAGAAAAGACAGAAAACAGTACAGGAACCTACCATAGAGGGCCTCTGAAAAACTCTACCTAGCAATGTATCAAACAGAGGTTGAAATTCATAACCAAACTTTGGGCACAGTACAGGGGATCATATGAAAGGAGAGGGAGTTAGTAAGACCTGAAGAGGACAGTTTTTTTTTTCTTATCTACCATTTATCTTTTATTTTATCTTTTTCATTAATTTTTATTTTTTTATATTAATCACAGGTTATTTACTTTGTATCCCAGTCATAGCCCTCTCCCTCATTCCCTCCCAATCCCACCCTCCCTCCCTCATCTCCTCCCTGCCCCTTTCCAAGTCCACTATATTGGAAGGTTAAACTTTAGAAAATGAGATCTTTATGAAATACAGAATGGACATTTTGGTTTAAAATTTTGGAGAAAGTAATTATATTAGAAAAAGGGATAATGCTTCAAGCTCAGATTCTAAAAATAAAAAAAGCAGAGATGGACTTTGGGCAGCAAGTTATAAATGTACACTAAAGCTTTTCTATTCTTATGTCCCAAACACAGAAAGAAGAAACAACAAAGGAGCATTCATTGATCCATGTTAATGCTGTCAGGTTCCTTCCTCCACATTTGATAGCTTTCTGTTTTGTCTTCCAAATACAATCCTTCACA
The DNA here is from genome assembly GCA_010120015.1 of Rhombomys opimus. Taxonomy (NCBI): domain Eukaryota; kingdom Metazoa; phylum Chordata; class Mammalia; order Rodentia; family Muridae; genus Rhombomys; species Rhombomys opimus. The sequence continues at coordinate 831,778 of REGO01000461.1, read as the reverse complement.
AAGGACCTTATGGTGTGGTCTCAAGGGTGAAATAAAGACCCATTTTGAATATACATAAATTCTAACATTTGAGGGTATCTAGACGTGTGCATGGTGCATGTACCCGTCACACGCCAAGTACTGGATGCAGCATGATGCATAATCTGCTGTAATAACAGAATTATTAAACAGCTAGCAAGACAAATACCAAGGAACTGGGGATGAGGTGGGCACCATTTTTGTGGAAAAGCCATCTTATGTAAATAGTATGTCACTGAGCTAAAGCCTTTTATCTTCATGTACATCTCTTCTTGCGTTTCCTCAGACTTTGTTTCCACCCATAACAGCTCGCTGAGTAGACTCTATCTTACTCTATCAGGATTACAATGTGGGCATATTAAGCATCATTTTAATGTGTTATTACAAAATGAAATGAGCTTCTAAGAATGTTTCAGAATTAAAATAACATTTTCGAATTCAAAGCTTTGCTGTGAAATAATCTTCATTTTTCTATGGTATCAGTATTTATGTAATGCATACAATGCCTGAACAACATTAGTTCTGGCCTAATCTTTAAAAATGTTATATTTATCATACTTTTAGATTTAAAATTGTCACCAACATGTTTACATGGGGAGGTTTATTAAATATTGAATCAAATGCTATAGAAAAATAAATATTACTCATTTATTCTAATAATAAAATGATAATAAGATCAATAATAAAATGGTAAAATGATTCCTCACATTTGCTATACCAAATATGCAAGATGTTAGAAGTGTTTCACTTCCTTTTTCCTTTTTCTTTTTTCTTGTTTTTGGTTTATTTTCTTCCACTTTATGTTATTGTACAAACAACAAGTGTCAAGGCCGACTGTATTCTGAAACACACATGCCTTGCTCGATGGAAGGCTGAAGGTTAGAAAGCTAGTTTTGTTTTTTTTTTTTTTCATGTTACCAAAAGTGCATTCAGAAATCTGAAATCCTTTTTTACTTTATATTCAACTCTGTTAATTTTGAGTAAGATGTCATATATGTAAAAAAAATGGTAGATTTGGTACAATTGATTTCCTAAAGCACAGAATGATTCTTCTATGCTGTGCATACTTACAAATCTAATGTTGCTCTTTGCTTAAGTTAAACCAAACAACTAAAAAGCTTTTTCACTTCTAAAGTGAAAGGATGGAATGTTTCTGGTTTGTGTGACACAAATGGTTAATTTGAACGCACAGTGATAAGGAAAACAATGAAAGACAGTAATAGGGCTGTCAGTGCCAATTGAACTAAGACAATTGTGCCAGCAGTTGGAATGCCATATGGAAAAATGAAGCCTGCTTTCATAACCAGGATGGAGAAAAATCTGTCAAGGGTTATTTTCGTTGCATATTCATGACCTCATAAATTGTGTTAATTGCTAAAAGAATGAGAAATCACCAAGAATGAATTTATTGTGATGGGAATATGACTTGTTGAAAATAGAAATAAAAAATTTACAGTCTATTCAGTTGGAAGATCAATGTTTTGAATCCTCTCATTTAAAAACAAGTGAAGAAAAATTAAACTTTATTTTGGCCATAATAAAATATATTTGATAAATCTTCCTATATTTATAGATATTAGTGTCCCATAAATATTGAGTCATTAATCCTATAAATTTTAAGAGATACACAAATATATGGAGGTTTGAAATAGTCAAACACATTAAATGACCATGATAATGGATAGTGTATTAGTTTATAAAGAACTGTATCTGTGGAATCTGTTGCTAGAAAAACAATTTACTTGTGTTGTTTTTATTGCTAACTTTTGAATAAACATAAAAGACATAAAACTAGTTCCACAACAGAAGTCTTCTGTGTTTAAGCTAGCTGCTTATCTTTTACTTAATTGATTGCATTCCTGGAAATTGCTCAACTATCTGTGTCATCTAACTCACTTCTGTACTCAATTCTTCCTCTACTGATAGAGGGTATTCTTCTGTTTCAACTGTTCTTGATGTTCTCTCCTAACTCGAGAAAACAGACCAAATTTTGATGTCAAACCTAAATTATTAACTTTGTATTTATCTATGAAAATATCTAAGTAATACACACAAATCCTACACAGAGGTACTCCTAAGATAACTGTAAATACCCCCCCCCCCTTAGGGACCTGTCATTCACAGATACATGAACTGGTTCTATCATTAGATGGTAGGTCACTGGTAGTACATTTTCTGATGGGTCAAATCTGCTATTCATTTCACTTAGCATTCTTGATAAATAATATATTGTTTCCTAACTAGGGTATGTACGATGAAGATTAGATTTGGAAAATTTAATTTGAATTTTCAGTTACCAGTTGGATATTTTCAAAGTTAACATTGATTTACTTCTAGAAATTTCACAGCTGTTGTGGGCTGGATGTAAGTTAGCTCTTGAAGGGTTCATGCGGTTCATGTTGGAGGATTAACCTCATATTAAAGACCTGATACATGTGGGACCTTAAAGAGCTGAAATATGATAACAAAACCTTGAATAGCTCTAAATATCAGCTCAAAAAGGTAGAGTAGTTTCAGCAATACTTATTCTCAATTTCAGACGTTAAAAAAGATGGAAAATAGGAGAAAATATGTGGAGATATTAACATATGAATCCATTTATAGAAATAGACCTTTCCAGATTACAGAATATACAGGTAATCATTCTTCCTTTTTTCTCTAATCATGCTTATATTCTTCTATTCAATCTTTTTTTTTTCCACTCCTCTTAGCAATACATTCCTTATGCCTGTTATTTTAATGGATGCATTCACTTGAATTTATTTTTTGGTTGTTATTTCTACTTTTTCACTGGTGATGTGTTTTTCTTCTGCTAGAAGCACAGTAGTAATTGTCCATCACACATTTCATCCCACAAGTAATAATGGTGAGCTAGAGCATTTCTGGACAGATACATACTATTCCTTGAACGGAACAGTAAATTTACCCATGCCCTCTAACCCTTTGTTTTTCTTTTTCCTCCATAGATAACACTAGACTTGTTTCTCATGGTTAAACTGCCCCTGCCCCCTCGCCCCCTGGACAAGAGGTAAAGTTGGGAATTGATGCAGGAAATGAAAAGAAAAAAAGTCTAGTTACTGGATGCTTGAAAAATCACAGGTAGAACAACTGTAAGGATCTCTGCATTGACATATTTATTTTATTTTTTATTATTTTATTTTATTTTATTTCATTTTATTTTATAGCAGTGAAATTCTGACTCTACTGTTTAGATGTCCAAGACTGCACAATCTAATTCAATAACTGTGAGCTTTTCTGAGAATGGACCACTTCTAACTCTTAAATATTGTAAGATTTTTTTACATTTTAAGTCTTCTAGATTTTGTGAGTTCAAGAAGGATTGTGATTGGTTGACTTTGTTTCACTTGCATGAATAATTATTTTACTACAGAGAAGCATTGCTAATTTGCTAGGAAGTCTGTTTCAAATCCTGAATACCACAGTGGACAAAAACTATTGAATATTGGGAAATTAAGATTTCCTCTTTGGGGAAATGTCCTAATTTGTATTCAATTGCCTAATTAATGGTCACAAATCTTCTCTACCAGAAATGACTAGAACCAGGAGAAACCACTGTGTATAAAGATATAAACATAGTTAATTTCCATTTCATTGGAGTTTTCAATGATCCCTTGAGATCTGATTAAGCAATCATATGGCCCTTAGCAGTGCTTGTAACTAGTCCAGGGCATTTGGGAATGCTACCCACTACGTGGTAAAAATTCATTATCAGTATTTTATCTCCATTTATTAAGTATCTACATAGAGAAAACATTGGGGCTTTGAAAGGTTATTTTTATAAACCAATCACAGAAAAAAAATTAAACTGAAGGATCTCTTGAGTGATGGTGGAAAGATATATAGTTCTTAAAGGGCTAAAAGATTCTATTGGCCAATTCAGCTCAGATATTAAGAACATCTGTTCACAGAAATTTTGTTTTGGTGCATCATATATATTAGTAGGAGACAATGTTAGTTGAAATTTTTAGGCTAAATGAGTACCTTTGTGTTTACACATGAATATACTAAATGCTGGTCTTAGGTTTCTATGCCATTCATTCATTTCAATTTTCAAACTGTAAAACATTTATGATTCTATCAAAGTTGAATATCAGCTGATGCCTTGGATTCACTGGTTGACTCCCTTTAGATTTAAAAATCCACAAGTGGTATCATTTTGTGGGGTAAGCAAAAATATAATAGTTACCGTTTCTTTGGCTGATTTCTTGAGGTCACTGTTAAAATATACTATAAATTAACTCATGTAATGCAAACCATAAATCTGTGCTATAGTTTTGCTGTGGTTTGCATTCAAGATTCATGATAAAATTTGTTCAGTATGACAGATTTGAGAAATTATGGGACTCTGAAGTTTCTATGGAATCCAGTAATTCTGAATGAACTTGGTATTTCTGAGCACACATTACTGCAAAGTGAGGCTAAGGCTCAGGCCCTGTTCATCCCTCTGCATTTTCACTAAGAAAAAGCCATCCAGTTTTGAACTTCTAACCTCAGAAACTGTGAGGTTAATAAACTGCTTTTTTTATAAATTAATCTCTTGTTTTATTTTATAACAGCAGTAATGGACTTAGACACAATAACAGATCTACTCACTTTTCAAATGAGAAAACATCTTTCAGCAATGGCTGGCCTAAAAATGCATACCTAGAAATGATGCAGATGTTATTTGAATTTATTCAGCTGATCCCAGATGCAGTTTGGATGCAACCTGCATTTCTGTTTATTGACAACTGAATGAGCTTTTAGATATATATATATTTTTTTGCATTCTGTAAAAGTTCATGCTTCATGGTTGGCCCCACAACCAAGGGTAAGTCATTACAAACTGGACTCTGTGGATTATAGAATGAGAAGTAGAAAGAAGAACAAATTGAATGATTAGAGCTATGAGTGAATCTGGGAAGAGATATGAATATATGGGTTAATCTCATCCAAATGGAGTATATGAACATTTTGAATAAATGATGAAAATATAATTTTATGAGTCTTAGTATCTGCTTTGATACACTGCTAGGTAGAGTCTCTCAGGGGCCCTTTGAGGTAGGCTCCTGTCCTGTTACTTGTTTTCTTCTATGTCAATGTACCTCCCATTTGTCTTTCTAAGTGAGGGTTGATCATCTTACCCTGGGTACTCTTTCTTGTTTATCTTCTTTAGGTTTATAGATTTCACTATGTTTATCATATCTTATAGGACTATATGAGTGAGTATATACAACCAACCCTTCGGCAGAGTGCAGGGAAACATATGAAAGAAGGGGAGTTTGTATGACATGATAAGGATAGGATCTCCATAAGGACCAAGTATATCTGGGCACAGGGGTCTTTTCTGAGACTGACATTCCACCAAGGACCATGTATGAATATAGCCTAGAACCTCTGTGCAGATGAAGCCCGTGGTAGCTCAGTAACCAACAGGTTTCCCATAGTAAGGGGAACAGGGACTATTTCTGACAGGAGCTCAATGGCAGGCTCTTTGACTTCCCCACCCCCCAAGGAAGGAGCAGTCCTACTAGGCCACAGAGAAGGACTTTGTAGCCAGTTCTGAAGATACCTGATAAAACAGGATCAGATGAAAGAGGAGGAGGCCCTCCCCAATCAGTGGACATGGAAAGGGGCAGGGAGAAGATGAGGGTGGGAAGGAAGATTTGGGAGGGAATGAGGGAGCAGATACAGCTGGGATACAGAGTTAATAAAATGTAACAAATAATTAAAAAAAAAAAGAAAATATAATTTTAAAATATAAAGTAATAAAAGTAAATGTATTATACCTGGTGTATTTCATTACTCAGGTATTCAAGAAGAAAATGTGTAGAAGTTACCAGAATTGATGAATTTTGGCTGAAGAAAATTAAGAATACAAATTATTATTTTTAAACTTCAGCTTAACATAGAATATAAAAAACCAAATCCTTAGGTGTTTTAGGATGTCTGTGTTTTAAAAGTATCCAGGTAATTAATTAAAAAATATTAATGTAAAACCAACTTTAGTCATCATCAGTTTTCTTATTTTCCTGTCACACATGTTATTTTTAATTTAACATATATCAACAGATGCACTATATCACTTGGTGATTTTCATAATTATTGTCAATGATTTACCATCTTTTAAAGTGCTGCAGATATAACTCAGGGCCTTATGCATAGCTCGTGAGTTTTGAACAACAAAGATCTGCACTATGCTTTCAAACACATCTCAAAAAACATCCATCCATTTTTTCCTCTTGGAACTACTAATCGGTCACTGTGAAGGCTAATGTAATATTTTAATCTTACAGTGTAACAAAAGAAACAAAGAACTCTTTAAGTAAATCACATTGCATAAAATCTGGAGGATAAAAAAAAGGTCACAATCAATCCTATTTAGTAGTAGCAATAATGTGAAATTGCTTGTAAGGTCTAATGTGTGCCTTTTTATGACCCAACTTGCAATATGAACCAGTAAAACTAACCTAAAATAACAAGCAATGTCTACTAACATTGTGAGTCTTATATGTTACCGCTGTAAAACAGAATCATTGATCTTTGATCTTAATTACTATTATTCCTTTAAGCCATGGTGGCAAATAAAATTGCTACTGCCCTCTAGAGAGTCTGTTTCCTTGAACTGCTTCTAAGCCTTGAATTATGAGAGAGCAAAACCAGTTCAAACATTACAGCAGTGTACGGCTAGTTTAACTACTAGAGAGTAAATGATACCAGTTCCGAGTAAAAACGGCAGGAATAAGTGAGGTGTTTATCAGGTTTTCTAGGCAAACATTCCCATTGTTAAGAAGAATGTATATAGGAAGACCTAATATTGCCTTTACTAAAGTCAGGTGGAAGGGGATGTCCTCCCTTATTAGTGGACTTGGAGAGGTGCATGGGAGGAGATGAGGGAGGAAGGGTGGGATTGGGAGAGAATGAGGAAGGGGGCGAGAGCTGGGATACAAAGCGAATAAAATGTAATTAACATAAAAAATAAAAATTTAGATAAAAAAGAAGACTTAATAGCAACATGTGTAAAAAGAAAATATGAAAAATAAATGAGGACTAAGGTTTTACATTAATGTATTTTTAAAAAATTAGCTACCATTTAAAAATTACGGATATCCTAAAAATACTAATCTTTTTGTTTCCTTATCTATCTGCCTATCTATCATCTATCTATCAATCTATCTACCATCATCTCATTTTTTAAAAAAATATTTACTTATCTTTCTCTTTTCTTTTTATTTATCCTTCTCTTATACAATAATTTTATTCCAAATTTAGAAATATCTTGAAAGTAAACTTTCATGCAAGTAAACTAGAACTGTAATGTATCTATCAAATGGTAACATTGTAGTATTATTTAAAATAGTTCTTAGTGTTTAACAACCACTCATTATTGCACAAAGTGTACTTTCATTATTCATATATGTGCTTCAACTTGAGCTGGTGAGATTGCTCAGCTGGTAAACACACTTTCTGTCATATCCTAGGGCATAAGTTTGAACATTGAGAGTCACACAGTGAAAAAGAGAGAATATGCTTCCACAACTTGTCCTCTGACCTCTACACACAAGCTGTGGGACACAGACACAGACACAGACACACATCACACAAACACATACACGTACACACACACACACACACACACACAATAAATAACTAAATGTAATAAATGTAATTAAAAATAGTCTTTTTAAAAATCTTTATTAATTATACTTTATTCACTTTGTATCCCCCCCTGGGGTTCCCTCCCTCCTCCCGTCCCAATCCCTTCTTCCACCCTCTGCATGCATGCCCCTCACTAGGTCCACTGACAGGGGAGGTCTTCTTTTCTTTCCTTCTGATACTAGTCAATTAGGTCTCATCAGGAGTGGCTGCATTGTCTTCTTCTTTGGGCAGAGTGCAGGGAATCTTAGGAAAGAAGTGGGAAACAGTAAGATCTGGAGAGGACAGGAACTCCACAAGGAGAGCAACAGAATCAAAAAATCTGAGCACAGGGGTCTTTCCTGAGACTGATACTCCAACCAAGGACTAAGCATGGAGATAACCTAAGACCCCTGCACAGATGTAGCCCAGGGCAGTTCAGTATCCAAGTGGGTTCCATTGTAATAGGAATAGGGACTGTCTCTGACATGAACTGATTGGCCTGCTCTTTAATTACCTCCTCCTGAGGAGGAAGCAGCATTATCAGGCCACAGAAAAATACTCTTTTTAAAAAATATTTTTTTATTTTAATTTTTATTAATTACACTTTATTCACTTTGTATCCCCCCATAAACCACTTCCTTCTCCCCTCCTAAACCCACCTTCCCTCCCCCTTCTCCACATATGCCCCTCCCCAAGTCCATTGATAGGGAGGTCTTCCTTTCCTTCCTTTTGATCCTAGAACACGGAAAATTATTTCTATTATTAGTGCCCCTCCACCCAATTCATATGCAATTATCTGAATCTTATTTGTTACCATATTATCTGAAGCTTATTTGTTATGTTATTTTCCTCAAATTTTTCAGAAAAATCTATTCCCAAATTTCCTCATCATATTATTAAATTATCTAGTACAATATTAGTGAAGAAAATGCCATAAATGAAAATTTCCATTTTTTTTTTTATGTCTTGGTAGAGTGCAAAATTAAGTCAAGTTTTCCATTAACCTAAGCTGTCTTAGAATTTACTAGGTAACTGAGGAAAACCATGAAGTCCATTTCTTCTAGCCTATAATTTCCAAGTATAGGATTACATCACCAAACATAGGTTAAAAATTATACTTCTGAAGTGAGATGGCTTTTCTTTATATTTTCTCTCTTCTTTTCCTTCTTTCCCTTTTTCTTTCTTTCGTTCTTTTTTTCTTTCTTCTTTCCTTCTTTCTTTCTTTCCTTTCTTCCTTCCTTTTTCTTTCTTTCATTCGTTCTTTCTTTTCTTTCTTCTTTCTTTTCTTCCTTCCTCTTTCTTTCTCTTTCTTTCTTTCCTTCTTTCTTTCTTTCTTTCTTTCTTTCTTTCTTTCTTTCTTTCTTTCTTTCTTTCTTTTTTCTTTTTTTCTTTTTCTTCATACTACCTAAGCTACCTATCTGCTATCTATCTGTCCATCTATCTAATCTATCAATCTATCTCTATCGATTAATCATTTCTCTATTGTTCTGTTTATCCATGTATGTAGTGTCTATTTTTCTATCTATCATCTTTCCAACAGCATCATCTACCTATATAATCTATTTCTATCTCTGTCATTCTCATTTTCTCTCTATTTCTTGTGTTGTTGTTGAATGTACTCAGCGTCTCTCAGATGCCAGGAAACACTCCACTACTAAAGTACATCACAAATATTCACTGTTACTTTTAGACAGAATCATTTTTTTTTTACTTCCTTGCTCAATATTAACTTATTAATTAAATGTTCAATTTACACCTTACCTATGGTGGAATAAATTAAAATATAAGCCATAGGGCATACCTGTGTGGAATTTTCTTAATCAGGTTATTGCAAGTGGAAATACCCTAAATTTTCTACCAGTAGATCCGATAAAGTAGATCTATTAACCAAGTGTTGCTTTTGTCTTCTTCATTTTTGCTGACAAATAATTCTATCCTGTGGCTACTAATGCTACTTCTGCTTAATTTTTTCAGTGATGGCAGATTCCAGCTTTTCTGGTCTTCCAGTTTAAAATGGAGACCTACAGCTCTCCAAATAGTCTCACCAGATTAGAGATAATAACATCAGATTAAACAATCTGCCCTGTAGAATTAACAGGTACTGTGTTCCCAGCTTCTCCTATGTGAGCCAATCACGATTCGGCAACTCATATGCTGTCTCTTATTTCACTCTAGAATGTACATTTTTTATCAGTAGTTTTCCATTAGAGAATGTAATAAGAAACAAAAGATTTTACTTGTTGGTTAATGGTTAGTATATATTACCCTTCATTTATAAAGCAGGACCAATGACAAAATGTTTTTATAATTCCTTATATGAATACTAACTAGCATAAAGTAAAGAATGCAGAAGTATGAATTAACACAGTATTTTTCAAAGCCAATATACATTACTATGTATGCATATTCCCATATTCTCTGATTAGCTTTAATCCAATCTCATTTGTGCAACAGAGAACATAATGCAAATCAAATGTCTTAGTGTAATTCTCTCATTAACTTTGAAATTCTCTTAGTTTCATGGCAGCTGGAGTTTAATAAAAAAAAATGTTCATGTTTACTGCTACACACTACTAAATAAGCACTAAATGAAGAGTCTTATCATTTACAATCCTAAGTGCTGATTTTATTTGTCCCAACTTTGGTTAAAATTTTATTCATTTTTCTTACCAGTGGTTTCCTCAATCTGTCTTTCAAAGTGCCCAAAGGCATATTAAGAAATATGACATAGCATAAATCTTATACCAAAATTTCTATGATAATAATATTGTTCACAGAAAACATAAACTGGCATGCACTTTAAAACAGTATTAATCAGTATTGATTAATACTGAATTAATACAATTATGAACTTTAAAATTAAACTTCATAATATACGTTAGCAACCTTCAAAATAGGTCCATTCACAAGATGAATCGTTTTTGTAACATTTCTGCATTTTTCCTTAGGATCATGTACAGCTATATAACTGATTTATGCATGCATGATAAGAAAACAATGAAAATATCATCAATAAGCTTATTAGGATATTTTCTCTTCTTAGTTATCTAAGTTTAATACATCCTTGTTTGAGTTTGGTTTTCTTCTTTATATTTTCTAAGAACTTTGTTCACATATAATCAACATAACTATTCCATGATGCTTTTACTCTTTTTCCCAGTGTTCCCTATTTAGTCTTACATTGTATAATCTTCTTTCATTCTGTACCATGTAGGCAGGGCACTTTCATTCCCAGGGTCATTGGCAAATAGTTTGTCTAGAAACTTGTTCTGAACATATTTCAAATGATTACTTTTTCAGTGTGAGAAGTCTAGGATAGTTGACCATAAAATTCACAAGTATGTAAACTCCAGTATAAGCACAGACTGAAGTGATCTCTCTCTCTCTCTCTCTCTCTCTCTCTCTCTCTCTCTCTCTCTCTCTCTATCCATCTATCTACCTACCTATCGTCTCTATATCTATCATCTATTTATTTATCATCAATCTATCTACTCTATCACGTATCAATCTATCATCAGTCTATCTATCTATCTATCTAGCTATCTATCTATATCTGTCTGTTTAATTTTCTCTATCATCTCTATCTATCACCAATCCAGCATCTATATATAATCTATTATGAATCATCCATTTATCTATAATCTAACTATTGATCATCTATCTACCTATTACCTAACATCTATCTATTTATCTATCTTTTATGTAACTCTCATCTACCTATCTTCTGTCTATACATATATATTTCTACACTACATCTCTCTATTATCTATTGACCATCTAACATTCATTCATCATTTATTTGTTATATATTTATCTATATATATCTAGCATCTATTTATATATTTATCATCTATCATATATCTATTGAGATGTAATCTAGCTATCCAGCTATCATCTGTCTATCAATCATATATCTTACATTCCATCATCTATATCTCATGTATCTAATTATCTATCATTTATTATCTATGTATTATTATTTCTTATCTATCTACCAGTTTTATATTATCTATATAATTATATGGCTATCATATATCTAGCTATTGGTCTTTCATTTTCTACAAATCATATCTGTCTATCTATAATCTATCTTCTATTTACCATTTATCTATTAAATGTGATTTATCATCTATGTATCTATGTGTGTGTCTATGTGTCTATGTATGTATGCATGTGCATATGTATGTATGTATGTATGTACATATGTATGTATCTACCTACCTACCTATCATCTTCTAACTCTCCATCTCTCATTTTTCTATCATCTGGCTGTCTGTTTGTCTGCCTGTCTGCCTACCTGCCTGCCTGCCTGTCTGGTTGTCTATCATGTGTGTGTGTGTGTGTGTGTGTGTGTGTGTGTGTGTGTGTGTGTGTGTGTCTGTTAGGCAGGGACACAATGTAGCTCTACCAGTTATTTTTAAAATCTGAATACAGCACTTGCCTCATGCTTCAAAGTATTATGGTTAGAGTTATGAGCCACCAAACCCAACCTCATTGGAGTTATTAAATCTAAGGAAAGATCCTAAGCTTTAAAATATTTGTCAACTAAAGTTGTTGTTTTTTCTTCTCTTTTTTATTATAATGATTATCTTTTTTTTTCTTTTTACAAATTATTCACTTTATATCTACATTGTAGCTCCCTCCCTCATCTCCTCCTGGTAACATGTCCCGTCCTCTCCCTCCCTATCACTCTTCCCCTAGTCTTCTGATATGGTAAGTCCTCCCCTATTGTCTGACCCTAGCCTATCAGGTCCATCAGGAATTTCTGGATCCTTTTCTTCCATGGGCTGGCTTGGTCCCCTAACCAGGGAGAAGCAATCAAGGAACAGTCAATCAAGTTTATGTGAGAGACTGTCTCTTCTCGTCTCCCCTTACTAGGAAACCCAAATGGAGACTGAGCCTGTCTTTGGCCTACATTTGAGCAAGGGTGGGGAGTTTCTACATCCTCCCTATGCATGGTCGTTGGTTGATGCATCCAGCTCTGCAGTTCCCCATGGGTCCACCCAGATTTTTTGGGGAGGGGCTTTGTTGGTCTCCTTGTGTTCTTATCCTCTCTGGGTCAATCTATATGCCCCATCTTCCATGAAACTCCTTGTACTCTGTCCAAATGCTGGCTCTGAGTCTGTACATCTGATATGATTCCCCTGGTGGTTGGTAGGCTCCCATCTCTCTTCTGCTACTTCTGTTGTCTAATCCTGTTTTCCCTTCCAAATAAGAATTAAGCATCTTCCCTAGGGTCCTGTTTGTTGATTAGCTTTGCTAGATCTGTAGACTTTAGTATGTTTATTGTACATTATAAGGCTAATATCCACTTACAAATGAGGACAGACCATGTGTGTCTTTCTGTTTCTGGGTTACCTCCTTCAGAATGATCTTTTCTATTTCCATCAATTTGCCTGCAATTTCATGATTTCCTTGTTTGCAATATTGAGTAGTACTCCATTGTATAAATATACCACAATTTCTGTGTCCATTTTTCAGCTGAGGGACATCTAGGTTGTTTCCAGATTCTGGCTATTACAAATAAAGTTGCTATGAACGTTGTTGAGCAAATGTCCTTGCATGGTTGAGCATCTTCCAGAAAAAAAAATACCCAGGAATGGTATAGCTGAGTCCTGAGGTAGCACTATTCCTGAATTTCTCAGAAAGCACCAGATTAATTTCCAAAGTGGTTGTACAGGTTACATTCTCACCAGCAATGGAGGAGTGTTCCCCTTTCTCCATAATCTCTCCAGAACGGGGCCTCACTTGAGTTTTTATCTTAGCCATTCAAATTGGTACAAGGTGCTGTTGGTGTTCTGTTCAGGAAGTTATCTCCTGTGCCAATGATTTCAAGGCTCTTCTCCACTTTTTCTTCAAACAGATTTAGTGTGTCTCATTTAATGTTAAGGCTTTTAATCCACTTAAACTTTACTTTGGCACAAGATGATAAGTATGGATCTACTTGCATTTTTCTACATGTAGACATCCAGGTAGATCATAACCATTTCTTGAAAATGCTATCTTTTTTTCCATTGCACTTTTTTTCTTTTTTTCTTTTTTTTTTTTGTAAAAAATCAGGTGTCCCAAGGTCTGTGGGTTTATTTCTTGGTCTTCAGTTTTATTCCACTGATCTTCTAGTCTGTTTCTATATCGGTACATGCCATTGTTATTACTGTTGCTCTGCAGTACAGCTTGAGATCAGGGATGGAGATATCTCCAGAAGTTCTTTTATTGTACAGAATGATTTTAGCTATTCTGGGATTTTTGTTTTGCCATATGAAGATGAGAATTGTTCTTTCAAGGTCTGTAAAGAATTGTGTTGGTATTTTGATAGGAATTGCATTGACTCTGTAGATTGCTTTTGATGAGATGGCCATTTTTACAATGTTAATCTTACCAATCCATGAACATGGGAGATATTTCTATCTTCAGATATCTTCTATTTCTCTCTTCAGAGACTTGAAGTTATTTTTATACAAGCCTTTCCTTTCTTGGATAGAGTTATACCAAGGTACTTTATGATATTTGTGGTTATTATGAAGGGTATTGTTTTTCTAATTCCTTTCTCAGCACTTTGTCTTTTGTATACAAGAGGACTAATGATTTATTTAGTTAATATTGTATCCAACTACTTTGCTAAGGTGTTTATCAGCCATAGGAATTATATGGTAGAATTTCTGGGGTCACTTATGTGTATTATAATATTATCTGTGAATAGTGATACTTTGATTTCCTCTTTTCTGTTTCTATCCCCTTTATTTTCTTTATTTTTCTTATTGTTATAGCTAGGACTTCCAAGATATGTTGATAAAATATGGAGAGAGTGGGGAGCCTTGCCTTCTCACTGATTTCAGTAGGACTGATTTAAATTTTGTTTGTGGTTAGCTATATTCTTATTGTATATCTATCAAGAAATTTGTCTCTGTAAAGCAAAGGACAATCAAATCAGAAACAAAAACAAAAATAACAACCTACAAATTAGGAAAGATCTTCACAAACGCTATATCTGACAGAGGGGTAATATCCAGAATATATAAGAAACTTAAGAAGTTAAACAATAAACCAAGTAATCCAATTAAAAAATGAGTTTCAGAGCTAAACAGAGAATTCTCAGTAAAGGAACACTGAATTGCAGAGAAACACTTAAAGAAATGTTCAATGGCCTTAGTCATAAGGGAGATACAAATCAAAAAGACCCTGAGATTTCACCTTACATCCATCAAAATGGCTAAGATCAAAAACCCAAGTGACAGCACATGCTGGAGAGGATGTGGAGAAAGGGAAACCTTCCTCCATTGCTTGTGGGAATGTATACTTGTATAACCACTTTGGAAATCAATCTGGTGGTGCTGTCTCAGAAAACTGGGAATAATGCTACCTCAAGATCCAGCTATACCATTCCTGGTCATGTATCCAAAACATACTCAACTATACAACAAGACATTTGCTCAACAATGTTCGTAGCCAACCATATTCTATTCATAATAGCCAGAATCTAGAAACAACCTAGATGTCCCTCAATAGAGGAATGGATCAAAAAATTGTGGTATCTTTACACAATGAAATACTACTCAGCTATTACAAACAAGGAAATCATGAAATTTGCAGGCTAATGGTGGTAACTAGAAAAATCACCTTGAGTGAGGTAACCCAGAAGCAGAAAGACACAGATGGTATATACTCACTTATAAGTGGATATTAGCCATATAATATAGGATAAAGAAGCTAAATAACAAGAAGACATTGGAGAAGATGCTCAATCCTCATTCAGAAGAGCAAATATGATAGACATTGGAAGCAGGAGGAGACAGGTAACAGGACAGGAACCTACTGCAGAGAGCCTCTGAAAGACTCCACTGATCCATGTATCAAAGCAGAGGCTCAGACTCAGCCAAACTTTGGACAGAATGCATTGAATTTTATGAAAGGAGGAGGAGAACAAAGAAATACCTGAAGAGGACATGAGCTCCACAAATATGCCAAC
This sequence comes from Rhombomys opimus, assembly GCA_010120015.1. NCBI lineage: Eukaryota > Metazoa > Chordata > Mammalia > Rodentia > Muridae > Rhombomys > Rhombomys opimus. Next base: position 816,156 of record REGO01000461.1, on the reverse strand, counting down.
AGAGCCAAAAAACAAAAGACAAAAAAAAAACAAAAACAAAAATACCCTGATAGACCTAAAACCTCTGCTCAAATGTAGCCCATGGCAGCTCAGTATCCAAGTGGGTTCCCTAATAAGGAGTAAAGGGGCTGTCTCTGACCTGAACTCAGTCTCTGGCTCTCTGATCACCTCCCAGTGGGGAAGGGAGGTGCAGACTTGTCAAGCCACAGAGGAAGACAATCCAGCCAATCCTAATGAGACCTGATAGGTTGAGGGACATCTATGTTGTTTCCAACTTCTGGGTATTATGAATAAAGCTGCTAGAATGGAGGAGAAGCCTTGCTAGGTCACAGAGCAGGGCATTGCAGCCAGTCCCGATAAGACCTGACAAACTAGAGTCAGATGGAAGGAGAGGAGGACCTCCCCTATCAGTGGACTTGGAAAGGGGCAGGGAGGAGATGAGGGAGGGAGGGTGGAATCGGGAGGGAATGAAGGAGGGGGCTACAGCTGGGATACAAAATAAAAAAAAAACATAATTAATATAAAAAATTAAAATTTAATTGAAAAATTTATTTTCAAAAAAATTTTAACCATTGAGAGAAGAAACACCTTCTAAATTCTTTATATTTTATATAAGAAACAAACTGAGACTTATAAACTCTCCATCATGTTCATCTTGAGACTGAAAGATGAGTCTATCACTTTCTTTTTTTAAACTTTAATTTTATTTTATTAATTACACTTTATTCACTTTGTATTCCCCCATAAGCCCCACCCTCCTCCCCTCCCGGTCCTACCCTCCCTCTTCCTTCTTCAGGCATGCCCCTCCCCAAGTTCACTGATAAGGGAGGTCCTCCCGTCCTTCCTTCTGATCTTAGTCTGTCAGATCACATCAGGAGTATCACTTTCTTAATATAATGACTGAAACTTATTTTCATAAAACACTGCCTGCACACCCAAAGCTAACAAAATCCACTCTGGCAATCTGTGTCACAGTAAGACAGAAATTGCTGATGGTCATTTATTTTCACTGGCTCTTATCTAAAATACTGCTCACTGTCACAATTCATTTTAGTTCAGGTTTAATTGTAAAACAGTATCTTACTTTGAACATAGGAATGGCTTATATGAGGGAAAATATAAAATTTTAAAAATATAATATTAAAAACAAAGTAACTAAATTATATTCCTTTAAATTTAAATATTTTACCAAAGCAAACTAGCAACATTTAAGCTAGATGTCTTTTTATTTTCTAAGTTGTCTTTCCATGAAGGAAATCCACTAGCATAATTTTATATAGTAATAAGATGAAGATAAAAATAGGAAAATCAAATAAGACAAATATCTTAAAGGAAGGAACTGAGGACTAAATGTGCCCATGCTAAGTTCTCATTACCTACAGCAAACTATTAGTGTAAGTTTCAGACCTTGTTAATAAAATCACTTTCCACCAAAACTTTGTATAAAATCACAGGGTGATGACTCAGCATGTGCTTGGAAAATACGACCCAAGATTGAAAGGCAATTAATTTTTAATCTCTTTTTTAATTAGTTCTTTGAGAATTTCTTAAGAGTTTTGATTACAATTATCTTCCCTTTCCCAACTCTTTCCAAACTTCCCCAATGCCTTCCCACTAAATTTAGTTTATGGTTTCCCATGAATAACAATTTGTCATGACCAAATATTCTTGGATGAGTTGCCTTCCACTGGACCATGTTTTGGTTGATTTATTAAGGCAAAACATATGTTTTTCTTAAAAAAAAAAAAAAAAAAAAAAAGGAAAAAAAAAAGGCTTCTTTTCCCTGCAGTTCATAGTTTCCAGTAGCATTTTGGTTAAGGGGTTAAATTTGTGCTCATTTTCCATCTCTGTGATAGAATTTGATCTGGCTTTGGGCTTTATAGATCTTGTGCTTTCACAATTGCTATGAGTTCACATATATAATTGCCCTGCTGTGTCTAGAAGACACTGTTTCACCTACAACCTGTGGCTCTTAAAGTACATTTCCTATGAATCACCCTAGCTTTATTATCATGACCTCTCCGGTTATACTGAAAAAAAAATAAGTATGAACACTTGCAGTCCAGACATTCTGTATTCCAACATGTCAAAGTCACCAGAGGAGTAGGTAGAAAATAAGATATCAGTAACCAAGTTGTCCACTGAAGTTACAAAGTTATCGTATACACAATACTAACAAGAATGCAAAGTGAAAGGGAAGACATGCCTACAATATTTAGGCAGTAATTATACCCAGTAAAGTAGTTCATATTAAATAAAGTTCAATTAAAATAACTTGGAAATTTTGTGAAGATGCTTTTATAATTAAAAAGTATATTTCTATATACTGGATATTAGCCCTCTGTCAGATATAGGGTTGGTGAAGATCCTTTCCCAATCTGTAGGCTGTCGTTTTGTTCTGAGGACAGTGTCCTTTGCTTTACAGCTTTTCAGTCTCATGAGGTCCCATTTTTGATTGTTGCTCTTAGAGACTGTGCTGTTGGTGTTCTGTTCAGGAAGGTGTCTCCTGTGCCAATGAGTTCAAGGCTCTTCCCCATTTTTTCTTCTAAGCGGTTTAGTGTGTCTGGTTTTATGTTGAGGTCTTTGATCCACTTGGACTTTAGTTTTGTGCAGGGTGATAAGTATGGATCTATTTGCATTTTTCTACATGTAGACATCCAGTTAGACCAGGACCATTTGTTGAAGATGTTGGGTTTTTTTTTTTTTTCCATTGAATGGATTTGGCATCTTTGTGAAAAATCAGGTGTCCATAAGTGTGTGGATTTATATCAGGGTCTTTTATTTGATTCCTTTGATCCACCAGTCTGTTTCTATGCTAGTACCATGCAGTTTTTAGTATTATTGCTCTATAGTACAGCTTGAGATCAGGGATGGAGATACCTCCTGAAGATCTTTTACTGTTTAGCAATTCTGGGGTTCTTGTTGTTCCATATGAAGGTGAGAATTTTTCTTTCAAGGTCTGTAAAGAATTGTGTTGGTAATTTGATGGGAATTGCATTGAATCTGTAGATTGCTTTTGGTAAGATGGCCATTTTTACTATATTAATCCTGCCAAACCATGAGATCATCCTGAGTGAGCTGTCCCAGAAGCAGAAAGACACACACGGTATATACTCACTCATATAGACATATTATATAGGATAAACCTACTAAAATCTGTACACCTAAAGAAACTAATCAGGAGGGAGAACTCTTGCTAAAATGCTCAATTCCTATCCAGAAAGGCAAAGAGGCTGGACATCAGAAGAAGGAGAAAAGAGGGAACAAGTCAGGAGCCTGACACAGAGGACCTCTGAAAAGCTGTGCCTTGCAGACTATCAAAGCAGATGCTGAGACATGGGCAACCTTTGGGCAGAGTGCAGGGAATCTTATGAAAGAAGTGGGAAACAGTAAGATCTGG